>OX375865.1:107303550-107467927 GCA_947359475.1 Heligmosomoides polygyrus bakeri
CTCAACCTCTGCACGTTGGGCTGATGGAAGGAGCCTATCCATGCGTTTGGACGAGCATGGCCTACCGTTTGGAACTAACTGCCGGCATGGCGCGCGCTGTGAACAATGCATATAGGCGTGTCAGCATCACTCCATGTCGGCGCGAGTGTGCGGACAATGCAGGTTAGGCAATTTTTTCCGCTTTCGGTCGACCACTGCGGTAAGACGAGGAAAGCTAACGGCATGCAAATCCGGTTTGCGAGCAGAGCACTGAAAGCGCTTTACACTATCCCAAAATTGAACGTCAACGCCGTCTTCAATCCTTTAATTTTACGAATTTTCATCCCGCCTTCGTTGCAGTAGCGGTGTTCCGCAAGGTGGAGTCTTGTCACCATTGCTGTTCCTGATTTATGTAATGGATCTTTCAAAGTTCCTCAATACTTTGCATTCTGTTAAGGTGCAGCTTTATGTGGACGACATCAAAATTTACGGAGCCTATAGTAGCGAGAATTCCAATGAAGTCTGTACCGAACTTGAGACTGCATCGAAAAAGTGGTCGAATATGCATCGAGCTGGAATCTGACAGTGAACCTTGACAAATGCTTTGTTATGCACATCGGAAAGGGAACCACAAGGGATTACAATGTTAATGGCGTCACCCTGAAGAGAATTCCCTACGCTAAAGATCTTGGTGTTTTAATTGACTCTAGGCTGTCTTTTTCTGATCATATTAGTCAAGCTGTGCGCAAGGCATATGCTGCCCTTTTCTTGCTTTTCCGTAATATTCATTCAGACAAACCGGTGCTTCTTACGCGCTTGTACAAGACGTATGTCTTGCCGCATCTTGAGTATTGTTCGCAAGCGTGGAACCCATCTAAAAAGAAGTACATTTTAAAGCTTGAGAGAGTCCACAAGACCTTCACTAAGCTAGTTTTCTACCGAACCCATGGATGTGCTGGGACTCAAAAGTTTGCAGTGCAGAAGAGCAATAGCTGACCTAGCTTTTTGCTTTCGAATACTACGCAATGAAATAAAACTACAACCGAGCAAATACTGGGTTTTTAGGCCGTGTAGTGTTCGCACCGGTGGTTTCAACCTGCACTACCCACGCATTCAGAACAAGAATTATAACAAATTGTTCAACTTTTTGTTCTTCAGAGTTGCCCGCTGGATGGAGGTCCTACCCAAAGAAATCCTTCAGTCCGAAAACAGCCTTATTTTCAAGAAAAAATTGGGGAAGTTTGATGTATTGCAGCTTATAGAAAGAGTAGTTGTTCAATAATAGTTCCAGGTAGGACTGCGATGTCGTGACGACTACGTGTGGTTATTATCGTCATATTCTATGCTACCGAAGTTTGGTCCTATGCTGCTTTTCAAGAAACAGCTTCTATGTGCCCACTCTAAACTTCTTCGACTATTTCCTGTTTACCAGAGCTATTCTGTTCAGTTAACTAATCTTTCTTGCCCTTACACCACCTTTCCTCAGCCTGTTACTGCGCTTTTAATTGGTATGTGTTCTGCCTACCTTCGCTTTGTTCTTACTTTTCTTACTCCTTGGTGTTTTTGTTTTTCCACTCTTTGTAGGACCAGAACTCAGTGCTAGGTGGGGGCCAGTATGATCTCAATTTTTAAAATTCTTCACTATAAAGAGTATCCGGTGGTTGCTTTAGTTTTTTCACTACTCTGTTATCCTAACGTGCTGGTTCCAGAGTGGTTGGCATACCCGTGTCCCGAAGCTCCAGCACAGACCTATATACCTAAAGGTATTAGGGTACCATGGTCAACTGGTACGGATATAGTTCTTCTTAGTAGCCTGCCCTATTAGCGACCCCTAGGACGACAACTTCTTTGTTTTCCCTATCGACATTTTTGAGGACTCATTACATCGTGCTGAGTCTGGTCTCGCCTGTTTTCAAGTTTCATAATTCTTCGTTTTTTATCATCTACCGCCTTCTGCTCCCCTATATTTCCACGCTTTTTGCACTTTATGGCGCACTCATTGTAGTGTACGAAATAAATAAATAAATAAATAAATAAATAAAAATAATTTTGAAGAAACATTCAAAACCTATCGCTACCTAACGAGTTATTAGGTGTAACAACAAGGTCCTAAGGTTGTTGAAGCCAAACCAAGCGAGAATACTTCGAAAGCACTAAAGCAGCACAAAAGTCGCAGCTGTTCAACTGGCTTGGTGTGAGCCATGCATTGGGCATCAACATGACATCTCTAGGTCGCTTTCATGTTATTCGGTCTGCACAACAACTTCTTGGTAAACAATCGTCCCCAATCAACACTGAATCATACGGTATGTGGTTTACTTAAGAGAATTGAATCAATCTACGAACCAACAGAAGGTAACGGATAAAAGGATAAAGGACCGCGTCACTCATTCCCTTTTGGGATGCGCCAGACATTACACAACTACGGGATGTCGTGGAGGCGATTTGAAGGCGTTTTTGGCCTTTTTACAATGACTTGTGGTGGCCAGCCGATTAACAAGTCAGCGTTTATCCTTCCCAGGCCGAAAGTCCTGCACCAATCCACCAACACGTAGGGATGGAAGGCTTGGCTTTGGCAGGAACGTCGGACCAAGTGCATAAAATTTAGCGTTTTACTTTACTTTTTCACTTTATTTCGTGTATATATAATACCATATTTAGTTATATATATATATATATATATATATCCATTTTCAAGTCGAATTGGCCACTCTTCTAAGCTAACCTAAGACTTTTCAAATCAATGCGAACTCTTCCAAATCAAACTGAGCTTTTTCTACATTAAACTAGAGAATTTCCAAAAATATTAGAATAATTTTTGTTCAAGGAAAATTTTAGCATAACTTTCCTTGAAGTATTAACTTACTTCCCAATTAGGGAACACATCGTTTGAAATTTTATAAAAATTTTATTTTTCGAATAAAAACAATTAATTAAGACTTGTTTTAAAGAGCAAAGGAAGACAGCCATTTTATATTGCCAAAACAGAGACTGCGCCATGCCCCCATCCGAAACTTCGCGATTTCCATTCAATTGACAGCAAAATTTTTGTTTGCATGCAGTTTTACACCTTGCAAGCGATGCAACCATTGAAAAAATACACTTATTCTAACTTTCTTACAGCACGAAAGCAGTATTTACACTATCAATCAAATCAACGTTGCGTTGAACTTTTTAAGTGCATGGCGTGAATCAGTCTATTACTGCAGGACATAATTGCCGCTTTGCTGCGCCTTAACACAAAATTTAATCTATTATTTTTTCTCGAAAACAAAATTTTTAGAAAACTATTTCACTCATTAGTAGCTAAAGTAAAAAAATCAAAAAAAATTCTTCTAAGTTTTTCTCGAACGAAGATTTTTCTAAGCATTTTGAAGTCTTCAGTGTATGCTGTAAAAACTCATCTCGACTTGGAAGACGTTCAATTTGATTTCAAAGTTCATAGGCCAGCTTAGAAGAGTGTCCAATTCGACGTGAAAATGGTATATATTTTATAACTATTTATTATACATCATTATATCATTATCACGTAAAAATTAACACTTTTCTAAAGCAAACTGGACACTTTTATTTCAAATTGGAAAATTTTCTAAAGAACCTATCGCTTTTAAAATCGACCTGAATACGTTCTAAATTGAAATGAGCTCCTTAGAAATTATATTAGAGAGTTCTCGAGAAGGTCCACATAATTTTTTGCTTCAGGAAAATTTAAAATGACTTTCCCTGAATGGTGTGAGGCTTGTTTTAAGGGAGGAAGGTGGCTATTTTTAGTGCTAAATGAGGAGATTGCGCCACGATCTCATATGAGACGTAGCGATTTCTCTTCGATTGATAGCAAAATTTAGGGTCCACTATAGTTCTACGCCTGTGAACGATACTACGAAAACTGCTCTTAAGAACACACATAGACTCACATTAATGCTTCATGTAAACACCATCTACTCTATCAGTCGTATAAAAATCGCAACGAGCTAATCGAGTGCATGGGGCGATCTTTTCTTTAAATGCAATGATTGCTGACTTGTGGCACTTTAAAACAGTAAAGAGTTTTTTTCAAAAAATAAAAATTTACAAAATTACTACACTTTTGCTACACTACTGCAATTTTACAAAATTACTACATAAACAGTACTTAACAGTAAAAAAGTGTTTTTGATAAAAATGTTACAAAATTACTACATTCATTACGGCAGCTGGTCCAAAAGTTTCAAAGAAAGATAAATGTTTTCCATATTTTCCTTGAGCAAAAAATAATTCTGACCTATTTGGAGGATCCTTAGCTTATGTGTTCGAAACTTCCACTTTTTGATTCGAAAGACGTTCACTTTGATTTCAGAGGCGCGAAACGGTCTAGAAGAGTGTACAGCTTGACGTGAAAAGTATTTAGTTTGGCTTTAAAATTGTATATGTTAATTTGTTTTATTCTTGTTTATTATTTTTGAGACGGTTGAATTACCCAAGTTTGAGGTAACTTTAAACTTCGCCTAATTATCATAAACAATTGTCCCGCTTGCCAATGGGACGCCTCCGAGACGTCCCGGATTGTAGTAGTATAGTCGTTTTCCAATCGGCGACGAACCGAGCACTGCATCTGTCCAATCCGCACGTGAATATTCACGAGACGACTAGTTAAGCGTGACCGTGAGAGGTGCTGGTCGCTCTAGAGACCTGATCGATGCACTATGGTCGCCGGCCGTGTCCGAGATGCGAGATGAAGTCCTTCAGCTCAGATTGATATTCCATACACTGATAGAAGCCTAGAGCGGAGCGTAAGCGTCTTCAGAACACCGACGCATTCATATGAACTGATGTCGAGCCTTGGCCTATGTAGTAGAAGGCGCCTATGCCACCGATTTCACTTTCAATTTAGGCACATTGACGGTAGGATAAAGGATAAGGATAAAGGACGGCGTTCCTCAATCCCTTCTGGGATGCGCCAGCGCATTCTACTTCTACGGGATGTCGTGGAGGCGACATGAAGCGTATTTGGCCATACAATAACTTGCGGTGGCCAGCCGATGAACAAGTCAGCGCTTTATCCTTCCCAGACAAGTCTGGTACCAATTCTCCGACCCCGGAGGGATGGAAGGCGTGGTTGGCCTGGGCGGAAAATCCGAACCAGGAACCTGGTATCGGGTGCACGCGACAGTCGCGCCTCCTCCGACTGCGCTACACGCGCCCTCATTGGCTGAAGTTATACGACAGATTTACGGTAGATCGCAGCTAAATACGCGAAATTTGCAGAAAAATAAGGTTTTTAGCCTTAGATTTGATCCTAGTCGCGAATGCGAACAGCATTGGAAAGTGGGAAAAGGCGCCAATGAGACCGCATCGAAGGAGCATGGCACTTAAAGATGACGTGTATGATCGGTGCCCTGATTGGATTGGCATCTGTTCAATCGGTGTCATGATTGGCTATGAGTGCATGGAGCGCTGCCAGCTTCTGATGCTGTTCACATTCGCGACATATACCTTACACTGTAATCCAAATGTTCGGAAGAAATCCAAACTGTGGCGATTCTCACCTTTTTGTCAGTTAAGCCCCTCATTGTTATTCCTGCGTGCTCTGTCCTGTTTATCTATTCATTTATTTATTTACTTATTACTATTTTTGATACATTAATTCTTTTTATTTTTACATTACTTATATTTATATTTATTTATTCTGTAGTTGTACTATCTTTTTTGTATTGTTGAACCTTTACTTGATCAAACCACTGAATTGAATGGGCACTTCATGGGTGCATTTTTTCTTAGATACTTAATCCAGCAACATTAATGAAAGAATCAATACCCGCGCTTAGTCCTTCCTGTGTAGGGTGCGCCATACACTCCACTTCATCGCGATGTCATGAATCTAATTGATTGCGAATTTGAAGTATACAACGACTTGGAACGTCCGAACCGATGGACAAGTCAGTGATGCTTGATCCCTCCAGGGCGAATCTGGTACCAATTCGCCGGCCGTGGACGAATGGAAGGCTTGGTGGTTGCACTAGACGGGGATCGAACCATGAACCTCGATTAGGGATGTACGCGACAGAACTCCTCCGACTGAACACCAAGCTAAAACGCGTTATTTGACTGCATTGTCTGTTGCCCGCCCATCACCGATTTTCCTGAAGAGATGCCGGCAACGTGCCAGTTCATCCCTGCCGCGTGCCAGAGTGCTCCAATGAAGCTTCCTCGTTCAAATTGCACGAATTCGTACTTTTCACTCAGGATCTTCATGAATATGTCCGACCAACCAACGCGTTGGTGTGATCGCTTTCCGGTGTTCTTTTGACATCTCGCGGAATCAAGTCGGTAACGGCTGTCGTCCAAAGCCTATCAGCGAAGCATTTTACGTGGCTGGCTAATCTAACCGTTCTCTGAGGGCTCTCCCTCTCCTCCACGACTTCTTCGATGCTTCTATAAGCCCTCCAAGCCGCAGAAATTCCTTTTCTCTGCATGTGCGTTTCATTGTTGGAACTGGCTAGAGTCTCTACAATGAGATCCAAAAATGGCCACTGTTCACCATGCTTAGCTGATGGAGAAGCGACGAGTTTCAGCCCGTCCATCTTCACTCCCACGAATTTAAATTCTTAAATTTTCACAATACATGGCTGCCATGCTTGCAGTTCCTAACCTCGCAGCACCTAGGCATCCTAACTCCCTAAGTCGGCAGTGCGAAGTTCCAGACCATAAGAAAATTTGCTATTGGTACCATTTAAACAGGGCGCGTGTAGCGCAGTCGGAGGAGGCGCGACTGTCGCGTGCACCCGATACCAGGTTCCTGGTTCGGATTTCCCGCCTAGGCCAACCAAGCCTTCCATCCCTCCGGGGTCGGTGAATTGGTACCAGACTTGTCTGGGAAGGATAGAGCGCTGACTTGTTCATCGGCTGGCCACCGCAAGTCATTGTATGGCCAAATACGCATTCATGTCGCCTCCACGACATCCCGTAGAAGTAGAATGCGCTGGCGCATCCCAGAAGGGATTGAGTAACGCCGTCCTTTATCCTTTATCCTTTTACCATTTAAAGAGAGCAACATCCACTGAGTGGCAAGTGCTGGCGATAATTCTTCCATACATAGCGGGTACTCTTCAGTCTAAGCCTGAACTAATCAACCGAATGGGAACTGGATATTAGTCGGAATCCGTAGAATGAAACATGCAATCTGGACAAGCTAACGTGTGGATTCACCTCACGCATGTTGCAGATTACGTGGGAAAAGATCCACATCAATACGTAGTAAGTAGGTATACAAGGTAGTAATAAAGCTTGCTTGTTATGGATTTTTTTTTTGCGAAGACCGCACAATCGCACGTTCATGGGTAGTTAAGAAAAACCAAACACACTAGCACCAACACTCCACCCCAAACTTGGGTAATTAAACATTATTTTAGCGAAAAACAAACATACATTCAAATGTCATTTGTTATGAAATTCCGTTTCGCGAAGACCGAACGATCGCACGTTCATGGGTAGTTAAGCAGCACCGAACACACACCCCAAACTTGGGCAATTGAACATTGATTAAAAACAAACAAAAAACATATAATCAATTGTTATTTGTTATGGAAAACCTTTTTTGCGAAGACCGCACGTTCATGAGTAGTTAAGCAACACCAAACACACTCGCACCAATGCACCACCCCAAACTTGGGTAATTAAACTTCATTGTAGCGAAAAACGAACATACGTTCAATTCAGTTTCTTCAACCCTTAATTGGCTGCTAATCGAGGTTGTAAGCTTTCATAACCATGTTTTGTCACGTACGTTATCAATATCATGGAGCAACGAGGACTAAATACTTAAGGCAATGTCTTATTAAATGTTTGACGGAAGAACAAATAAATGGGAATGAATACGAATGGTTACGCTCCTACCGCTGTGTAGTGTCCTTTTTGAATGAACTGAACTATCGAATGCGCAATCCTTACGGAGAAATCAAAACTATTGTTTATTGTGAAGAAATAACCAGGAAAATGTTTTCACGACCGCTTTTAAATGTATGTAGGCGCACCAAGTCGATGCGGTTTGTCAAGGCTTTCCTCAGCTAGAAGAATGTTACAAAGAAATGCATGAGAATACAGCTAGAGCTACGGAAATATTAGGGGAGAGGACCAAAAGTAATGAGACTCTCCATGTCGTGCCCATATATGTCGTCACTGGGGTCCGTTTTCGTGCTTCTCGTATTTGTATGTTTGTTTGCTACTTACTGCTTCTGGAAAGGGCGAAAGTGGTCATCTAAGAACTGACCGCTTTCGCCCTTTCCAGAAGCATGTCAAAACCCCGTTCTGTCTCATGCCGAAACCCCAGTCTGACGAGTCGACCTGTGTCGCGCAAATCTCGCCCAATTCCCAACCCCGAGCAGCCTGGACTCAATAGTCACGCAGGATGAGAAGTACGTCTTTACCTTAACCCTGCCAAGCAGCGAGTCTGGGTGAGGCCTGGTAGCCCGTTACCGACCTTCGTTCGGCGGAATGTTCACGGCGAGGAGCACCTTTCGAGCTTTTGAGTCTGCGCCCATGGAACAGTATACTGGAAGCTGTTCACCAACAGCACAGTCGATGGACTCCAAGGCCATGGCGAACGAAATAGAGGAGATGGACCGGCGACTCGCTCTTATTCATTCGCAGCACTTCAAGAAGGTCCTCCTCTTCGACAACGCCGCACCCCATCGGGCAAAAGTGGCCGCGGATAAGCTTGCTCAGCTGGGCTACGTTCACATACCTAACCCACCGTATTCGCCGGACATCTCATCATGCGACTACCACTACTTCTTGTGCCTACAGGACTTCCTGGTCGAAAGGGACACAAGAACCCAAGCAGTCCTTGACAACCACGTCGAGCAGTTGATCAACACCAGGCCCAAGCAGTTCTGGAAGGACGGGATCAGGAAGTTGCCTGAGCGATGGCAGCAAGATCATTGCCCTTAATGGCAAATACATTCCTCAGCATCGTTGAGTTGTAATTGAGTTATAAGGAGATAAAGAAATTTGTTGAATTTGTCTCATTACTTTTGGCCCATCCTAATATATACCATTTTCACGTAGAGTTGGACAGCTTTCAAATCAAATTGGACATTATTCTTAACTAGTCTAAGGCTTTGAAATCAAAGGGAACTCTTTGAAATTGAAATGAGCTCCTTCTTCAATAAACTATAGACTTTTCAAAAAGCTCAAATATTCAACTGAATGTAGAAGAAGCTCATTTCGATTTGGAAGAGTTTGGTTTGATTTCAAAAGTCTTAGGCTAGCTCAGAAGAGTGTCCAATTTAACTTAATGAGCGGCTAACGTCTACGGCTCATTCCGCTTCTCCACCATATTTCCTAACTAATGCGATAAACTTGTGTTGCTTCACAACTTCACAGGGACTACGTATACTCTCAAGTGTCAACAACCCTCTCTAAATGTCAAAGAAGGAAATCTGTCAACAACATGTTCTTGCCTGCTCTCCTGAACGTTTTGTTGACACACTCCCCATACCGATCAAAAAGCTAAAACATGACGCCTTATCCTAAGCACATTCCCCAGCTCTGCAATCTCCGCCCTATGTGCAGTTGCACTTTTCGAAAATAGCTCAAGAATGCGGTATAGGTGGAAGCTGGTTTGACGACTCAGTGGTTTCCATATAATTAACTTTTATATGTAAACCTTATTCAAGCGTGCTTTGTCTTAAACAGTATTGGTATGTGATTCCTAATCGTTTCAGTTTATTTTAAGAATACTAGGCTAAGAAGATATTGACATTGTGAAGATAAAGGCAAAAAACTGCGTTAATTTGTAGACAACCCAGTGGTAAGCAATGTCTTATGATTTGTACTTCTTTACTGAGACGTGGCTAAGTTCCTCACACTTGAATTCATCCTTATTTTGTTGTATGAATAGCAACTACCATGTCATTCGTTGCGATAGGGCGAGAAGACAAGGTGGTGGGGTTGCCGTACTAATTAGGAACAAATTCAACTACATCGAAGTTTTCTCCGAGTCACTCCCAGATGGATTTGAGGTTTTATCGCTTGATATCCACAGCGATTGTACCAACTTTAGAACCATTACAGTATATAGAACGCCTTCCTGTTAAGTTACTCTCAACGAGCGGCTCGTAAAGGTCATTAGTGATTTGGCTATGTGCGAACATCCTGTAATCCTTTTGGGTGATTTCAATTATCCTGAAATAGATTGGAATTTACTCTGCAAATTTCTCCCCCCAGCACCGTCCGCATTCGTGGATATGTTGAACAGCCATGATTTTAGGCAATATGTTGCTGCACCAACAAGAGGAAGCGTCATTTTAGACCTACTGCTGTCTAACGATGATACAATAATTAAAAGTGTGCATGTTAAGCCACCGGTAGGGAGTAGCGACCACAATAGTTTTGCCTTTGAACTTTCGTTCCGAACTACCGAACCACTGTTCTTGTATCGAAGACACTACTCAGGCTGTGATTATAGCAGCGTTTGCGATTATCTCTCAGCAGTTGCTTGAAGGGATTCACTAGAATCTGCAAAAAGCATAAATGAAAAATACGAAATGCTTTTGGCAATTCTACGTCATGCTGTCGCTCTATTTGTGCCTTTAAAACGCGTGTGGGCTACACGGTCATTCCTTCCACGATATCTGCAAAACATGGTGGATCACAGAAGCTGTTTGTTTAGATTAGCTAGCGTATCAAACTCAGAAGAGGATTGGAAAAAATTCCGTAGGTATTCAAAGAGACTTCACATTTCCCTAGAAAAGTTTAACAGAAACATGGAGAAAAGGATAATTAGCAGCGGAAGCCAACAAAATTTTTTCAGGTACTTGAATAAAAAGCTGAAACCTTCTGTGAGGATTCCCTCTTTAGAACTGGATAACAAAGTTGCTGTTTCAGATGTTGACAAGGCTAATTTATTAGCAAACAAGTTCTATGAGGTTTTCGTGGTTGATGACGGTGATCCTCCTTCCTTCCAATTCTCAGTTGATTTTCCAATGCTTACCTTTCCAAATTTCGACGGAGTCACTTTATATGGCTATTTAAAGAATTTACCTTCCTCCCTTTCTCTTACTCCTGACCTTATCCCTCCTACTTTTGTGAAGAACATAGCTCATGTTATTGCGGGACCATTAGCTTATATTTTTAACCAGTCGCTATTTTTCTCTGAAGTTCCACTGAGATGGAAGCATTCGTTTGTTACTCCCCTCTTGAAAAAAGAACCTGCGAACTTGGTGGCCAACTATAGACCAGTCAGTATTACATCGTTTTTTTGCAGAATTTTTGAAAAGGTCTTGAAAGCCCACATAATGATCATCTGGAAAAGAACTCAATCATACCGCAAAATCAACATGGGTTTGTTAATGGAAGATCGACCGTGACAAATCTCCTGGAAAGCCTCAATGATTGGAGTGATTATCTAGATGAGAAAAAGTCCTGTGACGTTGTTTATCTTGATTTTGCAAAAGCGTTCGATAGAGTGAGTCATTCCAAGCTTCTGCTAAAAACTTCCCAATTTGGAATTCACCCGGTCATTCTTCGCTGGTTGAAGGAATTTTTATCAGATAGAACTTTTCAAGTGAGAATAGGTTCAAGTTTTTCGTCAGTCAAGCCTGCTGTTAGCGGTGTCCCTCAAGGAGGCGTACTGTCGCCTATTTTGTTCACTCTCTATTCTGCCGATTTACCTCCTGTTTTAGAGGAGTGTGGAGTAATTTGCAAGCAATTTGCTGATGATCTGAAGATATATCGTGTGCTAGAAAGTGGCAATGACAGGGCGAAAGTTCAGTCAGCTTTGGATAAGGTCTATGATTGGTCTAAAACTTGGAGCTTGCCATTAGCTCCCGAAAAAACTGTGTATATGAGGATAGGCGGTTCTCAATTACAAGGGAATTATACTCTGGGAGATTGCCTTTTGAAGTAAGTATGTTCTGTTAAGGATCTTGGTTTTCGGTATGATAACAAGCTTGGCTTTACGGAGCATTACAAAGAGCTGTGCAAAAAGGCCTCGTTTCGCACATACCAACTCTTTAAAGGCCTTTCTACTTGTGAAGAAAAGGTGCTCATTAAGGCGTATACTACATATGTCAGACCGATTGTAGAAAGTGGAACCCCGGTATTCTCGCCCCATAAAAAGAAAGACATTCGTCTCTTGGAAAAAATTCAAAATAACTTCACCAGAAAGACCTACATACGTTCGGGCAAGTACACATTTTCCAGAGTTCCTTCCTGAAATACCAGGAATGCTGTGCTCAAACTACACACACTTGAATCGCGCCGGAAATTTCATGATGTTTGCATGGTGTTCAAAATAATATCTGGCATCCTCAAAGTCGCTTCGTCCAAATTCTTTAATGTTTTTGAATCCAGAACTAGGGGCGGCTCGGTGAAAATTAGGTTTCGAGTTCCTCGGTCAAGTGTTCGGCTGCACATGTTTACATGTAGGGCCGGGTCCGAATACCTATCGCTCAAACTCGAAGTTGCACCTAGTCCTCCTTGTCTCCCGGCCTGTAGGCGAACAGCAGGGAAGCGGCTATTAAGTTTTGAATAACCCGTAGAAATTTTGATCGTTCTGCTTGTTTTTGGATCTGTTCTGCTAGTGTTTTTGTTGAGTTTTGTTTATCTGACGTGTGCCTTATGCTGCGTAATAAATAGTAATAGTAATAGTCAAGAATATTTTAGGTGCGGATGATGACCTTCTGGACCGATTTTGATACGAACGTGTAGAACGAACGGGTGAAATTTTACCGTTTACTTCTGAATTTCCGGCCCTATTCGCGAAGGTTGAACTGAATGGGTGTGACAGTCCGGTAGAGCGTGCACGATCGATGCGTACCCTGATTGGCTGGCATCTGTTCGGTCTGTCTTCTAATTGGTTATAATTGGCTAGTGGACTCCCGCCTCCCGATGCTTCTCTTATGGCTTCCATGCTTGTCCTTTGGGTTGTAAAGAGCATTCAATCATGCTCCTTTTTGTATTTGAACACGCGGGATTATGGACGTTTGATGATGTGAGACGAAGCCGGTTATTAGCCCAGAATACGAACCGCACGACGCTAGCACAGAGAAGGTGAGAGCCGCCCTCCACTATGTGACAGTGGTCAAATCAGGCTGTTCCGTATGTCGCGCGGGAGGGAAGCTAACTCGCTCTCGATAAAGACGGTGAAACAGAAAAAGACAAGACAAGCAGAGAAGCGGAGAGACAGTGAGAAACGTGCGAGTATTAACTTTTGACTGACTAAAGAGATGATTACAACACATTTTGTCTTCTAACAAGTCGACGCTGTTATTAAAGCGCACAATAAGTTATATCGAGATCACCCTTGCGGATTATGACCTTCAGAATCTCCAGGTGTGCACGATCATGATTGGCTAGCATCTGTTCCGTCTGTTTCCTAATCAGTTATAATTGGCTGGCGGACTCTTGCAAATGCTGCACTTAATGCTTCGTGCACGATACGCGATACTTTTTAACAATATTGTTAAGTAGGTCTTCGTATTTTACTTATTTTTGAAAAAAAACCTAGCAGAAAATGCACTATAAAAATAGAGACAAAAACTGCTTTAATTTCTAGGCAACTTAATAATGAGCGATGTTAAGAATGTTTCCATATTTGAATATTCCATAGTATGATCTTCAGAATGTGCAAGGCGTGTACGATCAGACCCTGATTGGCTGGTGTGTTCGGTCTGTGTTCTGCTTAGTTGTGATTTGTTGGCAAGCTTACAATGCTGCACGCATTCCCTACATGAACCTATTTTTGTTTCAGGAGGATTTATTACGCTCGCATAAAAATGTAATTCACATAATTCGCCTGTACTAAAAAGGTGAACACACTGTTTGAATCTTTATGAAAAATTGGAATGTGCCAATGTTTACATCAAAACAAGTGAGGTTTCGAAGTAGTAAAGCTGCTATTTTCCATTGTTTTTACTAAAGCAGTTTGAGTGATTCCAAGCCGGTCCAACGCTGTCCACATTCCCGACATGAACTGATTTTTCTTTACTGATGTTCCTCGCTGCTGCTCGTACGTCATTACAGAGTTCTTCAATAGCTTCAGCCGTTGTCATTTCTACAAATGCAGTGCGTCGCTGATTGCAATCACATCCTCCAGAATGCTTTCTCAGCAGCTAATTGACCCACGTGACACTGATTCAGATGTATGTATTCATATGAACCTCGCCACATTCCAACATAGACATTGTTTATTGATATCAACAATCGAGGAAGTGTTCAAACAATCAATAATCACAATCAATTAGAATCGATATCGAACGATGATCCCTAGGCGGTTAGCATAAGCTGTACAGATGAAACCCGGCGCCTAGGGAATAGTCAGCCGTCTGCAACAGGCGATCTGTCAGTCTGTCTGTCTCTCTGTCTGTGAGTGTGTGTGTGTTGGCGTATGCGTCAGCGTGTCTAGAGCCCTTCTAAAGAAGACGTGGAACCCGGTGAGGAGCGAGCGTGAATGGAGCTGGCCGAGAGTGTGCGGCGTATCAGCGATGTTTCGCCAGCGTGCATGCACCGAGTTCGGCGATGATCTCCTTCTGAGCGGCTTGTACCTGAGCGAGTTGGACGAGCAGCATCTCAACGCCACGACGGCTACAGGTGGACGATGCATCTGGACTCGCCCTGGAACGCAGAGAATCAAGAGATGAAAACTTAGCAGAGCTCTGAGGAAAAATAGACAAAGGAAAAGCTTCAGTGAGGGGATTCTCGGACAGTCAATGAGGATTTATTAGGGGGGGGCCAAAAGTAAAGAGACACCCCATGCCGTGTCCATATATCTCGTGGCTGGAGTCTGGTTTCGTGCTTGTCGTATTTGTATGTTTGTATGCTACTTACTGAAGTCCATCTGAGAAGTTACCACTTCCGCCCTTTCCAGAAGCATGCCAAAAACCCCAGCCTGTCTCATGCCGAAACCCCAGTCTGACGAGTCCACCTGTTTCGCGCAAATCTCCCCCAATTCCCAACCCCGAGCAGCCTGGGCTCAATATTCACGCAGGATGAGAAGTACGTCTTCTACCTTAACCCTGCCAAGCAGCGAGTCTGGGTGAGGCCTGGTGACCTGTTACCGACCTTCGTTCGGCGAGATGTTCACGGCGAGAAGCATCTTTGGAGCTTTTGGGTCTGCGCCCATGGACCGGTTTACCGGAAGCTGTTTCCCAAGAGCACTACGATGAACTCCAAGGCCATGGTGAACGAAGTAGAAGAGATGGACCGGCAACTCGCACTGCTTTGGTCTCAGCGCTTCAAGAAGGTTCTCCTCTTCGACAACGCCGCACCCCATCGGGAACAAGTAAGCACGGATAAGCTTGGCCAACTGGGCTACGTTCACATGCCTCACCCACCGTATTCGCCGGACATCTCTCCATGCGACTACCACCACTTCTTGGGCCTACGGGACTTCCTGATCGGAAGGGACACAAGAATCCAAGCAGTCCTTGACAACCATATCGAGCAGTTGATCAACACCAGGCCCAAGCAGATCTGGAAGGATGGGATCAGGAAGTTGACTGAGCGATGGCAGCAAGGTCCTTGCCCTTAATGGCAAATACATTCCTCAGCATCGTTGAGTTGTAATTGAGTTATAAGGAGATAAAGATTTTTTTTTCATTTTGTCTCATTACTTTTGCCCCCCCCCCCTAATATTTCTGCAAAATGCCAGAGCAGGATGCGCAGCAAGATAAAGACATTTACAACCCGCAACTGGCCTTCACAATCGGTGGCGATGTCCGTTCCTCCACGTGGTGCCACTGGAAACTACTCGCTCTGCGAGTTAAGCCGAACACGGACACTCGATTGCAGGCGACAGGCCCTTGTGACAGGCCGGCCTACGAAGACCCATGTCACATCACATGGTGTATGACAGCTCAAGTGTTTCGAGATAGTGCTACGGCGTCCGCGGGAGCCGACGCGCACTCGCAGAGCCCGGCGAGTGTGAGAAGTATGCGAGGGTCCCTGATGCGAGGACGGCATCGGGGGGCAACTGAGCTAGTCCGAAAGTCCCGTAACGTAAGCAGGACCCGCGTGGCAACGCTGAATGTGGGTACGTTGACGGGCCGCTCGTGCGAGTTGGTTGAAGCACTGGAGCGTAGAAGAGTTGATTTCTGTGCGGTGCAGGAGACGAGGTGGTCCTGCCGCAAGTCAAGGGACATAGGACGTGGCTTCAAGGCCGTTCTATGTGGAAGTCCCAGGACCACCAGTGGTGTCGGAATAATCGTCTCCGAACGATTTCGTGACTCGATTGTAAGTGTCGAGCGCTTTGACGATCGATTGATGAAGATCGTTGTCGCCGCGAAGGAGCGACTCTATCACTTCTTCTCTGCGTATGCTCCGCAGACTGGCTGCTCGGATCAAGCCAAGGAAGAGTTTTGGAGCCTGCTTGATGAGAAGACAGCAGAGGTACCGTCGAAAGATGTCATCATAGTCGCTGGTGACCTCAACGGGCACGTCGGCGCGACGAAAGACGGGTACGGCTGTCATGGTGGGTTCGGTTACGGATCGCGTAACGCAAATGGTGAGCGTATCCTTGAATATGCGGAATCGCACAACCTCACCATAGTGAACACCGTATTTCGCAAACGCGATTCCCATCTCATCTCGTTCTATAGCGGGAACACCAGGACTCAGATAGACTTTGTCCTTGTGAAGGATCGAGACCGAAGTCTTGTCACAGACGCGAAGGTCGTGCCGTATGAGACGGTCGCCCCACAGCATCGACCGCTGATCTGTACTTTAAAGATCGCCCCTCCGAGGCTGAAGCAGGTCGAGCGATGCGGTGCACCAAGAATCAAGTGGTGGCGAATGAAAGAGAAGGAAGCAGCTGTGATTTCTCGCGTGCGGTTACCGACAGTTACGACTGTCGATGAAACTTGGGAGAAGGCCACCGACGCGATTCGTCACGCTGCACGGTCGGAGCTCGGCATCACGAAGCCTGGACGACGGAAGGTCGACAAGCAGGCCTGGCTGTGGACAGATGACGTGAAAGCCAAAGTTCGAGAGAAGAAGACGCTATATCACGTGTTTCTCGGCGAAAAGACAGCCGATAACTGGCGGAAGTATCAAGAAGCGAAGAAAGCTGCAAAGAAGGCCGTGGCTGTTGCAAAAGCCACTCATTATGGAGATGTCAACGAGAAGCTCGAGTCGCGCGATGGTGAGCGGTATCTGTACCGACTCGCAAAGAATCGCCATCTTCAGACCGAGGACATCGAGAAGTTCTTCGGCATCAATGATGAGAACGGCCATCTTCTTACGGACCGCAAGAAGGCATTGAAGCGATGGCGCGACTACTTCGAGGAAATCTCTACAGTAGAATTTCCTCATCCAGCCATCCCCTCAACGGCTCCAACCCACGGCGCCGTTCAGAAGATCACCGTGGAGGAGATTGAAGCGGCTTTGAAGAAGATGAGGCCAGGCAAAGCGACTGGGCCCGACGACGTGGCAGCAGAACTGTGGAAGTCGAAGTTTTGGTACCCTGCTGAGTGGTTGGCGAAGTTCTTTAATCAGGTTGTGGCGGAGAAAAAAGTGCCTGAGAGTTGGCGCCAAAGTACGACGATTCCGATTTGGAAGAAGAAGGGCAGTCCTGCAGACTGCTCCAATTACCGTCCGATTCGCTTGCTTTCGCACAGCATGAAGATCTTTGAGCGAGTTGTCGATGGACGAATTCGGGACATCGTCCAGCTTTCCAGCAATCAGTGCGGCTTCGTGGCTGGCTGTGGCACCGTTGATGCCATACACGCCGCCCGCCTCCTGATAGAGAAGCATCGCGAGAAACAGAAGGCAGTGCATATCGCCTTCCTCGACTTGGAGAAGGCCTTTGACCGCGTACCGCGTGAAGTGATATGGTACGCCTTGCGACATCATGGAGTTCCCGAAGAGCTCATAGAGTGGGTGCGAATTCTCTACTCTTGTCCAAAGAGTCGAGTGCAAGCTGCAGCTGGAACCTCGATGGAGTTCCCCATCTCTGTCGGGGTACACCAGGGTTCTGCGCTTTCCCCACTCCTCTTTGTTGTCGTCATGGATGCCATCACACGAGATCTTCAGAAGCCCGTCCCTTGGACGTTGCTTTATGCCGATAACGTGATGCTCGCTAGCGAAGATAAAGGTGAACTCGAGCGAGAGGTGCAAGCTTGGTGTGATCGCTTGGAGCGGTTTGGACTCAGATTGAACGTGAAGAAGACCGAGTATTTAACGACGGACGTTACCGAGTCCAGCTCCATCAAGGTTAACGGCATCGAGCTTCCACGCATTGCGGTCTTTAAGTACCTGGGATCAGCAGTCGCGTCTGACGGCAAACTGATGGTCGAGGTGAATTCACGCGTGAGTGCAGCTTGGTCCAAGTGGCGCTCGTTGACTGGAGTGCTCTGCGATAGGAAGATACCGGAGCGCTTTAAGTCAAAGATCTACAGGGCAGTCATCCGGCCAGTAGCGATGTACGGCGCTGAGTGTTGGCCTGCGACCAAGGAAGTTGAAGCGCGCCTCAGCGTCATGGAGACGAAGATGCTGCGCTGGACGGCAGGAGTCACGCGCATGGACCGCATCCGAAACGATGCTATTCGGCAGAAGTTCGGTGTCGCGCCGATAACTGACAAGATGCGCGAAGCTCGCTTACGATGGTACGGCCACGTTCTGCGTGGAAAGGAAGATAGCGTCCGCAAGATAGGCCTTAAGTTCGAGGTGGTAGGAAAGCGGCCTAGAGGGCGCCCGAAGCAGCGCTGGGTTGATACGTTACATACGGACTTGAAAGCGGCTGGCGTCCACCCTGATCTAGCGCTGGATCGGGAAAGGTGGCGTCATGACACCAGAATAGCGGACCCCGCTACGAAGCGGGACAGACGCTGAAGAAGAAGAAGAAGAAGAAGAAGAACTGGCCTTCACAATCGCACTATATAATAACGCGCTAAGCGAGGGATCATACCATCGATCGGCGATGAGTCATGAAATAGCAGGGAAAAATAGGGGGAAAAATCGGAGGGAAAATTAGGGAGAAAGTTAGGGGCGCGAAAATAGCGGGAAATAGCCAGACGTCTTCTTCCTGCCTAAAAACTTCAGCCCTGAGGCAATCGAGGTCGCTGAACACGAGTCAGCGAAGTTCGTTTTTAAGTATCGATCGCCATCAATCGATATTGATCAAATAACGGGACGCGAAAAGAGACAAAAGGCAGGAAATTGTAGGTCCCAACTAGAAATACAGTACCTCGCCGCTCCGTGTCTCTACTGCTTGTTTCATAAAGCTGTTATTTTGCTCAAATTAAACGCGAGTGCTTTCTGCTTTCTAGACAAGTTTGGCATCAATCCGTCGGCTCTATAAATATGGAATATTTCCTTGCTCATTATGGAACGCAAACCGAAAATCAGCCAGCGGCACTCTCTATCGGCTGCACCACAATGCAATAAAAAATTGCCCTAATTACAATAACCACATAATTAATTCTGACATGCAGTTCGCAGCCGGATTTATTTCGCACTTCATGGAATCAGTGTGGGCCTACTTTGTGCTCTTGAGCTACATTTTCTATATAAGACTTCAGCCTTCAGTAATCTTTCTTTCTTTGTTTTAGATTATTTTTTCTTATTTTTATAATATTTTCTCGTCGAAATAGACACTTTCCAAAACAAATCGATCAATTTTCACATTAATTTGGATGAAATCACAGGGAAAAACCCTTCCAAACAGAAAAAATCGGAAAAAAACTCTATAATCTATAGGCAAAATAAATTACAAACTCTGTAAGATAAGTGGAATAATTTTTTGTTTAAGAAAACGTGGAATAATTTTCTTTGAAATTGTTTACCTGCCTTAACAAGTGCAATAATTTTATAAAATTTTGTTTTTTGAAAAAAAAATGATCAATTAAAATTTGTCTTGAAAGACAACAAAGAAGCAGCATTAAGCGCATTTAAAGATCAGATCGTGCCGGGCAATCAAAGTGTTGGTCGCAACTTTTATTTGATTGATAGTATAAATGCCACGTACATGAACCATCCAAAGGGGAGGGGGATGTGTGCCCTTCACAGGTGTTTTCTTTGTATCAATAAAGAAACTCTATGCATGCAAACGTTTTGCTATCAATCGAATAAAAATTGCGACTTTCTGGAAGTCATGGCGTAGATGAACTAGAACTTCAACAAAAGTTTTCCTAAGATTTTCCTTGAAATCTTGTTAGCAATTGAATAAAAATCGCAACGTCTTAGACGAGACCTGCAGCGTTTTCAAAATTTTCATGAAACACCGTGTCTGGACTTTGCATTGAAGTTAGCGACGAGCGCCAAAAACCACCTTGGACTTCCCCAACCACTGCTTGCCTACTGTAAGGGATTACGGTAGAATTCGCTTTCGAAAAGTCTCGTCTCAGAGAGCAGCAGCGAACAATGTTTCGCAAATCGGAAATTGCGCTCGCAACACAGAAAGCGATCACTGTGGAAAAAGTGAGGAAACGGCGGAAATGGCTGCGGTTCGTCAATGCAGTGAAGCGAGCCTAAAAGCTGCTGGTCAATTCAGCCTCTTCCTCTGACGCATTTTAACCGCCAACGGGAGCGGTCAGTAGTCGCAGACGGCGAGAGAATTCTCCAGAAGGCCGTAAAAAGATGGCAGGACGGTCTACGCTGAGTTTGGCCTCGTTTCCAGCTCATAGGAAAGGCTTTAAAGCTCCAAACTCTTTGGGAAATTTGGCCGTTCTGCAAAAACACCTGCGGTCTATATTACCCCAGATGTGCTTGGAATGCGCCATACATTCCTGATCTACAGAAAATGCGCTTTATGGTTCCCATTTGGCCTATACAGTCATCCCAGAAGGTCTACCAAAGGTCTGTTCACTGCCGTAGTCATTTCAGAGACGTCTTTATGATCAGATTCAGATTGGCAGCCAACTATTTTACTTTTCAAATGCATCTATTCCGCGTCGAGGACTAATGACATAAGCAAATAACAACAGAATCCCTGCGTATGGAAAATAATCCCTAACTTGTCGACAGCAGACGGCATTACTTGCCTCTGTAACGAACGACTGAGCAAACAAACAAGCACATTCTTCTGTAGTAAAGAATGCATGGCGCATCCCGAGGGAGCAATTAGCGCCACTATTGTTCACAAATTGCTGATCCCACTAATATTGTTTTCGTTCAGCTTTAGATTGAGGATGGATTCAGGATTTTTCTAAAAGCTGAAAGGCCGCTAAAAATTATTGCAATAGGTTCAAGGACAAAATGGAATTTTATCAACACCCCTTTGGGAAGAGGCATGCGTTCAACTTCTACGTGATACCGCTGTGGTAGATCAGATGTGTATTTTGGATTCATGTCGCGAACTCGGCAGCGCGGCGGATACGAGAACGCAGCAGAGCAAAGACCTGCATCGATCGATACAGACGGAGACTGCCCGGCTTGCGCCTGAGTCCGGTGATTGGCTGGCTCGCTCGCGCGTCCCTGTGATTGGCTGACGCGTTCCCTCCTGTCTCGCGTTCCCGCACCTCGTGCTGCGGAAATCTCGGCATCTAAGCCCTGCATTTGCCTACAAGGTTCAGCAGACGGCCAAGTGATGAGCTTTCCCAGGGAAACTTCGCATCAATTCATCGACTCCGGAAGGATGGAATACTTCGCGGCGGGCATGAAAGCCTTCACCTTCCGAATGAGCTCTACCCACCCCTCTTTTTCCTTTGGCTCCGTCGGTTCAAAGTAGGAGTTTTTATTGGAACCCGAGGGAAAAAGGAATACAGCAATGCCATAGACACCATTGTATTATCACATACAACCTCTAAAAACAAAAGAAATCAGCCTCTGAAGGACACCAGACGGTGAGAAGATTTCTTCTGCTCGCTCAACCTCTTCGAACAAAGAAAAAAAGCAGAAGGAAAGAAGGGCTTTGAAGAGCTTTGAAGGAAAAGAAAGAGAAGTAGAAGCAAACGAGGGCTTTGAAGAGCTTTGAAGGACTTCGGAGAAGAAAAGAAAAACACAAGGAAGTACCGTCTGATCCCACATCCTTGGCCCAACGGAATCAGGGCGCGGATTCATCAACGATTTACCGACCGGTAACGTTGGAGTTTACCGCGAAACCGCCTGCGATTCGTCAACGCGCGGCGTGGAAGATTTCCGGTGAAAACCGTTGTAACGGTTACTCGGGTACAGCGTCGGGTAGACGACGCGGTGAAGTACCGGTAATGCTTTACTGCTAATCACTGACCCAGTGGCAACGAGTTGGCGTGCTGCCAAGTGTATTCGGAAACATGCGCGTCATTTTTCACCGTATCCTTCGTTAATAGGGGCGCGTGTGGCGCAGTTGGAGGAGGCGCCGACTGTCGCGTGCACCCGATACCAGGTTCCTGGTTCGGATTTCCCCGCCCAGGCCAACCAAGCCTTCCATCCCTCCGGGGCCGATGAATTGGTACCAGACTCGTCTGGGAAGGATAAAGCGCTGACTTGTTCATCGGCTGGCCACCGCAAGTCATTGTATGGCCAAATACGCATTTATGTCGCCTCCACGACATCCCGTAGAAGTAGAATGCGCTGGCGCATCCCAGAAGGGATTGAGTAACGCCGTCTTCATCCTTATCCTTATCCTTCGTGAATCAAAGGGCCGGTAATTTTCTGGCAAGGAGCTGGTTAGTTGTAGCGATTTACCGGCTCCTTCGTTGATGAATACGGACCCAAAATTGAACGACGACGCTCGAAGTGGCGCAAATCACCCAAGTATAAGAGGGGCCTCGAAGTTTCAAGGTTCGTCGAGATTAGAGGATCAGAGGCACTGACGCATGGTCCAAGTTGTCGAAAATTAGGTGGGCCCGCCCAGGTAGTGCGCTTTGGACACCCGCTGACGAGAGCCGTCACTGACTGAACTCCGTGGGATTTCAAGAAAACACCAGAACGCCCATCAACGCGTTGGTCGGACTTCTTCCTGAAAACCTCAAATATCGAGGACGATCTACTGGTCCCCTCTGGCACGCGACAGGGACGCACGGAAGCATTTGGCGCACACTGGAGCATTTTGACAAACAGTGGAACGGCAGGTCACAGATTACCTAGGAACAATAGAGAATGGATGGGTGGGTCAGTTTGCCTTCTGCTGGACAACGGCATCTGTGTGTTTCTAGGACTTCTATGGGTTTTCCCACGAAGCGAAGAAGTGTTCGTCGTTGTGTTAGTCGTTTTTATCAAGATCACCACTTGCAAACTAAGGGTTAATATGTATCAAGCAATGAGTGTTTGGAATGCGCCATGCATTCCTATTCCACATACTTCGTATGACGTAGGCAGTTTTTCGCCTAGCTCCTTGAGCTTCTTTGATTTTAGAATTGTGCTCATATTTATGTGCAAACAAATAAACAAAAGCAAAAAATGTAGCCTACATGAACAGATGACGTGGCGAACTGTAAGGTTAGTTAATGCTCCAACGAAGAGGTTTAGATTCTAGTTTTCGACAGCATCTAGAAGAGCAGTTTGGTGGCTCGAGGTTTACGTTGAGGATAGCTTTTGTTTTTCGCGAAGAAGAATTGTGGTCTAAAAGGATACGGTAAGGGAAAGGACGCTACTAATGAAGCTCTCTGTGGGATGCGCCACACATTTTACTTCAAAATGATGTCGTGGAGGCGATTTGAGGACGTATTTGGCCTATACAACCACTAAGGCTGGCAAGCCAACGAAAAAATCGGTGATTTTACCTTCCCAGAGAACTCGGGTACCAACTCACCATCCCCAGAAGAATGGCAAACCTGGTTGGATCGGATCCGAACCAAGAACCTCGATTCACGGTGCACGCAACAGTCGGCACCTCTTCTGACTGTGGTACCACACTCATAAAGGGATTCATAACGTCTTCAGGTCTGAAGGAGGGTGTTATAAACCGCTTCAGGATGTTACCAGTAGTCTCCTTCCACGCGATGTCGTGATGGCATTTGGAATGGGAGTTTCGCCCATAGCAACCACAAAGAGGGAAGGAGTCGCCGCTATATCCCACCCACAAAACTCTGGCGTCTCCGAAGAGGAATGTGTAGTTTACCCACACGCCGAACCGCGAACCACTTCGAATCGAATGTCACCTTTGGCATCAGTCGTCCCATTAATCATGAAATTGCTCGGGAGGACGCCAGTAACGGCTCCGTTTGTCCCTGTCGGGTGCCAGAGTGACCCAATGGATCCTCCAAGCTTGAGGGAGATGAACAGCAGCATATCGCTCGTTCAGTGCTTCCATGAAAATGTCCGGCCAACGCGCTGGTGCACTTCATGATGGATTTTCGACATTCCACGAAATCTCGTCGGTGACGGCTCTAATCCGGCGATTCAATGCAAAACGAATTACGTGGCCGGCCCACCCAATTTTCGATGACTCAGCACAAAAAGTTGGGATAAGCTGAAGAACGAAAGCTGAGAAAAAGTCCGTGACTGCCTGACGCGCGGGGCAGTCAATCTCACGATCATCCTTGGAGCGAATGAGTCAACGTTCTTACGGGGGCGTCGGTCGAGTAGACGATGTTCATGAAAAATGGAAGGGTTTCTGATGCCCCGATTTCGCTTAACAGAGTGAACACCTCCGAATGTTCGATAGACTCGCTGAGTATCTAGTATAGTTAAGCTTTTTAGAAATTTTATCGGAAGAATGAATGAACGAACTTATTCGCTTTTCAGTTTTTTTCGAATGTTCGAAAATTGAATAAGCCCCATTTTCCGATTAATCGAATATGCGAATAGTCGAAGAGTTTATTCGAAAAAGATTAGAAGTTCAGTCGACATTCGAATGAAATTATTCGATTTTCGATTAATATTCGAATATAACTGCCATTTAATTTTCGAACTCGAAAGTGTATTCGAGGACCTAAAAATATCTAATATTCGTTAAATCGAATAGCTAATCAAATATTCGAACATTTTCGTTTGAGTACAATTACATGTGGCATAGCTGCGCTTTTGAAAACTTTTATCAAAGAACGGAAGGACGAATTTATTCGAAGTCGAAAATTTTCGAGCAAATGGACATATGAATTTGTTCGCTCATCAACGTCTTCGAAAGGTTAAAAGAAAGAATAATCGATTCGATAAATCGATAATCGATCGATAAATAATATAATATAATCGATAAATCGAATAAGCCCCACTTTTCTTTCAGTCGAATATTCGAATAGTCGGCCAATTTGTTTCCATCAGGTTCTGTGCTTAAAAATCCGAAGTTTATCCGTTATTCGAATGAATTTATTAGATTTTCGAATAGTATTTAAATACTGTCGCTCACTTTCGTTCGGTGTTCGAATTCGGACGAATATTCGACCTTTTAAAATCATCGATGTTCCAATTTCGACGATTCACGCTAGTAGAAGAAAACTTGTGGAGTTCTCCGACGAGCTTCGTCGACGTTCAAAGATCAGAGACGCTGTTGCATGGGCGAAGTCGTCGAAAATTAGGTGGGCCGGCCACATAATGTGTTTCCACAAGACGAGAGCCGTCACCCACTGGATTCCGCAGAATGTCAACAGAACACCAGGATGCGTAGAACCGTTCAAGTTCGGCTTTCGATAAATCTTGGCTTGTTGACTGAAGGTATTCCACCACAGTTTTATGAGCTATAAGCAGGATTCTTAAGGATGAAGGATAAAGAACGACGTGAGTCAAGCGCTTTAAGGATGCGCCACGCATTCTGCTTCTACGTGAGATGATGGAGGCAATTTGGGTGCGTATTTACAATACAACGACTGGGGATTCAGCGCTTTAGGGCCTGTCCATACTTCGCGGCAAGAGCGACAAGAGCGACAAAAGCGACAAGAGCGACAAGGGCGACAAGAGCGACTGGTGCGACGGATTTAGTGTGATGTACGTAAATAATTACGCATTTCACACTACATTCGTCGCGGACGGAGTGTGGAGTGCGCAATTATTTACGTACACCCACTACATCCGTCGTCCCAGTCGTTCCAGTCGCTCTTGTCGCTCTTGTCGCTCTTGTCGCTGTTGTCGCTCTTGTCGCTTTTGTCGCGAAGTATGAATAGGCCGTTATCCTTCCCAGAGAAATGTGGTACCAGTTCACCAACCTCGGACGGATTAAAGGCTTTGTTGGGCTGGGAGGGGAAATCCAAACAAAAACCTGGTATTGTGTGCACGCTACAGCCGCCATCTCTTCCGAATGCGCTACACGCACCCGGCAGGATTGTTGCAAGCTTTACTCCAGTAGAATAATCGTGCCCTGTATGGCGATTGGTGAAGTAGTTCCATTATTTATTATGGAGACTTTCAAGCTCTGAAAAAGGAGTAGATGTTCGGGCACCACCCGAAATAAAGCCTGTAGCCGCGCACCAGTCTGAAGTCTTGGCCTACAGATCACAAAACTAATCTGAAACACTACCATATCTATCGTCACGTAAGTGCCCCCTGTTCCCGTGTCCCTCAAGCTAGACGGACCTAGTGGATCACTCTGGCACGCGACAGGGATGAATGGAGACAATTGTCGTCCTGTCAAGTACCGCTCGAGCAATTCGATACTTGACAGGACGACAGAGCATATGGCGATATATCCATATGCTCTTGGTTTGGGTTCAATTGCGACCAGCCAACAATGCCTCATAGAAGCGAAGCGCGTGTTCAAGGCTTCATTATCTCTCCAACCAATCATATGAATCAGACCATCGACTGAGCACATACCAATGAGGCCTTCCATACACATTCTCCCTGAAGTCCATTCGATGTGGCCTGATTGGCTGACGCGTCCCTATCTCCCACTGTGGTGCGCATTTCCGACATCTATTATTTGGAGTGTATGGCGCATTACACGATTAGGACCAGATGAGTATTCTCTTTTGAGTAAGCAGTTCAAGGCTCTTTCTGAGGTCTACAACTCTGCACAGAAGTCTCCACAACACTACTTCACGTCAGGTAATTCTTGGTGTGAACGAAATAATTGCAGGTGCCCGATATTTTAATCATGACCTACAAACAATTACGCCCCTATACTAGCATACTACAAGTAAAAATTACGGCTTCAGGACGTGTCGGGATACACATATTAGCCGGCAGATCACCACGAACAAATCAAGGTCTTCTGGCATATACCAAGGGATTAGTGAGCATTGCATGTCTTCCGTCTTGTTGCAACTAGCGCACAACTGAAGCCATTATTTATTTATTTATTTACGGCTGCTCTTCATATATAAAATTTCATAAAAATAATTGTAAAGCGCCAATCAATTGAAAAGAAGGGGCTGAAAGATAGAAATGATAGTTAATCCCTTTTGATACGCCACGCATTCTAGCGCCTCCGAATATCGCGCAGATCTTTTGAAAACATCTTTGGCCCATAAAATGCCTTCAACCGACCGATTGGTGGAAAGCCGCTCAAAGACAACTTTGGAAGACGAACTATGGATCAATTCTGCTCTACACGAGAGCTGGCTCATCTACCGACTACGCTACACTGGCCTATATCGGCAGAGTCCAGTGGTCTGGAATCGGATGAGATCAAGGCGGGGTGGTTAGTATGGACGGGACCCCAATTTCAAGTTGCGACTTGGGCATATTAGACTCGGTAGCTCGGTCGACTGTGCCTAAAATCTAAAATCTTTAAAAAAATTGACGGCCTTGAAGACACCCACCAAGTCCCTTCAGACCCTTCAGTTGACTTCGTTGGTCGTTGGGTTGAAAAATTGGAACTGCCCATTTTTACGGAAGAACACGTGCTTCGATGATTGAACCCAAACACCAAGCTCGGGTGCCGACCTACAGAATTGACGGCGAGTTGCCCAATAGAGTGAATGAAGCTCGAGATTTGGGCCACCATGTTACCAGTTTTTCTCGACATTTCCAAGTTGTGTCTACAACTTTTTCAGGGTTTTCAAATCCATGCTTCCTGAAGCTAATATACGCGCCTATGAAACCTATATGCGACCGCTTCTTGGGCTAGATTCGTCAACCGCTTACCGCTGTACCGCATTCTGGAGATGTCACTAATGCAGGCAGCACTGGGAGGTCGGAACTCGCCTGCCATAAAAACCAGTCAGGACTCGGCAAGGGAATGAATCTAGGAAATTTTGAAACCCTTGCCAAGTTCCATTCTATCCTGCACGACAGCTTACCGTCTTTTCGCCTCACCATGCAAGCCACATTGCCGACTAGTACCAATTTATCCGACACGTATTTAAATCAGGCGACTCAGTAAAATTTTGTTACTTCCATTTTAACCCTATAGGGCTATAAGGCGACTCACTGGAAAAACTCGTGGTTTATGTCGCTAATTTGGACAGCGTTGGAGATACGAATGGCATAACGACCAATCAGAACTCGGCATTGAAAGAAACTCCGGGTTTTGAGCAATGTTGACACGTATAGCTTTGATTTACTACAGCATCCCTTGGCAAGGTCTATGCTCTCCTCTGCGACAGGACGCCGCTTTCTCGCTTCATCGTGCAGGCCACATTGGCGACAAGTAGCAATTTATCCGTCTTGCGGGTCAGGTGGCCGATTGCTCTGTAGAAACTAGTAGACCTACGAAGCTGAAAAGTACCGCCAAACCTGATGCTGATGAGTGTCATCAAGCGGTTAGGCGGTACTTCTCACCGTTACCGGCCGGTAAAATCTGGCCTCTGAAATTAGGGACTACAGTGTTTAATCCAAAGGATATGACAGGCACTGGCCTTTTGGAAAGCGGTCAAAACAACGTCACTAGGAAACCTATGATGCGGTGGTATTCAAATATGGACTATAACCTGATACCTCATGGCCCTTAAAGATCTCTGTTTGGCGAGTTTCTGCCCGTACCTTTAGAATGCATCTCTCTTGGTAAATATTTCAATATAGGATCTTACTTATAACTAATCGCCTACTGCAGTTCGAATTGCGGGTTGATGTGCAGGTCTGCGGAATACTGTAGCAAGCGCGCGGGAGAATTCAAACGGCAGCAGGAGATTAATTACAACTGCTATCCCAATATGATGTTATGCATACAACGTGTTTTTAAAGCATAGCACAAAGATTGATATCTAGCTGTGTTGTTTACGTACTTGAGTTAGTCATGTTATTATTTTTTAAATTTTTTTTTAAATTTTTTATTCAGGTATTTTAGCTCTTGTTCTGTTTTTGATAGTTTGTGACATTAACACTCTGCGTCGATGTCTTGAATAAATAAAATAATAAGAATAAAATAAAATAGTGATGGAACTAGAAGCGCACTTGAAGGAGTCGGTAGCTGTCACGGTCCTAGATTCCTTTTTCGGATTTCCCACTCAGGCCAAACGTAGGATCTTAGCCACAAATCGAAAAAGAAACTTCACAACGAGTTTTGATTGAGCTGTTGTCCAAGGTTTCATTTGCTACTATTTACTATACATATGTGGTGCGCGTGTAGCGCAGTCGGAGAAAATGCCGACTGTCGCGTGCACCCGATACCAAGTTGTTGGTTCGGATTTCCCGCCTACGCAAACCAAGCCTTCCATCCCTCCGGGGTCGGTGAATTGGCACCAGATTTGTCTGGGAAGGATAAAGCGCTGACTTGTTCATCGGCTGGCCACCGCAAGTCATTGTATGTCCAAATACGCATTCAGATTGCCTCCATTACATTCCATAAAAGTAGAATTCGTGGCGCATCCTAAAAGGGATTGAATGACGTCGAGCTTTACCCATTATCCTATCTAACGTATTGGGTTGAGACGGTACAGACGAATTCAGCGTGAGCATAGGGTGGCATTTCCGGGTTGGGAAGATGTACACATATTATCCTGCGGATCACCCGGAGCAAGTCAAAGTGTTCTGACATTTGCGAAGGGATTAGTGAGGTAATCAAGACGCTTGATAGGAGGTCTTCCGTCTGGTCTCAACTACGACAAACGGCATTATGACTGCTCTTCGAGTTGTAAATGAATTACACTAATAACACACACACACACTTCTTAATCGTTTGTTTGATCAACATAGATTCCTAGTAAGCAATGGGGTTCTGAAGAAAGCAATGGCTTTTCTAGACTACCTGAAAGGATTTCGTACTAGAATCTAACTTCCTCTCCTTACTTTTGGACATTAAACTTTGAAAAAAATTATAGGATTTTGAATTTTTTGACTCATCTACTTGGTTCAAATTAGTGTCTTCGTTAAATTCCGCTATAGATTCCTATATAAATAGATACGATGCCTAAGGACGTTTACTGTAAGACACAGAGTTTGTGATAATCGTGGTCACATCAGATGAGCTATGAATTCTTCCGCCAACGAACAGAATCCTTTCCCCTACACGTTGCGTCTAGATGTCCAAAACCTTCGTTATTCCTTACATATTCTTAAGCCCTAAACGTTTTCCCTTGATGTAGTCAAAGTACGGTAATACTCACGTCTTCTGCGGGGCGAATAACGCGGACGGCGCACTTCGTTTCACCCACTGATCGGTGAACGTCATCTGCGACAGGGTGAGTGTGCACAGGGCGCACAACAGAACCAATACAGTTCGCATCTGGAACCAAACAGCGATGGGAACGGTCGATAATCGATCGAATTCTAACCAATCAGCGATGGAGGCATTTGCGGACGGACAACGGAAAGTCGATAATCGATCGAATTCGATTGGGAATCATACAGCAGAGATTCTTCAAGTAGCTTGCCTAGTTCCTACTGGGGCTGAGCATCTTGTAGGAAGTGTAGATGGCCTGGTACAGAGTACATCACAATGTGCTTTATCCTTTGCTACAGTACACCGTACCGTAACCCTGCAACGCCACAGCTACCTTTATGAGACTATCGCCAAGCTAGAAAGTTCAACATCTGCAAATCGGTAACCGAAATTCGAGATGAACAATTGAAAGACTATAGAAGAACTCCAATTCAGAACGGCTAATCCTCGCGGAAAGCTAGAGGCCCCGGCAGCCGCCGCTCGGCGCCAACAGAAGAAGTTTGAGTGGTGCCAAGAGCCCGCCCATCTCGGTGAATGACGTTCCCACATAAACCCGTGGAAAATTCGATTATTAGGTAAGAACGACAAGAGGAACATGAGATTGAGTCGTCGTTGTCGACAAGGACATGAGAATTGAGCAGCCGGATTTATATTAAGCGACCCTAATGGGCGGGCCGTGAGACTGAGTGGGCGGAGCGATGATGACGTTCAAATGACGATGGAGCTACCACCCACCGCCAGAAGATTCTAAACGTGAGCACCATAGTTCACTTCAGTATAGCAGGAGCAGCCTCCAGATAAGCAGCAGGACCTGCAGTTTATAACAGATGGTCATGAGCAACTGTCCAGCGATGCCGTTGCTGGAAGTTGGCTGCTCTTCCCGGACCACCCTATGTACTTACCACTGGCTAGGTAAACTAACCATGTTGCAGGCCATCGATGAAGAAGAGAACTTCTACTACCCTAAGGTGCTGATACGAACAGGACTTGAGTTCTTGTTTTCTCGAGGCCAAACATCATTTCCGGAGGCGTGACATTTGCGAGCAAAGGTGTAGGTGTGCGTAGGTGGGCGAATGTACCTGCAACGGGATGGATTGTACCTTGTCCACCACTAGTAGCGAAAAATTGCACTTGACCGATTTGTAGCACCATATAGGCAATGCGAGATCGCCTGGAAACTCAATATGCCCTTCCTGAGCAAAATAGCTCAACTTAGCAGCTCCACTCCCACACAGAAAGCTCTACAAGCTACGGGTAACTATGGATTTTTACGTTAATCAAAAAACAGATAGCAGAACCACGGAGTGAGCAAGCGAAGGAGCGACAGGAGCGAAGAAGCGCTTAACAGCTAGCGTCTCCAGATATCGTTAACATGTCTTCCAGAGCCAGGTTCCCCTCACTCGTTTCTTCTCACTGTATCTAATTGCTGGCCCGATTTTACTGGTCTTCTCTACTCCTATTCAGTCCCCCACCTTCTTTGTCCCAACTCTTGGTCCACTTCTTTGTTTCCACTACTGACTCCCTACTGGTATCTTGCTGCTGGTTTCCCCGTCGTGGCTCCTCCTCCAGGTTGTTTCTTTTTTTCTGGTCGCTCTCCTGGTCCACCGTAGAGGTCCCCCTTACTGTCCTTCTCCACCACCCCCGTAATGGTCCTCCCAGCTCACGGCAGACGTCGGTGACACGTACTCGGAACGCTGAGGACGTTTGTTGCGCGACGTAGGGGGCCGTCTTCTGGATGCAGAAGCTCAGAAGACCCGTCTTCCGAATCCAGAAGCTTAGAAGCAGCGCAGTCGCCGCTGTGTCGAACATGAAGAAGCTATGTATATGGCAGATTTCTTGTTCTCCGTATGAATTCCCTTACGGCTACCTTCTTGTTGCTTCCCTGTCCTAGTCTTGCCGCCAGGTCCCTTCTTCCAGATAGATTCCTCTCCCCCCCTCGAAATCCTCTTTACTACTCTACCTCAACTAAGTAGCCCTCCCACGCTCACTACACGACGACGGACGGCGAGAGAACGCCCATTGCGCCACATCGGTGTCTCATCTTCTGAATCCGGTCTCCCTTACTGGTAATGGATCCCCTTGCTGATCCATCTTACTGCCCCCCCCCCTGATTGGCAACTCCCTGCTGGTCCCTCCTTATTGCCTGAACCCTTCTTGGTGCCACTTCCTGGCCTGCTCCTTTGTTCCCCCTATCGACGCCCTCCCCCCCCCCCATTTCCGACGCCTCTCCCAGGTCTCTCGCTCCTGATCGCTGTCGGTTCTCCACCCTCGAAGTTCCCCTTCTGCTCTTACCCCTTTAGTTGTCTTCGCATGCTAATGGCACGACGTCGGCTTCTGAGTCTGGACGCCCAGAAACGCGCGTGCTGTTGTGTTAAGCAGTAAAGGGCTGCGCTTCCTCTGCTGCAGCAGCATACCACGTTCTATAGCAAATTTTGGCCGCGCTGCAGATGATGAGGCGTATCTCACTCAAGTTAGATCACTCGACCACCCCGCTGTGGATGATACGGCGTATCTCACTTAGGTTGGATCACTTGACCGCCCTCGATGTGGATGATGCGGCGTATCTCACCTAGGTTAGATCACTCAGACGTCACCGACTGCTAACTTAATTATATAGTAGATAGATAGATAGATAGATTTGCAGAATCCAAATATGAAACAACAGCCTTTCGACTACTTATAACAAAAACGGACAAGATATCAACAGGAAAAGTCCTCAAGGTAAGCTTCTGCGATGCTATTTTGAAAGGATGTAGGGCATTATGAGCGGAGTACAGAGCTACAGTTAGTTTTTGCCATTTCTGGAAGTCGGCTGCTCTTCTCAGACCACCCTATGTACTTACCACTGGCTAGGTTAACCTACCACGTTGCCGGCTATCGGTGAAAAAGAGAACTTCTACTACCCAAAGGAGCTGCACTTCTTCTTCAGCGTTTGTCTCGCAAAAGCGCAAACGAAAGAGGTGTAAAAACGTGTGCGCAACAAACACTCACCAACCCCTTTGACATCCCACGTGATGTGCATCGGTGGCGCAGTCGGTGGGAGTGCCGCCTCATAGGAGCACACCGGCGAGCTTTTGAGTTCGAGTCCTCGTATTGCCAGTATTTCTGCGCATATTAGTTTGTTGTTACTGCGGTTTCTTATGATCACAGGCGTCAATTTCAGACCATCAGTGCTCTCAACGAACCAGGGGTCAGATTCATCGACCGCTTACCGGCCGGTAACGACATCTCGGTTGTCGTCTCTGTATCTCTGTATCACATACTACGTAGGCCGGTATCGTGAATCCGCGATGAGATGATACCACTTGTATCGTTTATGAATCTGGCCCCTGGGCGGTCTATTTGCGATTTCATCTGTGCTAGTTTTTCAACGATCCAGACCTGCACCACCACCATATCATACCATATCACAAATGATACCGTAACTGCACACAAATTCTCATAACTCGCAGTTGAATAGCATTAGATTGTTCGGAAAGTTCTCAGCGTTTTGAGTGTTTCACTTTAAACTACCACAATTCTCTCAAATCTAATGGCATTTAGTTGAAATAAGCACTGTTCGAATCAGCACACTTTTATCCACCGAAAACCTGTCGAGTTATTCCATCAGCGAAAAAATTAGGTGGTCGAGACTCGACAAAATCCACGGAAGCTGTTTTGGCTTTGTTCTGATTGGTGAAGGTCTTACCAGCGAGAATATTCTGAAAGTGTTTGGAAAGTTGGCGGCCGATTGATGAGAGGTCTGGAGAATGTGGTGGGTGAGGCAGAACTTCAACCCTGAATTCGTTCAATTTTCGAACAGTGATTTTTGAAGCGTGTGAGCGGGCGTTATCGTGCAAAAGAATCGGCCTCCTTCTGTTGACCAATGCTGGCTGAAGTTGACGCAATTTTCGGTGCATTTCGCCGATTTCCTTACAGTAGGACTCCGTTGTGGTCGTTTGGCCTGGTGCCAAAAAGTTGTAATGGATCACACCAGCCGCCGCCCACCACACTGTTACCATCGCCTTTTTCTAGTGGGATTTCGGTTTTGGGGAGTGCCTTGCTCCCTCTCGACTAGGATGGATTCCATGTCTTCCTCATCTAACTAGCCAAGGAATGCCTTCCGCTTCCCATGGACTTCGGGAAGAGACCTATGCCATGTGAAGGAGCTTGAAACACTGATTGCAAATATACAGGGTGCGTCAAAAGTTCTTGGACACATGTAATTGACCGCCTAGACGGCTGCTTCAAAGCAAATCAGATCAAGGTCATAAAATTTATTACCACTGACCAGGAACATAGAAAATAACAGTTAAATTTCGAAATGGCGCCGTTAGCACGAATACACGCTTTCATCCGCTTGCTGAACTCATTCACCGAGGGAAGGCAAGGCAGGGCGTCTTCACCAATATCCTCCCAGGCTTTATTCAGGGCTCTTTGAAGTGTCCTTGTGCGACGTTACACAGGCCGCCTTACTCTTCAATATGGACCAGATTGTGTATTAGGTTGGTGCATAAGTTCTCGGACATTTGATCCCTTCTGAATTGAGTGCGCATTTTCCCGCCAAATTTCTCACATGTATCAACGCGTAAATGATCGATCGATAGAGAAAGGAAAGGGCTACAAAACTGTTCCTAACATTTACTTCTGCGTTGTTAACGTCAGCTATTATGGCTAAGCAATTAATCCCAACTGAGACGCATATTCGGCACGTCATGTTATTCCTGCATCAATCTGGCCTCAATGCCAACGAATCGTATCGTCGCCTGAAGGATGTTTACAACGAGAGTGCTCCTGCTCGAAGTACTGTGTACCAGTGGTTCTCGAAGTTTGCAGTTGGTGAATTCTCCGTGGAAGGTAATGAACGAGGAGGGCGCCCGATGACGCTGGATTTGGATGGCCTCCGAGGTAGAGTGGAAGCGGACCCATACCAAACCACTCGCGAACTATCAAGCACTCTTGGTGTTAGTCAATCAACAGTCGTTCAAGGATTGAAGTCGATTGGCAAGGTGCAAAACTTGGGTCGCTGGGTACCTCACGACTTGACACAACATGACATGGATCGCAGAGCGGATGTCGCTCTGTCTCTCCTTACCCTCAGACGTACCCACGGATGGCTGGACAACCTTGTCACAGGGGATGAGAAGCGGATACTCTACTCTAATTATCACCGGCGTGCACAGTGGGTTGACCCAACTGGAGAGGCAGAGGATGTTCCGAAACCCGACCTTCACGTGAAAAAGGTGATGCTATGCATTTGGTGGAGCGTTCTTGGCGTAGAATACTGGAAGCTGCTGGACGAAGGGATAACAGTGACGGCAGAGGTTTACGTCAACCAACTGAGGAAGTTGAGGGCCCACCTTCAAACCACACGAGGAGTGCAAGTGAAGGTGTATTTTCAACACGACAACGCTAGACCGCATATTGCTAGAGCGACGGCGGCTGAGTTGGCGGACTACGGATGGACCGTTCTTCCACATCCACTTTACTCACCAGATCTCGCTCCTTCTGATCATCATTTGTTTTCAAGCCTTCAACGCTATTTGGCCGGCCAGCAATTTAGGAACCGAGAGGATGTCAAGGAGGCACTGCTCACATATTTCGACTCACAACCGGCCACGTTTTGGAGAAAAGGCATCCATGACTTACCAGCACGTTGGCGAAAGACAATTGATTTAAAGGGTGGTCACTTCAATTGATTTGATGTTGTTGTTCGTATGTTGTGATAATAAACATTTCATGCCCCAAATGTCCGAAAACTTATGCGCCAACCTAATAGTTCATTGGATTGAGGTCCGGCCGGTACGAAGGCCACTCCACCACACAGTGATCCCTTTTTTGGTGGAGGTTCGCCTTCGGAAAACGCCTAGACGGTTCGTCGGCGTCCAACCACTGTCCGGAACATTTTCTGTTATTACACAGAATCCCCACTTTTCATCACAAGTGATGGTACGATCCAAAATCGGGTCAGTTTTGCTGCGTAAAAGAAGAGAAGAACAAATCTCGAAACGTGACAATTTCTGCTGCTCACTCAACTCGAGGGGCACCCACTTTTCGAGCTTTTTCACGTCCCCAAGGCGTTTCAGGGCGTCTGCTACAGCTGTTCTACTGACGTCTAGCTCTTCCGCGAACTGTTCGGGACGGTTCAGATTCTATCAATTCCCTCAAATGGTCATCCAGGATTGCTCTAGGTTGATCGCTACGAGGGTCATCTTCAAGGCTGAAATATCCGCTCCGAAATTCACTGAACCACTGGCGCACATTGACTCAAGCTCTGTTGACCCCCACTCTTGATTGATTTGTAAAGCTGTCTCGGCTGCGGATTGTCCCAATTTGAAGTTGAAATAAAGCATTGTTCGGAATTGCTCTTTCGAATATATAATATAAATAAAATATTCAATAAGCCCTTCAGGAACAGAAATACAAAACAACGTTGTCATCAATTATTTTGTCAGATAGAGCGAAAAATCCTGTACAAAAAATAGCATTAATGTGCAATGCAAGTTGAGTCTTTATTTAATAATAAGCTAATGAAAAATAGTATCACAAAACGCTGAGAACTTTCAGGAAAACCTTATAATTTCTTGATGCGAACATAAGAGGAATGAGTCCCCTGTAGTTTTGTAGCAGAGGTCGGCCAATTCGGGGGCGATCCTTGGCAGATCCTGTTTCTCGATGGCGACGAATAGTAAACTTTATGGTCCTAACGTTGAATAAAGTGATCTTCTAAACGTTCTTCCGCTCTCCTTCACCAGACGTAAAATAACTTTCCGCTCGATTTCGGTAACCATAACCTTGAAAATCGGAGTCTTCTAAAAATGAAACTTCCTGCACATAAAGTGTAGATTGGAAGAGCGCCAAATGAATGAAAGTGTGAGGTTCAAAGCCATTCGGAACAGTTACGGACTATTCGAAAGCAGGGACAAGAACATTTCATGCACCCTGTATAGATGAGGCTAATCAGTTATCCCCTTCAAAAGCTGGACATCCTTCTCACGCTCCCACTTTTTACACAATTTAGTAACTAACTCTAAGCAGAGACAAACGCGTTCGTTTCCGTAGAACTACGTGATTACACGACAGCAGCAGCAGTATTCGATTGCGGTGAGCTGCGAAATGATTGGAAAGGAATTCGTTTTGCCAAATTGAGAAGATGTGATGACGCAAGAAACGTTGCCAAAGGATTAGCTCTGTTTACAGAGAAGAGCCTTCGTCCAGAAGTGGAATCCAGCAGATTCAATCACTCGAGCTAAAGCCCGTTTTTGAAGCCGCCAACTAGGAAGATCTCCGGTTAGCGCATAGAATGACCCACATGAGATGAACACACCTTTCAACAAGAACGAGGTTCACACACTAACACAGCGTAGTTGAACTATTAGTGTCAAAAGTAAGACCAGGTTCGATTTATGAGTTTCATGAGGTATTTCGGATTCAGCCTTATTTACATAGTCATTAAAACCTTCAGTTTCCTGGTTGGTGCTTATCAGTTTGCGAAGAATGCGAAAGATGGAAAAATTACGCCAACTCCTGACCACACACTTAACCTCAAAGCAACATGAAGGAACGTTGATCGCTTATTTCCGTGTGACTGTTGTGGTATACTGTAAAAGCTAACGGTCGGACTAGCTTTCGCATCTATCGAGACGAGGAGACAAGGAAATTCCTTGTGACTTGCTCACTTCCGGCCTCTCTGGGAATGGCAAAGCGCTAATTTTTCTTCCACCGGCTAGCCACTGCGAGTCATTTTAGGCCAAACTCACGTTCAAACCTCCTTTATATAACCCGTAGAAGTAGGGTGCTTGGCGCATCCCGAGTTGGTTATCCTTTTATCCGTCACTGTTTATCCTTGGCACTCTGGAATGTGGCCTATTCTGACACAGGTATTATACATTGGGTCCGAATGAATCATTTTCGGATATCCGATTCGGATAACCCGATCCGAATCATTCAAGAATCCGGTGTCCGCGAAATTCTCGTTATCCGAATCATTCAAAAACCCGAGGTCCACCAAATCACCGCTATCCGAATCATCCAATTATCCGAAGATTTTCGATGGGATCCAATGTATAACAAGTATCACAAATGGAGCACATCTTAGCCGCTTTTCTAAGCGCTCGGTTTCAAATAAAGGATAAGGGGTAAACGACGCATTACTCAATCCCTTTTGGTATGCGCCACGCACTCTACTTGAATAAGTCGGTGTTCTATCCTTTCCGGACAAGATAGAAGGATTGGTGAACGGAGCGAAAACCCGAACCAGGATCCTCGATTCGGTACCATCTTAGGCTATACATTCTACCACCCGCTCATTGCCTAAATGTTAAGACAAGGTTTCCAACTCATGGTGAGCTTTTGCGATGTTATTTTGGCAGGATGTAGGGCCGTGTGAGCGGAGTCCAGAACCACAGTCGGTTTTTGCTGAACGCTTCTTTAAAGACCTGAAAAGTAGGTCTGAAAGCGTGTGCGCAACACTCATCGAGCTCTATGACACATACTTTCTATATAGCTCTCTTTGCGTAGAGTTATACTTACGAAGTTTCACGTCAACGACATGTCGAAATCGTTTGAAAAAAACACATCTGACACAGTTCGTCACCAACATTTATTTGACCACTCGACGCAATCTCAAACTTGGGTAATTAAACCAACTTTATCAATTTATTTAGCGAATAAGCAATATGAGAAGGCGACTGTATGATGTTGAGAAAAACCTAAGGAATTTTTCTACGGTCAAAGCGTGTTTCTGCGTGTTATCCCTTAAAGAGTGTGATGAAGAACCCAGACCCAACAATCGAAGTAGATATAGAATTAGTGAATAAAATGGAATTATCAGAGAACCAAAAATAGAGAAACAATGAAATTTTAAGGAAAAAATTAAGATTCTGCCGAACGCGGCAGACAGACGGCATCTAACTCCGCCTCCCGGGCTTCTGCGAGCAGACGCTTCTGAGATGGAATGTTAGATAAGGCAAAATGCCAGCGTCTGCTCACAGAACCCCGAGAAAAAATCGTGTTGCGTCACGATAAAGCGTATAATATTTCAAACACTTTGACCTTATTGGGCAGGCAAATTGAAAATCTTTTAAAAAATTCGGACTAACTTCTCCTTAGACAAAAAAAATATTCTAACCGTATCGAAGAGTCTCTAGTTTGTTTAGAAACACGCTCGTTTAAATTTTGTTGTTCAGTTTGATTTACAGACTCAATAAGATGGTCAGAATAACTTTTTTCAAGGAAAAATTGAAATAACAATTCATTGAAATTTTTACTTTACCGGCCCAATAAATGTAATAAGTTTACTAAACTTCAATGTTTAGAGAAACACAACTAACTAAAATTTGTCTTGAAGCACAGCAAAAAAGCAAGCGTATAGCACATTGTGTGCAGCACAAGATCAGATCGCGCCATGCACTCAAAAATTTCGCTGCAACTTTTATTCGATTGATGGTGTAAATGACAATTACACGAACCATTAGAGTGAAGATATGCGTGTTTTTTACAGTTATTTTTGTGGTATCATCAACAAGTGTGCAAATAAAGACATGCAAATAAAAATTCTGCTGTCAATCAAATACAAATCGCAACGTTTTAGCTCGGGACGTGACGCATTCTCTTTTTGGCACTAAAAATCGCCGCCATCCAGTCCTTTAAAAGAAGTTTCATACCATTATATCTCCTCAAAGATAGAACTTTTATAAAATTTCAGACAATGTGTTTATTTATTGGTAATGAATTAAAACTTAAAAGAAGCTTATACCAAAATTCTCCTTGAAGAAAAATTTATTATAACCTTTTTGAAGTCTCCAGTTTAATGTAGAAGAAGCTCATTTCGATTTCGAACAGTTCGCTTTGATTTCAAAAGTCTGAGCCTAGCTTAGAAGAGCGACCAATTTGATTTGAAACGCGTCCAATTCGACGTGAAAATGGAATAAATTATATATAATGCACACAGCTAGAATGTATGACGCATCGCTCCGCGTTTATCCATTACCCTTCAGTTTTACACCTCGGATGTACCACTGTTTTCATCTATGTCATATTCTGGGAATACGTTCACCAGACGACGTGAACATCGAAAAGCAATTAAGTAGGTAAGTAATGAAATTCGGCACGCTAATTAGACCCTAGGGATGCGCTACGCATTATAATTAACTGACCACAACTATATACACGTTATCTCAGAGATATTTTTTAGGCGCGTGATCGAATACTAATTAAAATGTACCGCAAGTGATGCTGGTTTTAACCTTTGAGTACAAAGTGAAAAAGCCCCACTAGAAAAATCGTTCTTTGGTGATGTGAAAGACGTCGAAAACTATAGGTTTTTGTCAATGACGGATTGGGGACCAGATTCAACAACCGCTTAACGCTTTCTAACGGTGAAAATACCTCCAAAACCTGATGCTACGATCAAATGGCGCCGGTGGTGTAATCGCGTAGATCATTCCCGCCCTGTTAAAGAGAGGCGCGGGTTCGAGTCCCGCCTGGCGCTAGAAGTTTTGATCGCAACAAAACATCGTTACGACAGCTCAAAACCTCGATGCCAGCCACTTGATGCTTAATGAAACTGATTTGAAAACTTTGCGTTAGTGAATTTTTGAATGTGTTTCCCACCGACGCTTGACAACTAGGTCACTTTCGAGTTCGATACACTCGAGTAGGCTGAAGAGATGTTGATTGGTGGAAAATGTACGGTAAGCCGTATCTAGTTTGAAAACAAGCTTCCAAAAGTTTAGTTACTGTAGTCGATCTCACTAGTGTAATTAAGAATGAAGGATAAAGGAGTTAACTAATCGACCTTTTCTGGTGTGCGTGACGACTCTTCTTCTACGAAATGTCGTTGAGGTAACTTGAGTGCGTATTTGACTATCCCAAGATGATGTTTAGGAACGGACAAGTTTCTGATGCCCCACTCTCGCTCGGAACGAACATCTCCGAATGCTCCAGATACGCATATCTGGGTCGCGAAGCCAATATGACCAACGACCTAGCGCCAGAGCTAAGCAGGAGGAAAAGAGCGGCTTGGGGAGCTTTCAAGAGCGTCGAAGAAGTCGCGAAGAAGACAAAGAACGTCCGACTCCGTGCCCACCTATTCGACTCCACTGTTCTTCCTGCCCTAACACACGCCTCAGAGACCTGGACTATACGAAAGCAGGATGAACACGCGATCAGCGTCGCGCAGCGTGGAAGCAAGAGGACGATGCTCGGAGTGACACGACTCACGCAAGTGAGAGAAGGCCTCCGGAGTTCATAGCTTTGCCGACGTTCGAAGATCAAAGACGCTGTCGCGTGGGCCAAGTTGTCGAAAATTAGGTAGACGGGCCACGCAATGCGCTTCGCAGACACCCGCTGGACGAGAGCCGCCGCCGACTGGATTCTTCGAGGTGTCAGGAGGACACCACGACGCCCACCAACGCGTTAGTCGAACTTCCTCGTGAAAGCCTATGACGCTTGACGCTCTTCGTGTCTCTCGAGCGAGGAGGATCCATTGGAGCACTCTGGCACGCGACAGGGACGAATGGAGACGCTGCTGGCGCCCGCTCGAGCAACTCGATGATCAACGGGACGACAGGTGATACAGGTGATATAGGCGATTTAAGCCTTTACAATGAGTTTCGATGGCCAATCAATGAACAGGCTAGAGTTTTATCGTTCCCAGACCAGACCGGTGCCAGCAGTGAGCAAATAATGAACTTTTGAAACCCGGATAACGGAGCGCTCCATGGGATTTTCTGGGCCCATAGGAGCAAGATAAAGGAGCAGCAACATACCCGTCTTTCGCCGTTTTGTAGGATCGTTTGTATTGTTCACTTCATAAGCGGCGTAGTTATTTTTTACAATTAAAGATTACGAAAAATAGAAAAGTCTTTGAATAAGCAATTCCACCGACCTGTCTCTTGGCTTTTCCATGCCATGAGGGCAGGGGACGTCCAGCCGCATAAAATCCACATAACAATCTTGACTCTACCCATGATAAGAACCGTTATTGTTGTTGCTGCTCGATAGCATTCTAAGATTTAAGGTAGATGAACGTGCCGAATTCATGCCAAATTCGAGCACTTTAGAATGATCCTAAATTAATACATTATTCTTGAATTTATCTTCTTTATTTTGTTTATTTTATTCTTATTTCATTGTCTATTATGTTCTACTATGATCTACAAGTGCTCCGTCACGGCTATCGGCGTGCCTCGCACTTGCGCGCTTCGCGCGATGTTGCAGTATCGCTAAGCTAAGGACAATCACATCAAGCTAGCCGCTCTACTTGTACAGCTTCTTTCCCTACCTAGGAGTACAAAAGGCTCGCAGTACGTTCAGTGTATAGTATGATAGGGCGATCTATTCGTTCCTCACTACTGGTCCTCCCTTAGTGAAACGGTCCCCCATTGTCCACGTCCCAGGGTCCACGCTTCGGACCGCTTGAACGACATTCACAAAAATGCGATAATTGGATCAATATCGGTTGACTGCGATCGTTACTTTAAAACGAACTTCAGATTCGTGTTCAGCGACCGCGATTACCCCAGGGCTAAAGTTTCGTGCCGCCTGGACGGCATCCACAAAAAATCGATAGTTTGATCAATATCGATTGAAGGCGATCGATACTTCAAAAGGGAACCTCAAATTCGTGTTCAGCGACCTCGATAGCACCAGGGCCGAAGTTTCAAGGCAGGAAGAAGACGTCTGGGTATTTTTCGCTATTTTCATGTCGTAATTTCCCCCCACCCCCCCCCCCCGATTTTCCCCCGCTAATTTCTGCGGCGGCGCCGATCGATAGTATGACTCGTCGCTTAGCGCGTTATTATAGAGTATGATTTATTTTACCTTATATTGTATTGTATAATTTCAAAATTTTGTACTCATTCAAACATTGTATACATTTTTCGGTAGTCCGTTTTTAGTCTTCGTTCTTTTTTCGATTTCCTTAATAGATGACGGATAAATTGTCAGAAAAATCGAAATATTTTTCCTTAGTCAAAATTTGTTTTCATTTTTTCAAAACGTGTTTAGCTTGGTTTGAAAATTGAGTTTATTTTGAAAGCGATCCAGCTTAATGCCGAAATTGACGCATCGCAGGTAATTTCAGGACGAGCAAAGAGTATAATTTCAGGCACAAATCGAAAAAAAAAAAACTTCACGGCGAGTTTTAGTTGAGCTGTCGTCAAAGATTTCATTTGCCACTAATTATTGTCTACATTTTTCAGAACCACTATTTTTCAGAACTATTTTCCCTCTAAGTGACTTCTGCTGTTTGTGTAAGAGTTGGACTCACATGAAAAATAACAATGATGGCTAGTTTTTTATTTGTTATTTTTTCACCACGTGTTTCCTAATGTGCTGTGTCCTCGTTAAATGTAATATTTTTGTGCGCACGACATTGTGCAAATAATAAATAAATAAATAAATGTAGACCACATGTGGTGTGGCACCATCGATGCCATATACGCCGTTCGTCTACTTATAGAAAAGCACCGCGAGAAGCAGAAGCCGGTGCATCTTGCCTTCCTCGACTTGGAGAAGGCCTTCGATCGTGTTCCGCGTGAAGTGATATGGCATGCTTTAAGACAGCATAATGTTCCCGAAGAGCTTATTGAGTGGGTGCGGCTACTCTACACTTGTCCGAGGAGTAGAGTCCAAGCGCCAGCAGGTACGTCGATGGAGTTTCCCATCTCTGTCGGAGTACATCAAGGTTCTGCGCTCTCCCCACTGCTCTTCATCGTCGTTATGGATGCCATATCACGTGATCTTCAGCGGCCAGCCCCTTGGACGCTGCTTTATGCTGACGATGTAATGCTCGCTTGCGAAGATAAGGTTGAACTCCAGCGGCAGGTACAAGTTTGGTGCGATCGCTTGGAGAGATTTGGACTCAAACTTAATCTCAAGAAGACCGAGTATCTGACGACTGACGAAAATGAGTCCACCTCCATTAAGGTAAATGGCATTGAGCTGCCACGTACTTCGGTATTCAAGTACTTGGGATCAGCAATCGCGTCCGATGGCGGTCTACTCGTTGAAGCCAATTCACGCGTGAGTGCAGCGTGGTCCAAGTGGCGCTCTCTGACGGGAGTGCTTTGCGACAAGAAGATACCAGAGCGGCTTAAATCGAAGATCTACAGAGCAGTCGTTCGACCTGTAGCTATTTACGGAGCTGAGTGCTGGCCCGTTACCAAAGAAATTGAAAGGCGCCTCAGCGTAATGGAAACGAAGATGCTGCGGTGGACGGCCGGAGTTACGCGTTTGGACCGTGTGCGCAACGACTCCATTCAGCAAAGATTTGGTGTCACCTCGATAGTTGAGAAATTGCGTGAAGCTCGTCTGAGATGGTACGGCCATGTTCTTCGTGCAAGCGGTGACTCTGTCCGAGTAACTGGCCTTAACTTCGAGGTGTCCGGAAAGCGGCCACGAGGGAGACCAAAGCAGCGCTGGCTTGATTCGCTGCACCAGGACTTGAAGATTGCTAGGTTACACCCTGATCAGGCATTTGATCGGGAAAAGTGGCGCCAGTATTCCAGGAAAGCGGACCCCGCAAGAAAGCGGGACTGAAGAAGAAGAAGAAGAAGACCACATGTAGCGGACGAGGTGCCGGCTGTCACTTGCACCCAGTTCCAGGTTCTTCGTTGGGGTTTCCCCCAGGCCAATCCAGACTTCCATCCATTGGGGGTCGGCGAATTGGTACCAGAGTTTCTGAGAAGGGTAGAGCACTGACTCGTGCATCGACTGGCCAACGCAAGTCATTCTATGGCCAAATACGATCGTCTCTACGACATTCCATAATCAAGTAGAATGCGTGGCGCATCCCGAGTAGGATTGAAAAATGCCGTCCTTTATCCTTTATATAGTAGGAGTGATAAGCTACAGTCTAACATTATTGTAAGAGTAGTCAAACGTTGTAGAAGAACAACACTGAGGAACGTCGTCAGACTGATCGACAACGATACCCCTTCATTCTGGACGAAATGGCCTATTTGAAAGACAGGAAGACTTGCGTCAGGATGGAAGTGGCGGAGAAGTGGAAATGCATTTTCCAGCAGCAGATGCAAAGTTCTTCGGAGGCGTTTCGTCCATTGTGCTTCCAATCCTCGAACTGCATCCACTCTATTCACCCTTTCTTCCGAATCCATTTCCCTTTCATCGTAAATCGCATTACCCATCGCCGATTGCACTTGTGGGACTGTTCGTTAACTCTCCGCGAACTCTGAACGACATAGTTTGCTGCATTTTATATGAGGCTGAAAGACAAAGGACACTATTAATCGATCATTTTGTGGTCGCGCCACGCATTGTACTTCTACGGGATGTCATGTAGGCAATTTTAACGGGTATTTGGTCATACAATGGCTTTCGGTGGTCAGCCGATAAGGAAATCAGTGCATTACCCTTCCTAGACGCGTCTTGTATCAATTCACGGAGCCCGGAGGAACGAAGCGCTTGGTGACCTGTGCGGGAAATCCGAGCCAGCGCTCCGATTGGACTGCGACTTGCCCAAACAATGCACCGAATGCTCTAGGTAGAACAAGCCTCAAGAAAAGTATCGCTCCTTGATTTTTTTTTGATTTTTATAATTTCCCTAATTGGACAATGTTTCCAGACAATAAAAAAGGCTGATCGTTTTTATTTGAAAAGCGTTCAGTTTGATTGAGAAAGTTGTCGAAATTCAAAAGGCATCAAAGGTTTCATCTGAAACTGCCAACCTGTCGTGAGGATCGTACAAAAGATTCCACTATTTTTCGATTGAAACAATAGCCTAACTAATTTTTGTAGAACTCCGTTCTTCCTAACAGGACCTAGGTCTAAACTCATTGATTTTGTTCTGATATCTTTCGGCTCGGACGTTTGGTGATGCGGTCGGAGAAGGCGCTGACTGTTCCGAGCACTCCGATTAAACGCTCTTGGTTCTGGTCCCAGCCAATTAAGCCTTCCATCCTTCTGGGGCCGTGTGCTATTCTCGCCCGACTCGGGGATGGTACCCGACGCGAAAAAGCCGGGTACCATCCCCGAGTTTTGACGCTCCCACACCACCTTAGGGCCTCTTCATACTTCGCGACAACAGCGACAAGAGCGTAGCGCGCATGGGGTGCGCGGCGTGCGCAGCGTGCGCAGCGCACGGAAGTATGAACAGGGGACAGCAGCGACTGGAGCGACTGGAGCGACAAGAGCGGCTGGACTACTCTACGCCGGCGCTTGAGTATGAACTTAGTACTTTCGGCGGCGCGCGCTCGTTTTTAATCGATTTGCATGTTTTGCACGGGCGACAAGAGCGACGAGAGCGTAGCGAGCGCAGCGCGCGTGGAGCGCATGGCGTGCGAAGCGACAAGAGCCACGACACCGACAAGAGCGGCTGGAGCGACAACGCCGGCGCTTGAGTATGCACTTACCAGGGAATGCCGTCAGCTTCCCATGGAACTTCGGATTGAGACCTATATCGCGTGAAAGAGCTCGAGACGCTGATCACAGATATGTAGACCAAATTTGCTAAATGGATCTCCTAAGCGAGTTATGGCCGGCGGAAGCCGCGATGTCTTCCATGTGTTAGGCGCGCTCAATCAGCGTTGGGCGCAGTATTGCGCGGTAATCAGCAGTGCGGCTATTAGCGCCAACAGCAGCGGCGGCGGCGCAGTGGTAGGGTGCTCGCTTCACAGGATTGAGGTCATTGGTTCGGTTCCCGTCGCTGGCGGCTTTCTTGCATTTTGTAACTTATCTTCGACGAGGACCTATAATTCTATTTTTGGCATATTTTTGAGCGAACGGCTAATGGCGACTTGCATTTACGTCTATTTGAATACGGAAACGTGTTTCAGGTAAAATGTTTTATTCATGACGTGAAGCAAGTCAGAAATTCAAGTCAAGCAGAATAAAAAGTAAAAATAAAATCAAAAATCAACAAAACTTAATAAACATAATAAATAAAAAGTAAAGGCACTAGGTAAAAGTTCCGACTCCACCGACACGACCTCGGTCGAAAAAAAAAATTTCGCTGAAACTTCGTCTAGGGGGTTATTTGGGGTGCTGATCACGAATCTGACATCCGTTTTTCACGATTCGGTAGGAGACCACCCATACCTTTAACAAGGTTGGTCCAGGCAGAGTCACCGATTTCGCTGAAACTTCGTCTAGGGGGGTTATTTGGGGTGATTTGGTCTACATATCTTTGATCAGCGTCTCGAGCTCTTTCACTCAATCCGGAGTTCCATGGGAAGCTGACGGCATTCCCTGGTTAGTACTTTTCGGCGGCGCGCGCTCGGTTTTAATCGATTTGCATGTTTTGCACGGGCGACAATAGCGACGAGAGCGTAGCGAGCGCAGCGCGCGTGGCGCGCATGGCGTGCGCAGCGACAAGAGCCACAAGAGCGACAAGAGCGGCCGGGGCGACAACGCTGGCGCTTGAGTATGAACTTAGTACTTTTCGGCGGCGCGCGCTCGGTTTTAATCGATATGTATGTTTTGCACGAGCGACAAGTCCCTCTTGTCGCGAAGTATGAACAGGCCCTTATACTCATCTCCGGGACGTTCCCCGGGGATGGCAGAGATGGCAGAGTAGGGTAGAGAAGCAGAGGATTCCGATTGGAGTACGACTATCACGGCTGTGAGCTCCTCATAGCTAGTGAATGAAGTGAGTATTCTGCACCACAGTATTTACCATGCAGTGTTTAGAGAGATGTATTTTCACAGAGGGGGACAACACTGTGTAGAACACATATAGTTTATTGAACCCAAGGTGGTAAAAAATCATTTCAACACAGAAGATTACAGCAAAAGTGTGCTCTTGGAAGATTTGCTAAATCGAGTTTTTTCCATGAATTTCGTGAAGTGGAAAGTGCTCTTTTTTTCAAAGCGAGTTAGTATTTCATCCACTGAGAAGGCATTATATATTTCATCCAAATATCCCGTACCCTTTTTCATCAAATTAGTAGTTGATTTCTCAAATGTCCTGTCTGTTTAGGAATGTTTTCTGATTTGTAATTGAATGCCTTTCCCAAAGAATTGAGAAATGGCACGAAAAAAAGTTCATTCCAAGCATTAAGAGCACGAGATGAAAAAGATCCTTTAACCTTTTTGAGTGCGAATTTGGCATTTCACAGAGGCTACATTTTCTTTACAAATGCAGATAATCATTCAGGTGAAACGAACACAATATCAATTTGTTTGAAATTTCAGCACAGTTTTGTATGAACAAAAAGGCTATTTGTGGGAAAAATCTCCATTTTACTAGCAGCTTATCTTTTTCTAATTTCTAAAAGATGGGAGTTTTACTTATATTTATTTTAGTGGCTCGCTTCTTCCTCTTCACTAAAAAAAATAATAGTTAACCCGATGCAGTGCCCTAAAAAGTTCAGCCTCCTATCACGTTTCCATTGATTTCCGGAAGTTGTATACCAATCGCGAACTATTAGGTTGTAACGAATTAAATGGCCCTGGCTCGCGCCATTTTTTGGCGCGTCTTTACGCGTTTGATCAGGAACAAACCGTAAGATGTGGCATATCGTTTAGAAGCGCACACTTTGCTCTACCGGTGAGTACCAAATTTCTATGTAAAAGTGGGAAAACTTTAGAGTTTTATTGACTTTTTTGCAGATGGACAAAAGGGTAATCCGAGGCATTTACTTGTATGAATTCAAGCTGGGCACTACAGCTAAGGAGGCGGACGAGAAGATCAACGCCGCATTCGGTCAAGGATGTTCCACAATTCGGACGGCGTGTCGTTGGTATCAGAAGTTCCGGAATAGAGATGAGAGCTTGGAAGAACATGAAGGTCGTGGGAGGCATAGTGATGTTGATGAGGATAAGCTGAGAGATGTGGTAGAGGAGGATCCACACAAAGGTACCAGGGAGATAGCGAAGGTTCTTGGCGTCAGCCACAACACAGCTGCCCGGCATCTGAAGGAAATCGGAAAGACCAAAAAGCTGGAAAGATGGGTGCCTCACGAGCTGTCTGAGGAGCAAAGAAACCGACGATGTGAGATCTCGTCCGCACTGCTTCTACGGAACGAAACGGACCCATTCCTTGATCGCATCGTAACCTGTGACGAGAAATGGATAACGTACGACAACAGGCGACGATCGGCACAGTGGGTGGACAGCGATGAGAGCCCCAAGGTTTTTGCGAAGCCGGAACTGCACCAAAAGAAAGTAATGGTGACAGTATGGTGGTGTTCGCTGGGAATTGTTCACCACAGCTTCCTCCATCCCGGTGAATCCATCACGGCAGAGAAGTACTGCATTGAAATTGAAGAAATGATGAAAAAGTTGGAGGATATCCGGCCGGCCTTGGTAAACCGAAGGCGAGTTCTCCTTCTGCACGACAATGCTCGCCCCCATGTAGCACGAATGACGTTGCAGAAATTCAATGAGCTGAGCATTGAAACTCTACCACATCCTCCGTTTTCTCCCGACCTCTCCCCAACAGACTACCAGTTCTTCAAGCATCTTGGCGACTTCTTGGTAGGGAAATATTCAAATACCAACAGGATGCCGAAAGTGCCTTCGAAGATTTCGTCAATTCCAGAACTTCTGATTTTTATGCTACTGGGATAAAAAAGCTTGTGTGACGTTGGCAAAGTCGTGTAGAATCAAAAGATTTTTATTTCGAGTAATAAACTTGCCTACAAGCCGAGATATTAACTGTTTAAATTTACAGTAGTTCAGTGCCATTTATTTCGTTACAGCCTAATAACTACGAAAACCTGTACTGTGCCCAATGAGCTATTGCTCACTGTTACGGGTGCATTGAAGTGCTCTCTTCATCGAGTAGTGTTCAACTCAATGTAGGAAAGCGATTGTCGTAGTAGATAACCGATGAGACGTGCCGCAGCAGCTGATCGCCAATATCACGTCCCGATGCTAGTTTCCCGCTCCAGCGTCGCATTTCCACTGCATCTGCCTCTCCCCGAGCAATTTTCTAAGCGGATGCCGTCCCCGGGTTTTCATGACGTCATCCGTCCCCAAGAGTCCTCAGGGAGAGATGTGCATACCAGGGAGGTGGGCAGAGACCGTCTCATACCCAACCGGGGACGGTTGGGAGGAGAATAGCATACGGCCCCTGGAGTTGGTGAAGTTGAGCCAGACTTGTTTGGCAAGGAAACAGCACTGATGACTTGTCCTTCTAGTGGCCACAGCAAGTCATTGTATGTAAACATATGCCAGATACGCATTCAATCGTCTTCCATGATATCACGCAAAATCGACATCCTTAGGACCTGTTCATACTTCGCGACAGCAGCGGCAAGAGCGACGAGAGCGACAAAAGCGACTGGAGCGACAGCGCCAGCGCTTGAATATAAAACACTCTTCGGTGGTGCGCGATCGATTTGCATGTTTTGTACCGGCAACGGGAGCGACGAGAGCCCAACGCGCGCGGCGTGCGCGGCGTTCGCGGCACGCGTAAGGCCTATGTTATACTTCGGCGACGCGTCGGCCGACGTCGGCGACGCTGTGCTTTGCGGGCAGCTACGCACTGCGTGGCAGCCCGCCCAACACAGCGTCGCCGACGACGTCGCCGAGAGCTCCGCAGGGGGTATTATACTTCCGCCGCCGACGTCGCCACCGACGTCGCCACCGACGTCGCCACCGACGTCGCCACAGACGTCGCCACCGACGTCGTCCGTGGGTCGGTCGCCGCTCTGTGCACGGCGACGGGCCGTCGCCGGCCTCATTCAAGGCTGGGAGAAAATGCGCTCAGAGGGAGTATTTTGTTTGTGGGTGGGTTCTTCGTTCCCGGCACTGTCAACATCCTCGGCGGACCTCGAATTACGAAATCGAAAGTGCAAAAACGCCCATCTTGCGGCATCCAGCCACTTAAATAGGTTACATATTCGCGCTCACAATCTTCTTTTCCTCGCACACTACAAGATTTACAATTATGCTCTACCTTAGACAAATCACATTTTATTCTATTCAGATATTCTATCGCCCAATTATGCAATCGCGTCTGCTAAATTTGCATTTCTTAAAGAGTACATACAGAACAACAAATCATCATCAAGTCTTGAAACATTAAGAAGAATTAAGAATAAAAAATCCTTTTGAAGATTAAGAAAAGCACAAAATGTATGCAATCGGCAGACTGATGGCCAAATGATGACAGCGCGCTCCGATGCTAAAAATGCGCTCCGATGCTCTCCTGTCAACGACGTCCCCGACGCCGCCACAGAATCTGTTGACGACGTCGCCGACGTCGACCACGCGTCTGTGGCGACGTCGGCGGCGTCTGTGGCGACGTCGGCGACGTCGCTGGTGACGTCAGCGTCGGCCGACGTCGGTGACGGACCGTCGCTGACGTGTCGCAGCGTCGGCGACGCGTCGCCGAAGTATAACATAGGCCTAAAAGTATGAACAGGCGACAGCAGCGACTGGTTGACTAGAGCGACAAAAGCGACTGGAGCGACAGTGCCAGCGCTTGAATATAAAACACTTTTCCGTGGCGCGCGATCGATTTGCATGTTTTGCACTGGCGACGAGAGCGACAAGAGCGCAGCGCGCGGAAGTATGAACAGGCGACAGCAGCGACTGGAGCAACTGCGCCGGTGCTCGAGTATGAACACTTTTCGGCGGCGCGCGCACGGTTTTAATCGATATGCACTTTATGCACGGGCGACGAGTTGCTCTTGTCGCGAAGTATGGACAGGCCCTTATACTTCTCTCCGTATTACTACATTATGTTTCTTGATGTAGCTCTATTTTCGTCGCTCTATTTGAAGTCTATTAATAGCAAATGAACAAAAAATAGACGCTGAACACAATTGAATAAGACTGCTTTATTTCTGTACTAAATAAATTTCGATCCACTGTTTCCTTCACCAGAATGAACAAGTTTATAAAATTTCAAACACTACGTTAAATACATACTACAAAACAACATTACAATCATTTCACTTTACTTATTTCAAGTTTAACTCATACTAATCGTAAGAAAAAGCTCTTGCGTCTTGCGCCAGCTGAGTCAGGATTTTGGTTAACCTGTTCATTATTGCTTGCCGTTGATTTTTTTACGAATTTACATAGTGTATAAGCATTTTTTAAAGGTTAATTTCAGCACGCCTTAGTTCATACAGTAAACAAACAAATAAATAAATATAGGGTGCGCCAAAATTATGGCGACAAGGTATTGTTTATTGTAAAACATACACAACATTGAGATTCGAATATATCTCCATCGGCTTCGATACAGGCTTTGAGACGCTTCAGGAAACCATCGACGGCGCCATGCAAGTATGGCGCGTGGAGCTCATCACACGCCTTCTGGGGAGCTTCCGTCAAAGAATCTACGGAACGATGAGGTTTCCCGCAGATTTTGGCTTCCTGAACAGCCCAGACGGTGTAATCCATCGGATTCAAATTCGGAGAGTTGGCTGCCACTAGTGGAAGCTTATGAAGTTCGGGAAGTTCTCTATGCACCAGTCCTGCACCATTCTTGCTCTGTGAGTCGGAGCTCCGTCCTGTTGGAAGGTCCAATAGCGGTCTCCAATGTGAGCACTAGCTCAGGGTAACAGTTCGTCCTTCAGAAGATCCAAATAATTCGACGTCATTTCTCGCGACATCCGGCGGAGCGAGTGCGCCGGGTTCCTGCGAATTCGTTCACATACATTCCTGATGTTGTCTGTAGTTGTCACAGATGGCGACACGATCTGTCCTCCTCGTCCAGATCTAAAACTCTCGGTTCCCAAGTCTTCGTAGCGTCTGATAGATCTATATAGAACACTTCGGTGAAATTCAAGACGGTGGTGAATATCGCATGCCGAGAAGCCTTGACGGTAAAATTCAATGATTGAAGCATGGTGGCAAGAACGTTTCACAGTCTTGAAAATCAAATTATTTTTATGTCTGATTCAGATCAGCATAATTAAATGGACGCAACAAAACAGTAAAGGCACAGAAAAAAGCAGAAGCTTCGAATAGCAGGTCAAATTGTTCGCGCATGTGCTGTCGCCATAATTTTAGCGAACCCTGTACATTCTCCTTCTCAGGCCTGGGGACTATAGAACCTTATTCAAAGAAAGTCATGCAATATTTCCTTTGGACAACTTACACTTTATAGAGAATGTGCTCTCTATTTTCGAGGCCATCTACTTCCATGTAGTGACTTACCACTTACTGGTTATTGTCATGTTTAACGAAAATCTCCAGCAAATGTTTATAAATGCTGTGAATGTTTAGCCTTGCAATGTTATGAAAATAGTTGGCTCTACAGAAGAAATGTTTTGTAAAATGCCTTTCACATACATAGTGATGAGCTCATAGAAAGGGAAGGTTATCTATGAAACCACAGTGTGCGCACTCAGAATTCTTTCATTCCTCTTCTTGGTTCTCTAATTTCTTCCTGTCGCATCAAGTTCTTATTTTTGTTGTCAAATATTAGGAACAAACGTTCAATTACCCAAGTTTGAGGTGAAAGCGGTCAAGTCCCGCGTTAATTCGAGTTCTTCTACACACATAGAGAGCATATACTTTAAACTGAAAGACATTCGTTTTGATTTGAAAGATGTTAATCGTTATTTACGTGAGAAGCGTCTTCTGCTTTAAAAAGTCTCTTCAATGTGCATGATGCCGCTAGTGCATCTCCACATCCCAGTGATAGAAAACTAACCGTTTGAATGTCCCGGTTCTCTGTAAGAACCCTCCTCTAGATGAGTCAAGAATGCACTTACTGCCTGCGAATCAAGCGGGGTGGTTTGGGAGTCTTGGCCTAAATTTTGGCAGTCTTACAGATTTCGTCACCCAGGAGGACCACTCGCACGCGTTCCCTTGGCTCTGTAGAGTTTTTTCTTGAACGTCCCCAGGTGCCGCCAAACTAGCGAAGTAGCCTCGTCCACTCTCTACTCGGATACCTATTTGTCATATTCTCAGCTTCTTAATTAGTGGATTTCCTATCTCTATTTGAATTGTACGTCGCAGATAAATAGCTTAGTGACAGAAGTCTCGAGTGTTCATAAAGAAAAGGTTGAAACCGTCATACTAAACGGCTCTCATAAAACAACTTCAATTTCTTTGAGAAGTGTCCAGCTTGTTTTGCACAGCTTCTACTATATTGAATGGTGTCCAATTTGAAACGAAGTGTCCAAATTGCTTTGAAAGACGTCCATTTTCAGAAATTTGAACTTACTGGTATAGCAACATAGAGAGGAAGCTTCCTTGGACTTCCACCTAAATCGTACTACTCGCGAGATCGCGTAAAACAATTCAGTAGTCAACAAGAACTCACGAGATCCGTGCGTAAAAGCAGCACTGCAATGCGAACGCGTAGCAGGAAATTCCCAGCGATTGTAGTTCACCCATGGGAAACTGGAGGTGATTGCTACCTACCTTTCAAGACATTCGCTCCGTTTCCGCTCAAGTACTTAAAATAAACTCAGTACGACAAACATGTGATTAGTCGGCAGAGCAGTGCGAGGGAAAGTCTCATACAGGGTGGCCATAGAACAACGACTTAGTTCACCATCCAGCCATCGTCCAATTAATGGATAAAGTACACCTCTCATTCCCAAAAGCTGTTGAACAACGAAATGCTAAGTAGATGATGTACTCGTTGACGTGTGACTCTCTCTCTCTCACTATGGAAACAGTTTGATAGACACTCGCAAAAAAATCTTGTGGGATGCCAGGGTGAAGTGTGCGGTTCAATTTTTAGAAAACATTTACCAGCCCACACCCCTTACTTTCTCAGCTTTTCACGTCGTTTTCGTACTCCTTGTAAGGAGAGCCCCCAAAGTGGCGGTGAGCTTTTGCGGTGAAATTTTTACAGGATGTAGGGCCCCGTGTGGGAAGGCAAAAACCATTGTTAGTTTTTTCGGAATGCTCTTCTGTGATCGAAAAAAGCATGTGGACGGGTGAGCGCGAAGTTCATGGCGCCCTGCTGTTACCCAGCCGAATGTGCTCGGTTTGCGTAGTGGTAGTGTTGTAGCTTCACAGGGGCAAGATCGTGGGTTCGATTCCTCCTTCTACTGGTGTTCCTGCATTTTGCGATTTATCGTCAGTGGGACTCTCTATCCCCATTTCCAACAATTTTTGAACAAAAACGTGGCAACAAATATCCTTTGCGTTCATCGAGCTCTTTGAAAGTGGAAAGGTGACTCTTGACCTTCAGGTTAAGCAAGTCAAAACTGATGCCAGATTTGTGATCGGCACTCCAAATAACCCCCATACAAAAAGTTTGGGCGAAATTGGTGCATCCGACATCACCACCCTACTTACTCATACCTTCTCTAACCCGTCATAAGAAAACGGGAAATCCAGAAACCGATATCAGATTCAGGATCAGCACTCCAAATAACTCCCGTAACCGAAGTATGAATAACTATTTTTTAAATCTCGCTAGTAAAGTGCATCTGCCCCTTCTGATTTTCGAACAGTTAGCAGTTTCAGGATGAGAAGGTGTTATAGATAGCAAATTCTACTACATTCTTTACATGGATGTTCTTTGGAGAGAAAACGGAGTCCAGTATCAGATCTCCCGTCACAAAGCTCGGCTTCGATTTCCCCTTTTCAGCAGTATCCATATAGTTCGTCGTTTCTGTAGCATATTGGGTTTTTTACCAGCCATGCAATGGATTCCGCCAGGAAAACGAACCAGAGGACGCACAAGAAACACGTGGCGTCGCACGCTCATGAGTGACCTAAAAGTTGTGAATATTTTTAGGCAGGAGTGCGAAGAAATAGTCCAAAACAGGCAGCGGTGGAAAGATTTCGTCGCCCTATGCGCTCAACAGCAGGGGAGGAACTAAGTGTTAAGTGCTTTACATGGATGGTGTCAAAAATGTAGTAACCAACTGTTGAGATTAGCTAATGATGTACCAACCTTCTTCAACAATGATGGAGGATTGCAAAAAAGCATGTGCGTGCGCATACACAAATAAAGTACACTACTCACAAACTGAACATCTACGCTTCTGTCTACCACCCTCTCAAAAAAGGACGTAGTAGCACCGATATTTTACTTTCCGCGTAGCCTTCCACCGCTTAACGTATTCAATTGGCTTCCACCTCGAATGACTTCACACCTCAATAACCGCCTTGTTTGACCATGAAGACCAAGGTGCAAAGCTCGCTCTAGGCCCAGGCTCGAGTGAGGGTGATGAAGTCAGAAGCACCAATATCGCCCAAACTTTGTACGTGGGGTTATTTGGGGTGCTCATCGCGAATCTGGCATCAGTTTTTTTTTACTTGCTTAACCTGGAAGTCACAAATTCTCATCTTTCCACTTTCAAAAAGCACGATGAACGTAAACGACAGTTGTTGCCATGTTTTTGTTCAAAAATGTGTTGGAAATGGGGATAAAGGGACCCACTGACGATAGATTGCAAAATACATGAACATCGGTGCGGGGGGAATCAAACCCATGACCTTGCTTCTGTGAAACTACAGCATACGCCGACCGACCACATTCGGCTGGGTGGTAGCAAGGCGTCATGAACTTCGCGCTCACGCGCCCACACGTTTTTTTCGACCATAGATGAGGAGCATTCCGAAAAAAGTAACCATAGTTTTAGACTCCCCACACGGTACTCTACATCCTGTGAAAATTCCACCGCAAAAGCTCACCGCCACTTTGGAGGCTCTCCTTGTTAGTCTTCTTTCTAGGCTTGCCTTCAGCTATGTGAAGGCACCACTTACCAGGGAATGTCTCCAGCTTCCCATCAATCTTCGAGAGCAGCGGCATGCAGTTGACAACTCGAACTTTCACCAGCCAATACTCGCTTAGGAGATCGGTTTAGCAAATTTGGAGTGAACAGGGTGCGTCAAAAGTTTTTGAATTCTTCTGTTCCCGGCTCATTATGTGGGATGATGCGCTTCGCTCAACCAAACTTTTTTGTGGTATTGTTGCCCTACTCTTACCCTCTTATATACCAATTTTTCGTGCCTGAATGTCCTTTTGTTCAAGATGGCTAATGCAAAAAGTTTGCGCACTGTAATGGCGAAACTGCACGTCGAAGAAAAAAGTAACTATAAAGCTACCTAGATGACATCCTGAAGAAAGAGATTCTTATTTGGGCATCTGTGGCTTTTAAAAATGGCGACTGAACTTACCAACAGGGCTCTGCGCCCGCTCACAAGGCTAAAGTGGTTCACCGACAACTTTCCGGATTTCTCAAATTTCATCTCATTACATCTCCGAAGACTGGCCCTAGCACAGCCCGGACCTCTATCCAATAAACTACACAGTCTGGTCTATGTTGAAGGATAAGGCCTGTGTAACAACCCATAAGGACACCTCAAAGACCCCTGAAGAAAGCCTGGAAAGAGATTGATGAATTGATGAAGACGCCCTGCCTGCCGCCGTGGATGCGTTCAGCAAGCGAATGAAGGCGTGTATTCGTGCAAGCGGAGGCCATTTCAAAATTTAACTGTTTATTTATATGTGCCTGATCAGTAGTAACAAATTTTATGAATTTCATCTGATCCGCTTTAAAACGGCCGTTTCGGCGGTCAATTGCATGTATCCAAGACCGCTTGACGCGCCCTGTATGATTCCTATGAGTGTTTCAAGCTCTTTCACATGGCATAGGTCGCCCTCGGAAGTTCCATGGGAAGCGGAAGGCACTCCCTGGTTACTTTGGTGAAGAAGGCATAGAATCCATCCTAGTCGAGAGAGAGAGAGCTAGGCGCTTCCCAAAATCCGAAATCCCACCAAAAAAGGCGATGGTAACGGTGTGGTGGTCGGCGGCTGGCGTGATTTATCACTACAACTTTCTAAAACGAGGCTGATCCATCATAGCAGAGTTCTTATGTGACGAAATCGATGAGATCTACCGAAAATTGCGTGAGCTGCAGCCGGCATTGGTCAACAGAACAGGTCCCATTCTTTTGCACGACAACATCCGCCCACAAGTTTCTCAAATCACCACGCGAAAACTAAAGGAATCAGAGTTGAAGTTCTGCCTCACCTCCGTACTCACCAAACACTGCGTCAACCGACAATTACCTTTTCAAGCACTTTCAGAACTACCTCGCTGGTTGAACCTTCGCAAATCAGAGCCACTCAAAACATCGGTCTCGAATTTGTCGCATCTCGACCACCCAGTTTTTCGCCCAGGGAATTAGTCAACTAGTATCACGTTGTGCTGATTTGAATGATGCTTACTTTGGGTGAATCCGGTGATCTGAGGAAAGCTATGATCTTTCAAAATGGAACTGACAGAATTTTCCGAACAGCCTAATAAATAAACAGGTATACAAAGTATTGTGGCCACGACCCAGACGTTTGACCTGATGGCTAAATCTGTGTTCGGGAAGTTAGACGCCGATGACCACCCACGAAGTGGTCTCCCGCTAACAAGTAAGTAGATCGCGAGCAGGCGAGGCAGGAAGCGGGCTGCATAAAAGGCCTGCAGTAGGAGGCCTTGGTGTGCTTAAGGTCGGATTCGCCACTCCCCAGTTGTGGCTATTGTTCTAATCTTTTACTCAAATAGATTTTTCCTACACTTCTCTCTCCTTCTCGCCAAGTGGCCCTCGGAGCAAGCGGATCGCAGAAAGGAGACCCAGCAGAATTGTATACCAGGAAGGTATACAACAGTGGCGATAAGGATGAGATAGGAAGCCACTTGTCGCTAAGGAAGGTGCGACATTGTTCGGGCTCAAGGAGGAAGAGCTTCGCGTACTCTTGTTGCGAACAACGGCTGTTGTTGTTCTTGTAGAGAAGCCTGTGTAGGCTGTAAGAGGCTAGTTGGAGAGAAACCGAGTGGATAATAAGGTTCTGGTATTGGAGTTATAAGAGAAGCCATGGATTCTCAGCTAGTGATGCCAATATTTAAAGAACTCGTGAAGGAGCAGATAAAGATAGCTGAGAGGCAGGAAAAGGATATGATTGCCGTGGGTATGAGTCAGTCATAGAATACCATCTGGTAAAACTCTCTTCGATCCGGAGAAGGGGATGAGTTTTACCAGATAGTATTCTATGTACAAGGAGGTGCTGGTTGACGATGCAAGGCAACCATCAGAAAGTGCCAGAGTCAGAATGCTTAGGGAAAAGTTAGAATCAACCACATTTGAGAAGTACCAGAGGCATGTACTGCCAGGTAAGGTGTCTCAGATTGGTTTTGATGAAACAGTTCTTACACTGACACAGTGCTTACACAAAGAAATCATATGGTAAGGGATTGTAACTTAACTAACAACTTAGTAACGGTATTCGATCAACGTGCTTCGAAGCTGCACGGTATCACTATGCGGATGAAGGTGGCGGCGACGTTAACTGCTCCCCAAACCTCCATCTGAGGTAACTGGCTCGGTCGGCACTCGTTTACATGGCAGTCATCTTCTATTAGGGTGTAACATGAGTGCTGTCAACTTTCTTTGACCAAATGTAGCTCAGCTTCTCGTGAGCCATGTGGCAGGTCGGACCGTGAGAATGTTCTGGAGTGTACTTGGTATGGCAGCCGGCTGTTGATGCCTTGGTGGTCCCCTTGTCGGTGGTCAAGGAAGTTCTCGATTCCTCTGCTCGCCTACCTCTTTTTGTAGAGCGCCACACGGATTTCGGCGTTGTGGACCTCGCGCGGTTACCGTGTGTTGTTCCTCAAACTTGGGTAATTAAACCTTTATGTTAATGACTTTGCATTTAAAATGAGCGAATAATAAGATACAGATGATGGGCAAAGTATAATGGCCGCAATAGATGGCAAAGTATGCTGGATGGCCAGAGGATATAGACAAGTAAGGCTATTGGACAGGCAAGCGCTATTTCACGGGCAAGGTTTAATATGATAGGCTAGAACTAAAACCTTTAAACAAGCAAGCAATCGAGGGAGGCCAGGAATGAGCGTGAACACTCGGGTGGCGACCGTACAGGCGAATGGGTTCTTTTGTTTACGCTACAGTGAGGGCGGCCGAGAGGAGTTACGTGCTGTGCTAAGTGAACAACATAGAAAAAGCATGGGAGCGGCGCCCAGCCTCAGTACGGCACATTGTTTGAATAATTGGACACTTGCGGATCGTGGACAGTTAGTAGGAGCCAGATGACTGGTAATAGCGGCCCATGTGTCGCTATACTTGGTTCACTATATAGGACTGAGATTTGCACAAGGCAACACTTGTGGCTAATTACGGTTTGTGATCGCAACCACCTTCGACACTGCTCGTTGTATGAGTCCCTTGGAGGTTACTCGCAGCAGAAGCCTGCCAAAATATATGCAGCGGATACGGCGAAGAGGTGTTCTCTACAAAAACTTACAAGAGATGCTTCTCCACATTTAAGTCAGGCAACCGCAGTTTGGAAGATGGCTCATGGTCGAGACGTACAGTGAAGAATAATTTTGAGACTCTAGAAACCTCGTTGAAGCCAATCCTACGGCAAATACCTGGGTTGTGGCAAGAAGGTTGGGCTTCAGCCACCTGATGGTGGACCGTCATCTTCAAGAGCTCGCGAAAATTGCAAGGTACGCCAAATGGAAACCTCACTAACTGACGAATGGCCAGACTCCAGCGAGTGGATGCCTGTACTTCCTTGATCTCAATAAAGCCATTTCAAATGGCTCAGAAACATCTCAGACAACATCTCTCTTCTGGCGGGGAAACCGTAGATCAAACCGCCCCTAATCAATGTGGCCGTGCAAACGGCGAACGTCCGGCGGGGGCGTGGCGTAGCGTAACGGCCTACGATTGCCCCGAAACAAGCACGGAAGATCCGCCGTTTGCACAGCCAAATTGATAAGGAGGAATTGATCTGCAGTTCACAAGCCAGCTTCAGGTGAGTTCATTATCATCGACGTATCGACGGCGATAGGTCGTAGGTCCACAGCTACATCGTTTGTTTCTCTTTCTCAATCAATAATTTTTGGTGTTAAGTGGCTCGGGAGGAGCGAGTCAACATGTAAGCCATCCGAATACGGCATGTTCTATTGCGAGAAGATGAAACTGTTATGCAGCAATTAAACCCTTGTGCTGTACTGGTGATGAGTGGAACCACTAATTATGAATATGTCGTGAAATAATATTATGAATATGTGTCTGATAATTGTCTGGTTATTGTCTGGTTTGCAACAATTGGCTATAGATGTTTCCGATATTCCTGAGCCTGCGTTCGCTAACAACATGATCGATTTTAATATGCTTGGAAAATTACTAAACAATATTGAAATCGGACCTGAGTACGAGGTGTCACTTTCTGCCACTTACGTTGCCTCTAAGTGAGATCATGTCCGCAACACTCTTGTCAAGAAGCTGAGAGGATGCCGAGTAAACAAGGACAAGATAAAGGGCTACCAAGAACATGTCCAGCTTCTACCGACTTTCTCCGATTCCGCTGTCGTCCGTGCGTTATACTGTACTATTCGTGATCAGACTGATCTCATCGCCGGAATGGCTACAACAATGAGTGGATCGGAGAGCGGTTGGAGAGATTTCATCCGATACTACTTCGCCATCAAAGTTGCATTCGGATTGATTCGTTATTGAGCCAGAATGTCAGGTTGTCATGCGCTCTACAAAAACAAGTAGCGTGGAGCAGACCTGTAAAACGTTACCCGGAAATCGTCGCTTCACTACCGAAAACCTCACGAAATCGATGAAAAGGTCGTGTTCTTGCTTAGCCATAGTAGACGTAAGAAATGGGTGGACGCGGGAAAGGACCCGGAAACGGACGTCAAAAGAAAAATGTTTGCGAGAAGAAAGTGATGTTGTCGGTTTGGTGGTCGGTCTCTGGAATTGTATACTGGGAGCTTCTGCAAGATTGTGTCACAGTGACTGCCGACATCTACACTCTCCAGCACTGGAGACCATCGGAGGCCCGAGCAACCAAAGAAGATTTGCTGTCTACACGATGAGGCCGCCGCATGTTGCTTTCTAGACGCGCACGAAATTGGTGTAATTGGGATGAGAAGTCCTACCCAATTTCTTATTCACCTGATCTCTAGCACTATCCGTCTCACCTTTTCCGCTCTCTGCAGCATTTCTTGGATGGGAAAATATATGATGACAGAAGTGACCTGGAACGGGACCTGAACGCATTCTTCTCGTCGAAGCCTCCTGAATTCAACAGGCGCTGCATTGAACAGTTGCCAAGAAGATGACAGCAAGTGATCAATAGTAGTGATTATATTCTTTACCGGTTGTAGGTTGTTTCTTAGAAAAATAAAAAATCAGAAAATTTAAAAGCGGAGAGAACTTATGTTACACCCCAATAGTAAATGACTTGTCATCACAGCACGATCCGCTGGCACGCTGCCTCCACTATATTTTCATTTTCTCTACACTGATCTTCTTGATTACTCTCCGACTGGACATAAAGCAAGCACCTGACAGTAAAACAAACAACTCATAACTTTATTAAACAGCATTACGCTCGAACTAAAGCTTCACAATTTCGTGAACTGACACTTAAAAACTGATGAAAACTAACGCAGTGCGAAAAGACACCACCGTGTGCCCCTGGGTTCAACACTGCACTTAGTGAACTAGGCATTTCAACCAAGTAGGTTTTTCCGGCTCAAGTCGTTAATCTGGCCTACATAGGAGGAAGGAATGCATCAGGCAATCAGGCTGCATAGAAAATGCAAGCCGTCCAGAGGTGGGTAAAATGAACTGCCTTGTTTACCTGGCGCCTTCCTACCGCCCCATGTAGGCCATATTGGCGACTTGTGTTTGGTTTCCCTAAAATTAAAAGAATAAGTGGTTAGAATTTTTACCTAGGTCACTACGGTACAGAGAGCCTTAGGCGGCGGTGTAAGCTCCTTGGAATACGCTACTAATTCATCATTTGTCGAGCACCACCCTTGACTAAGCGCGGGGCTGAAACAAGGCCCACGATGAAGCGTCTTCCCATTGCGCTTCGGACGGCGGTTAATTAATCGATTCATAAAAGCATTATTGTAGCGTTAACGAGAGTTCGAAGAAGAGTCGTGAGATCTTTATAATGAAAGGATAAAAGAATTTGAAGCTATTTTCAGCTTTTTTCAAACAACAACAACAAAGTAAAAACCTATCGGGTGCAGTGCAGAACACTAGCGCCCTATAATTTAGCGTTATACGGTGCTAGAACTTAAAAATGACACCATCATCCTAATCATCGTCATCCTCTTCACCATCATCAACATTTCCATCGTTCCCGAGCTCCTCCAGAGGATGCGACTGCTGTGACGAATCAGTTCGCCCAATGCCAAACACCTGGTAGAGTGTGTTCAGCGACCAGCGGCTCTGTTCTTCACCGTTGCTCACGATATTGTAGATCTCTTCCTGCAACAGATCGCATTAGGCCAGTGCATCAGGACTCATTTATACCTCGACGCTGAGCGATGTGATGCCACGTACGTGCCATCGCGTCGCTCGGCGTCGGACGTATGTATAGATGGGATCTTATGACTCAGACAATTTAGAGTTTGGAACCGTTCAGGATAAGCTTTGAAACCATGCGCTTACCGGTTGCAAACGGTATCGCCGATATGTCGTAACGGGGAAAAACGACAGGTGCACGTGGTTCTACGAAATTTGGAGGAGAAAGCTTTCCTGCTGCTTGGAGTGGGATAGCAGCACAAAGCTATTGCGCGGAGTGGGCATAACCGCTCTTTATACACAGTTCGTGCTCCCATCGCGGACCGTTCCAAACGCGCAATTGTCTGAGAAGGGGTGTCTGTGAAATTACACAAACGATTCCGAGCAAGACCTATATGGTCGTGTGGAGCATCATTTACTGCTGGCCACTGGGTGATTAAAAAAAACAAGAAACCTGCCGATAGTGCTCGCCAAGGGTCGGCATGTTTTTTTTTGCCATTTCTGGACTATCCTATGACCCAGGGGACAACACCGACGAGGCACGAAAACCCCAGGACGCCGAGCGCAATGCACGACGAAATTGGATGACTTGTCCAGATGTCACAGTGGAAACCTGCGCGCTGACCACGCGGCTCCTCGATGATATTGCTCGTTTATACTTCGACGCCGAGCGACGGGACGCCAGCTATTGCGGCCACATTGATCGAGCGACACGATCGATCAATTTGGCCACTATACATGCCATCGCACGAAAGTTTAAACGGGACCTTATGAACACTTCAAATATCTGCGTGCCTTCGCATGGGGGGTATACCTTTGTCCTTTTCGAATTTCGAATAGTCGAATTTCGAAAATTCAAATATTCGACTATTCGAAGAAAGTCCAATATTCGAATTATTCGTTTATTCGAATATTCGAGAAAGTCCAATATTCGAATTATTCGAATATTCGAATATTCGAGAAAGTCCAATATTCGAATCTTCGTTTATTCGAATATTCGAAGACTTCGAATTTCGAATATTCGAATACTCGAATATTCTTCATCAATCTCTTAACAAGTTAATGGCACTCCTCTTCGAAAACCAGGGAATTGTGACCTTTTGATAAGAACGATGTATTGTTTCGCGCGTCATTCAAAGTGGCCCAATTGTGTGTATGCAATCTGACAAGGGAAGGGTCTGGAGCGTATGTCTGAAAGGGGAGAGCGAGTCATATAGGGAGAATCCCCACCCCTCAATCGTATAAAAATGTGCTTATTTTTCGCCAAGTCGTTAAACACAAGGAGTAGTGAGTCCGTTACAATAGAATTCGTGAGTCTTGTACACCCGCGCTGCTCCTGCCGGCAAGTGGCTCGGAGCTCAGTGGATGGAGACGTTGTTTTATGGATGGGAGGTTGGGGGCTCAGCTGCATTTTTGCATTTCATATGTTTGGTTGAGAGTTGAACGATTCTGACATCTATACCATTTTCAGATGTTTTTGCCTACTTTTCCAGTTGTACGCCGTGGAGAGTAATTTTCTTGCCACTTGTTTATTACTGACCGGTTTTTTACCCACAAGGCAATGAGAAAGCTACTCAATGATGCATAAACGTTCAACACCAGTGATGCACAGGGCCAATGTGCATGAAACAGAAGCGCTGGTCACAATTGGACATCGTACAAAAGCTACAGGCTCCTCGCAGGTATACCAGCGACACCACCTTCAATGTCATTATAACAAATCCGTTCTCCTTTAGCTACTCGCAACTACCCTCAGGTTCGACATGTACCTTCAGGATGTTGTACCTTTTTTGCCGGTCAAAATGAGGGTCGTGCACAATGACGTGGGAGTAAATCATTCCACCCGAAAACGTTATCATATGTCCAATTCTTGCTTGCCTCTCCACGTCTATCAGTTCATCTTGCGGATCCCAATCCTCTTCTTCCACTACTTCCAGCTGTTCGTCTTCGTTAACTTCAAGTTGACGTGCTTCAAAGTCTTGAGTATGCTGACATCCTTTCGGCCAGCTTGATTTCTTCTCTCGAAGATTCCTTGTCTAAAGGTGGGCCACACTTCATCGTTAGCAGGTGGATCACCACTCGACCGTCGGCGGACATTGTTGGTGTTAGGTTCCAGAAAACCTTCAGCAGACCTCTGATTTCCAGGTGACAGGCAGACATGAGGGAAAGAGTGTATCGATGCCGTTTAGCTTAATTTGCGGGATCCGCACACCTCGTTTCTTCATTTGAACGCCGAGCAGGTTGGTTTTTCCCGGGGTCGTTGGTCCATCTAGGGAAACAAACTGTGAGGAGCCTGTAGCCTCTATACGCCGTCCGTATTGTGACCAGTACTTCTTCTTCATGCACATTGTGCTTGTGTATCACTGATGTTTAACGTTTATATATCATTATGGTGAATACCACAGCATGCAGCTGGAAAAAATAGTAGAAAACATCTGAAATGGTATAGACGTCAGAATCCATCAAATCTCAACAATCAGTTGAAATGCAAAAGTGCAGCAGCGCAAGAGAATTGAACCCTCGATCTCCCTCGCTTGAAGCAACGTTTCTATCCACTGCGCTGCGACTCGCTTGCGGCAGAGGCATCGCAGGCATACAAGACCGCCGAACTCGTGAGGCGCCCATTACATTGTAACTACAACGACACCCTACTCCTTGGGTTTTTTCTTGGCAAAAAATAAACACATTGTTATACTAATTGAGGGGTGGGGATTCTCCCTATATGACTCGCTCCCCCCGTTCAGACATACGTTTCAGACCCTTCCCTTGTGAGTCGACGAAAGGTATGCGCAGGCAAGCCCGGACCTCCGCTGCGTCCCTGATTCCTTGCGGACGGCCGTCGGGCGCCCTACGGCCAGTCACGTGGATAGCAAGTGAATCTGGTTATGGCTGTTCAATGACGTCTTTGCCTTCAGTACTACGTGAGAATCTCTGTTTTGTATTTCTACCCCAAGTACAACGACGGAACAATTAAATTAGGGAGGTAGCACTTTCTGGAGCCTGGGAAGCTCCTGCTTTCTGCCAGCAAAGACATTAAAGAAGAGGAGAGGAAGAGCAATGGCTATGGAGTACAAGAGCCATCATACTCCGCTTTCTATGAAAGTGAGCCATCCACATTTTCGCTATAGCACTGTCCAAATCGTAGTGTCCTACCAGATTAGAGTCCAGCCATGGACATCGGGTCCGTTTGCTTATAAGTGAAGCGAAGCTCTTCAACGGAGCCAGAACGCAGACTGAATGCCATTCATGAGCCTCCAATGTGCCTCTTCTACACAAGATCGCCTTTGTGTTACTTCTTCGTCCATGCTAGCCTTTCTTTTTACTACGTAGAAGCTTCGGTATAACCTAAGGAAAGACAGTAACCTATGGAGCAAGATCTATAACAATCTAGCTCTGCCTATCCAGGGTGTTTCTCTCTTCTCGGTGCACACAGTCCTTAGGGAAGCAAATGGTGCTTCATTGCCATTATACCTTTGTCATCGGCCTTTGGTCTCGTGAAGGAAATGGATGGAACAGCCTTCGCAGCGCTTGAACAACGGCCTCTGAGCCTGTACACCGACTTCTACAGCCTCGGTTCGGTCCTCAGCTCGCCCTCGCCTCGCTCGTCGCCCTCAGCCTCAGTAGCGCTTATCACTCACTGTTTTCGCTACACTCCATTCGATTAGCCTCGATTTAACGTAATAGTAGCGGGAGTATGTCGGTCACGGGACAGGTGATCCATTGGTAGAAATCGTTATACCACAGTTGATAATTACCGATCCTTTTCGCACTAACCAACTGGTACAAGAGTAATGACAATCTGAAGCCTTCGTATATGCCGCTCTGTCGAACGTAGTTTACAGTGGGTAATAAAAAATAAGTAAATTTCATTCATTGAGTGACCACAAGTAAGGTGTTCATTTGATTATTCGAATATTCGATCATTCGAAATTCGAAGTTTTGAAAAAGTTTTGAAAATCTTATTCGATCATTCGAAATTCGAAATTTTTTCCCAAGGATAAAGGTATAATGGGGGGGGGGGGTTGTTAACGATAGTATCCACCCGTGGCACACATTTAACGTTTTGTCTTCATGTGTACTCTCTAACAATGGATAAAGGCATATTGCAAAGGATAGCTTGTTGCTTTCCAAGGACTTTATAACTTTCAGGAAGATTTTTTAAAATCAAACCTTTCCAAACTAATGACGCTCAATCATGCTTTCTCAACTATAAATGTGTTTAGTTTCTGAATCTGTGACCGTTTAGTGGATAGTGCCTTCACTAAACATTTTGTTCTGTAATTAGAACTCACAATCTTAGATATAGTACTGGTCTGCATTTCTAGAATCTTTACAAGCAGCAAGATTAAAGAAACATCTTTTCAGTTAGAGAAAGCGTTTGGAGTTTCGAGCTTCAGCAACATTAAGAACTATTTAGATGACTGTCGTTCGGACCATATCGAAAACTAGGCAGGCTGGGCACGTAATGCGTTTCGCTGATCGCTAGATAACAGTCGAAACTAGCTTGATTCAAAGAAAATAACGACAACACGTCAAAAAAACAGTGGAGAAGCTTGAACACTGACAAAATTTCGTGCTCCGTGGCGAACCACGCGTCACCTAGCATACGTCCGTGTTTCATCGGCGCGACGTCGCATTGGAGTAACGTCCTGGAGCCCTGTGACACACAACAAAAAGGAACTTGCCCCTGTGCTTCTTGTTAGATGCCCTACAAGATTATACAGGCCTTGTTGGGAATCGTGAGATTGAGGGTAGGATCTCTTAGTGCCCAGCGATCGCCTGGTGTAAATCGATATGTATTCTTTACTCAGGCGACCAGTAGCTCCTATCGCTCCCGTCGCAAACTATGAACAAGCCCTGAACTGACATAAGAACTATGAGGAAAGCCTAACGAACCTCTATCGACCCTTTAACGACAAAATTATGCACGGTGATTGTGCGGCGCTGACCAATACGATCCACTCGGCCAACGGCCTGGAAGAAAACGACAGCTGATGCAGTTGATGACACAAAATGTGCACCTCTCAACCACCATATCCGAACCTGTGAAAGCACTGATGTCTCCGTGACAGGCTCCATGAACACAACATGATTCGCTTCTGTCAAATTCAGCCCATTCGCACCGGTTCGAAGCGACATCAGGAGAATCTAAATATTATAGGTATTGATATTGCTGAGATATTGCTCGGAAGTGATTTATTCGCTCACTCGGAATCACGACATAACTATAGTGAACTCTGGGCCTCGCATTCTGATGGTTTTGCTAAACTGATTTTACCTAAATATTTTTTTCAAACCAACTGCCATATTTCTACTATATTCTGTCACATATTTTATATTATGTTCTAGTATTTTGAACTTGAACTCTGAATACCTATGAAGCATAGGTTTCTTACTCTAAAGCCTGCATAGTGATACTCCATCCAATAAATAAATATTCCTGCTTCTGCACGAGAATTACTAGAGTCATTTATTTAGGGCGCTGAAGCGGTATCTCCGAGACAGAGTTTGAAAACCGATGCCTTCTGGAGATGGAGGACCTCGGTGACGACAAGCGCCCGCGGTCGAATGGGGCGCAGATCCTCCATTGAAGGAACCGCACCCCATTCGACCGTGGGCGCTCTCTGGACTCTCCTCCTTCCCCGGGCTCTTTCTCTGTGCCTTCTGATTTCCAGGGCCTTCTTCTTAATAAGCGCCAGCCTTCGTTCATTAGCTCACGAACAGCAGTACGACTGTGCGCTTCCGGGGAGGCTGGTTTGAGGGGGTTCTCCATACTGCGCGTGTTGGCTCCGTGTCTCTTCTTCGGGGAGAGCTTTCTCCCTTCTTCTCCTTGCGCGTCCATTTGTGCCTATTTTGTTGTTTCTCATGAATCTTTTGTGCTAATCGTGTCGTAGTGTTGTTATCCCTATTTGTGTTGTTCTCATATCCTGCTATTCTCCACATATTCCGCTGTAATGTTATTGTGATAAAATAGCTAGCCTAGTAAGGACGGTCACTCAGGAACTAACTACTCGAAGACTTAGTCCGGCTACAATTATCAGACGACTCACCCGCAGTCCTTGATCGTCGCTCGTCGGTCGTTGACAATCCGCCAGTAGTCGAACAGGTCCTATTCAGAATAATAGGCCGGAATAGTCGACGGCTGCAGTCGGAGTCCTCGTCGATGATGTCCTCTCGGGAAGCGAAGAAGAAGAATACTTTGGGCCTCCTTCGGATTTCAACACTGCCGCCGCGCCCGCTTTCTCCACGGGACCTTTCGTCCTCTGGTCCTTTAATTGGCTGATTGGAGCAGCCTTGCTCCCTTCTCGTCTGTCCTGTGCGTCCTTTTGTTTTTCTTTCTTTTTTCTTTTGGTTAGGAACTAACTAACAAATTTAGTGTTAGGAACTAACTAATTGTGTCACGCTAGTCGTGACAGTTATTCTCTGTTCATATATGTTCGTGTTTTGCTCATATGGAGTCACGTTGTTTGTCATGTCAGCTGTCTTTGTGTCTTCTGCTATTCACTTAGCCAGTTTCAGGGTCTCATATAGTTTCGGTGCTGATTATATGAAGTCATGTTGTTGCCTTGTTGTGTTTAGTGTAACTGTTGCCATACTTATCCATGTTTATCATTCCGTATCCTCATATAAGCTTTACCATCGATGCTTTAGTTCGTTATTCGTTATTCGCGTGCGTGTTTATTGTGTATATTTAAGATAAAGGTTTAATTACCCAAGTTTGATGTGATCTTCATCGCGTGTGGTACTATAAACAACTATATCTAAATTCCGCGTGGCAGTTGTAGTTCTACTGGTGGAGAAGATCACTTCACTCGGTCTTCTCTTCACATCCTCCGGAATTCTGACAGAGAGAAGTTCAAGAAAGATGGGAAGAGTCCCAGAGCATACTGCTTTCTAGGTTTGCAATTGGTCCGAGTTGTTTTTGTTGTGCTGCATGTATATTTCAGGGGTGTGCTATAAGCTCCTGAAAACCGTGTATTCCGCAGCAACTGTTCTACTCACGCTCAATTAGAAGATTCAAGTAGAAATGCTACCTTCATGTTCGGGTCATGCCGAAACAGGCTCAGAGTCTTCGTCTTCGATCCACCATCCAGTACCAGATGCGGGAGTTTCACCAGCTTCAACAGTGCGGCGAATGGGTGGATCACAGCCGCTATCGAGGTGAACACCAGTATCTGGAAGGCTTCTCAGTGAGGCCTTGGGTTCAGCCAGAATGCAGTCAGAACACCTCACCTTTGACGTTGACGGACTCGCAACCAGGTCCCTCAGAAGACGAATGATTCGATCAAACTGAAAACAGTAACGGTACTAACTATATCTAATGAGACAAACTCGCGTTCTAAAATGAGAAGAAGAAAGAGGTATGCTGCTTCCAGTCAATAAAAGTACCTTAACAGTGAGCCGAATACTGGGAATCAGTTCATCGCTGCCGCTACTCACATACATAGTTGAATCAATCGAACATGAAAGTCTGCAGGTGACGCATCGTACACGTGTGGAAGGAACGGAGACCCTTCAAACAAACAATACAGAAATGCAGAGAGAGTAACCCAGCTCGTATGTCAACACTGACGAACGATGCGCTAACGAGGAGCAGAAATTCACTTACGATCTTAGTTTTTTCATGCAGGTTGCACAAATTGTGTGCGCACATGGAAACACAATCCACACCTTATCCATCTGAGACAAACAGCATGGACATTCACGATCGGAGTCCCTTTGTTTCTCTCTGAAGTGGTAGAAACATAGTATGAGGCTATAACCTAGATAGCATTAATAAAGGATAAAGGTCGATGCAATTTAATTATCACGGACGATTCATGCATTCAAATCTCATGTTATGGAGTGCGGCGTTGACCAATTCAGTTGGGATGCACTACGCATCCCACGTCCACGCGGTATCGTAGATGCGATTTGAATGCGCATTTGACCCACACAATGAATTGAATTTATCTCTCATTCTAGGGATTTTTGAGCTCGGTCGCAGTTTTATGCCAAAACCGCTATAGTGGCAAAGGCGCTTAGAGGTGTAAATTTACACATCCACCCTGCATCACATTCAGGCCTCTGAAGACGACGAAAAATGGAAGAGCCGAAATAAAGATCCACCTCAAAACCTTATGTTGGCACATTAATGACAATAAGTATTACTGATACTAGTTGAACAACAAGTGGAGGCAATTATGCATTTCAATGAGAAAACTGCATCTAAACGGCTTAACAGCGTTGATTGCAGCTGATGAAGCGAACGTTGAAAAATACACAAACCTGGAAAACAAAGGAAATTTTAAAAGAAATGGAGAGCAGCAGCAGTCACTCAATTCACTAATACTTGACAACGTACCTGCGTAAAGTACCGAGGTACCGAAGAGAGCTGACAGCTGTGCTTGCGGCTCTCACCGATTCCTCTTCAGCTTTGATGAAGTCACTCATGGCTCTCTGAAACAAAAGATGACAAAAGGAGTTAATGCGGTCCACAAGGGAGGCGCAAAGGAGCCTGTTCAGGCATTCCGCCAGAACTGTCGGCTCACCCCTTTATCCTTCTCCGTGCTTACGTTGGCGTGACCTCGCCTGATAGAATGAGGCCACGCCTGTGTATGTAAGATTGAGCTCGCATAGCAACTTATTCTACCACTGACCACTACGGTCTTTCCAATAAACTTTTTGACGAGTCAACATACTCGATGAGGTAAGCACAAAGGAGACAACATACCCTTAGTGCCCGTCAGAGCGCCACCATACGCTCTTAACCAGGATATTTCTGGTGCATCGGCTAAAGCTAGCCAAGAAGTTAGCCTAGTCTAACTTGTTCTTTTGATGCAACTAGTTTGCTTCACACCTTGCACTTGTGCGAGAAGAGGTTGGGATTTTTCCATAGCCTGGTGCTAATAAGCCCTAAATTCCGTGCCCTGCTCTACAGTAACTGCACAGGAAGTTTGTTTAACAAAACCTTGGGTCTCCTGCAGCCCTAAATTATCTCTTTTTGTTCAAACAAAGCAGAATAGCTAAGAAAATGTCGCTCCTCTTCTACAAGAAAGCGATAATGGCTACCAAAGAAACCATTAAAGAGGTTTTTGACAAATATCAAGCGTATATACAAAAGATAGTATGTCCTGATGACGACGGAGAACGTCTAGAAGAGTGCACGGCTAATTTAGTGCTTCTTAGCTGTTGCTTAAGTCATATACCAGGCTGTCCAATAATTCGTGTCCGAAAATTTTCAAACTTCTATAATTTTCCTTAGAAGTGTTATAATATCAGGCAAGTATAAAAACCTTCTAGAAGGTTCTCCAGAGTTCCACGCTAGGGGTATATAAGGCGCAGTCGCCGCGTCTAGCTACCAGTACAAGCTAAAATGGACCAAGGTCGAATTCGTACGTGCGTGTACTACGAGTGGCTGCTGGGCAACGACACGGGCACCGCGGTGGCCAACATCTGCAGAGCGTACAAGGAGGATGCAGTGTCCCAACGCATAGTCAGGCGCTGGCTCAATCGTTTCGAGAGCGGCGACACGAGCCTCGAGGACAGGGAGCACCTGCTGAAGATCATGCTCTGCTGCTGGTGGGCCATCTGAGAAAAGCGTCCCCGACGGGCCTCGGTCCACCTGCTGCACGACAACGCGCGCCCCCACGTGGCGAAGGAGACCCAGCAGAAGTTGGCGACGCTTGGCTGGGAAATAGTTGCCCATCCGCCGTATTCCCCGGACCTCGCCTCCTCCGACTACCACTTGTTCCGCCCGCTGAAGCACCATTTCGCCGGAAGAAAATTCACCAACTACGACAACCTCAAATCCGACATCGCGGACTTCTTCGAGTCGCAGCCCCAAGAGTTCTGGGCGAAGGGCATCGGCGACCTGCCCAATCGATGGGCCACTATTGTGGATAACTGTGGTGATTATATTGTTGATTAGACTTGTTTTTCAATAAAGTTGAAAAAAATTAAAAATTGTGAAATTTTCGGACAAGAATTATTGGACAGCCTGGTACAGTCAGCAACGACTTCTTTACAAGGCAACATTGATAAGATGAAACAATTCTTTTTTTCGAGTCAAATGAAATTATGCGAGAAATAGAAGTGCTGCACAGAGGAACCCACTGCTGGTGTCTGATTACAGACGCCACATCATTAACCAGGACGACGCCAAAGGATATCATCCAATCAGGGCGGGCAACCACCGTACAGGCTACTCTGTGGGGTACGCCCTTTCTATTTGGCACGATTGCACTAGTGCGTCCCTCCCGCCCCTTGTAGGCCATATTAACGACTAGTCCCAGAAAACTTCATGGAGTTTATCAACATTAAGTACATAGTTATTTTTGGTTAGGCAAAGGGAAAATCTCCGAGGACCACGAACGCAGCTGAAGATCGTCAGTTAAATTAAAAACCTGGGAATCTTTGAAATGCTGACTCACATCAAGAATCTGAGCAGTAAGCATCACAGGCCGCATCGAATAAGGCAGTATCACTGACATGCCAAGCTGAAATCGCATTGCTCCACAAGCAATTTCTCGCCTAAAACACCTATGTAAATGTGATAACAAATATAGTTATGTGTACTGTCCAAATAATATTAAATCTTGAGGCAAAAATAGGTGTCGTGGATGTAAGCAGTATTCGGGGAGATGGAAGTGTGCCAGCCAATCATAGCCAACCAAGGCACCGACAGAAGACATGCCATCCAATCAGGGCACTCACATACTCACACGTCTACCTATTGGGACCTCCATCTGATGCACCATGATTGGCTAGCGCATTCTCACGTTTCAATGCTGTACATAATTGCAACTAGCACCCAAAAATACACCATTTCCAGGTCAAATTGGACACTCTTCTAAGCAAACTCGACGCTTCTGAAATCAAACTGAATACCTTCCAAATCAAAATCAGCGTCATCCACATTAAACCGGAGACTCTCCGAGACGGCTAGAGTTCTGTTTTCTGTTTAAGGAAAATTTAGTGAAACTGTCGTTGAAATTCCTTAATTTACCTGCCCAAACAAGTGAACACATGTTGAAAATTCTATAAATATTTATTTTTAAAGAAGAATGAATTGAATTTTATTTTAGCGCGCGAAGGCAAAAAACGATCGCTTTATTAAAGAAAAAGGTCGCGCCTTACACATGACTAAGTCGTCGTGGTTTTTGTTTGAATGACAGTGTAAACTCTGCCTACTTGATTCGAGGGTGTGAGGTTATGGGTGTTTTTGTATCTGCCTTGTTGTTCCATTTAAATCTGAGCTACCCCACGTAAACGAAATGTTTTGTTACCAATCGAATAAAAATCGCTATGATCTAGTCGAGTTCATGGCAAATGAAAAAAAATCAAATGATTGGAGCCTTGTTGTGCTTCAGAACGACATTTAATGCATTATTTTACTTTTTATTTTTTTTTTGCAAAATAAATCTTTCAGAAAAGTTCAATCAGCGTGTTCAATTATTGCGCAGTTGAATTAAAACTTGAATTTTAAAAAAATTTATAGTATTGACCCTTTCACGACATTGTCCGACGATGTCGTCGGACACATTTTTGCAGCGTGGGACAATGTCCGACGATGTCGTCGGACACCATCATAAGAATAGTTCAAGGAAAATTATAACACATTCAATAGTACAATTTTAATCAATACGTCCGCTAGTAGCTACGGTCAAGACGGTCCCTGGGAAACTTCATTCGGTACTGTGTTTCGTATTTAACAAATAATACAAATAAAATAAATCAAATAGTCAGCGCGCGGGAAGAATGCGCGCTGTTCCACGCGGCAGTCACCTGAAAATCGCGCGTGTCGTGAAAGGGTTAAGTAGCAATGGCGTATTTTGTACTAATAGGGTTTGTATGTCTATGTAGTGTTGTGTTGTAGTGCTTATTTGTTGTATTTAGCAGTTGTATGTTTAGTTTGCGCTATCTCTAGTGGTAATTCTCGTAAGGAATATGTTGAATTGATTATTTGTATGTGCCTGGCCGTGGATCCGATGCGCAGCAGCCGAGCTCGCCGATCGGCTATTGGGAGCGGGGAGGCGTGACTTCTCCCGCCTGATGGCCATAAAAGGCGAGCTCCCGAGAAAGCGGCATTCGAGTTGTGTGCGCGGTACTGAGCAGTTGAGCCGGCCGAAGTGTTAATAAAGGGTGGGAACCGCCGCGCCTGCGTAGACCAGAGAATTCATTATACTTAATTTTCCTTCAGCAAAAAAATTTTAAAAAATAGAGTTTAATCTGAAAGACGCTCATTTTGATTTGGGAGATGTTCAGTTTGTTTCCAGAACGTACATGCATACTTGCGTTCAGTTTGACGTGAAAAGTGTCCAATTTGATTTTAAAAGTGTCCGTTTTGCTTTGAAAAGTGTTAAACGCTCGTCTTGATTTGAAAGATATTAAGCTTCGAAGTTAAAATTTCAGAACTGTCTAAGCTAATTTATAAAAGTGTCCAATTTGCTTTTAAGAATGCCCGGTTTGCATTCAGTTGTCAAATTTGGCTTGAAAATGATACACACCGTAGGCTTCACGCTAGTTCACAAGTTACAGTATTGAGCACGTCTTCCAATGGATTTGTTTGAAGTTCGAAACTGAAGGCGTGGAGGAGAACAAACTAGTGAATCCAACGCACTCTCTGTTGATCCACTCCTGCACGACCGTCGTCAATTCTCGCGCCAACCGTGTCAACTTCTCGGTAAATTCAAACCATTCGAGAAGCTTCTCATAGAACTGATGCACAGCATCAACGACTCTTTTCCGACTCAGCTTGAGCATTCGTTTCAGCAGTGCCTCACGAGAGCCGACCTTATGGCTGAAACACACGCATTGGCCGCAGTGAAAATGAATCATCCATGGCTGTTCCTCTCAGCATATGTCTGATACATATATTCTCGAATATTTGGGACAAAAAATAAATCACAGTATTTTCTAGTTTATACTTTTTATCGCTGAACATCTCTCGTTATCGCGACCGAACGATCGCTCCCCTTTCCTGGGCGCTTCCTGTTTCCCACTATAGCTTGCCGATTAAGCGCTTCGAACGCCCGAGGCATGGGAAAATAGCTGACGTCAGCAGTGGATCGGTGCAAGCTCTGCCTTTCCGACTATACCAGTGACATCGATCGCCCTTGCGCTACAACGACGAAGTTAGCCGCTCTCTCGCCTATACTCCCATCCAGCCATATGGCCATCGTGGGGCCCCGGATCTGCAATACTTTCTAGTGGCTCACTACGGGGTGGCAGTACCAGGAGAAAGACGTGGGGTCTAGTGAGCTCTGCGCACACCCCCACCGCCCCAGAGATATTCAGCAGCGCGGCAGGAGGTACATTCGCCCCTGCTGGGGGCGTGGCGTCAGGAGGTACAGCCACAGTTCTGCGGACCGGAATCATTTGTTTTGCGTGTCAAAGATTTCATAAGGCATCCATTAGATTCTCAGTGAAGCCAAGGGGGTTGGGGTGGGTGAGCAAGGATGATGACAGGAAAATCGCACGCCCCAGTAGGGGCAGGTGTACCTCCTAACTGCCCCCAGATATTCCTTTAATACGACTGAGAAGGGCATCTGACCTTATCATCTGTTCTGTCTGATATTCTATGGTATTCGTTGCTCAATACAGACTGCAATAAATTTCATGATTTTTCGTGTGTCCAGACGGAGGAATTGGGTAAGTTGCATAGATATTTTCGGGTCAATCCGCGCTCGATAAACTGGCCGCCGCGCAGGCTGGACTACGATGTCCCTTTTATACGTTGGGTGGTGATTTCCGCACATACTCCTCATCTTGTATGGTTTTTGGGATCTTCCTTCTATGGACGATTAGAGAGTATTGAAGTTGGATGGCAGGATGAGGAAGGGTCAGTCCGGACAGCTGCACTCCATCAATACGTCGGGCAGACGATGGTCTAACGGTCTAACGACAAGGCTTCATCAGGGCTCTCTTTTCTCTGGGTTGGGTTCCATCTGGATGACCCTCGCATGGCCACGGAGTGGCTGTGAGCTCTAATGAAAGGGGTTCATCTCTGCCTGTGGGGCCACCGATCACAACATTTGGATTGCCACTAGCTGTTTTTTCTTCTGCTTTTCGGGTAGTTTTCAAGCCATATAAGTATAGCCTGCCTTTTCCCCGAATTTTTAGCTTGGCTGAATTATTAATCCTAAAAGGAATGTTTGTCTCGGATCTGTATTAACTTGAATCACTTGGCTGCGTTTTTGTAGTCACAGATAGTAAATATCTATTTAGTATTATTAGTTTAGAAGTCATCCGAATTGATTTAAGTTCGCTGTTCTGTTGTTTCGCTTAACTCGTCACTATTTGTTTATTGTTTGTTGTTACTGTAGGTTTAATTACCCAAGTTTGAGGTAATTGCAGATAAATGTTATGTGATCATTGTCTGTGACGACAATCGTTATACTCGAAGAACCACCGAAATCGATTTGCTAGTTTACTCTGTTCTGATACCACTATCAGCGGTCAGGTGTACTGCAAGCGACAACAAAAACTCAGCCACGTGATTCAAGTTAAACGCCCAGAACTCGACAAGATTTATTGCCTCCAGAACAATGTGACACCGCGTATCTCAACTGACTATAATTTGCTAAGCTCGATAGTCTCTTTCTGGACGGGAAACGATGTGATGGTCAAGCGACTATCATCACCTTTTTAATCGAAACTCCTAGAGTTCTACAGCCACGGCATTCATTTCCTGCCGCAAAAAGAAAGGACCGTCATCGACGAAGATGGGCGATACTTCGATGAATAAGGCTGATCTCACCAGAAGTCATAACAGTTTGAAGAATACTTGAAGAATACCAAAAAATCCCAAGATCACATGAATCATCCTGATACGCCTGAGATCTTCCCTTGTTGGTTGAAAACAGCGGAAGCAGAAACTAACCAGATCAACGACTTGCTTTCGCATTCCTCAAGCTCAGTTAACAGCCTGTTCAAATCGCATATAGGACATGAGTCGAAGAGATCCCTGCAAGCAATATAACAAATCTATGTGCTGGTCTACATATAAGCCGATAAGGGAAGGATACCAGGTTAGATAGTGGACCTTGAGGTAAGACGCATATCTTCAAATGCTGATTTCAAATATCTGCATATATCAATAGCAGGATAGGACACTGTGCTCCCATACCCAACTCACGTCGTTTCGGTCTATTTGGTCTCGACGCCCGTGATTGGTCAGCTCTGAGCATAAGCGGAGCGCAAAAAAATGGAAAACTGTCCAAAACTCCGTTCCCAGATTATATGTTGCAGATATGGAACACATCGAATCATCGTTCTGCATTCTATTATGTAGTTTTCACCTCAAAGTGCCACTGCGCTCTGGTATCCTCTTCTGAGCACAACTGTCTTTCGATTCAAAACTCCAGAATAAAACTTACCAATTTAGGTAGGGACGCATCTCGGCAGCAGTAGGATTGATTTCAATAGAAACATTGTGTATGCATGACATCATCCTCAAACACTCCTTGGTCTCCATTCGAGGCTCGATTAGAGTGTCATCTACCACGGTATCACAGTATCCTTCTGCCTGGAGAAACACCACGCTGTATAGGGTATCTCAAAATATGTACACGCACTGGGATCAGTCATAAAAGTCTTATACTTCCTCTATAGTGAAATGCCATAAACACTGGTTTGTGGAGGTTTAATTACCCAAGTTTGAGGAACTGGACACCGCTAGTCTAATAGTGCTAGAGTTGCTTCACTTTAATTCGTCTGTTTCAATGTTTGATCTGTGGTTTGTTCTGGTTTCCGGTGTTGTTGTTTTTTGCATAGCATCTCCCTGCTTCACTGAAGAGCTACCAAGGAGATGTTATGACAGAAGGTTCGTGTGAATGTAGTAGAGAAATACCTTCTTGAATCAGACTGAGGTCGACGCCACAAATCAGTTGGTGAACAGAGTACGGCTTTACAAGCTACCGAAACCTTCACAGTACAAGTTTCTCGCTACTGTACCTTGCTTCTATTAGAACCTACGTTGTCTTGTATCCAAAGCAATGACCTTACCTTTGGCTGAAATGGCGATACCATCGTTAGAACAGCGGAACGAACTCTCCGGAAACAATCCCGAAATAAACTGATGTCGTGGTCGTACGCGTACAAGTAGTCGAAAGCGTTAAGAGGAATAGATGCGCTTAAAATTGGCAATTGATTTAGTCGCACAGTTCGTCATTAGCAACAACTATCCATCTCAGTACAAATGCTAACCTTTTGAGCAATCTCAACGATTCGCCAGTGACAGGAAAATGTTCCTTCAACTCCTTGAAAGCAGATGTGTGTGAAAGACCTTCCAACATGACAACATACGATATTTTTAGGGCAAAGAACTGAAAGGACGATAGGATTTACTACATAACGACACACACAAAGCAAAGGACTGCATAGCAACATAGCGCAGGCGAGCGTAGAAAGGCAGCTGTATCGGGTGAGATCTATTATTCGGTTACCAAAAATTTCCAACCGGAATTTATTTCTTATTTTAAAGCACCATAGTTCTACAGCAATACGAAAAAATCGTATTATTATATATAATGGTCAAATATGCACAATTAACCAGTATAAAAAGCAGTTGCACATTTAAGGTCAGCGAATTAACGTTTTCAACGAATCAATGGCATTTTCTGTGAAACTCTTGCCTAACGACTTTTTCCTGAAATTTAGTATAACTTTTAGCAATTTTTTTTTCTGCATTGGATCAAAGATCGACTTTATTCTTTATTTTTTAACATATTAACCAGGGAAGGGTCTCAGGCGTAGGTCTGAACGGGGAAAATGGATAGTACTGCGAGAATCTCCATCCTTCATATATTAGGTTGTAACGAAATAAATGGCACTGAACCACTGTAAATTTAAACAGTTAATATCTCGGCTTGTAGGCAAGTTTATTAATCGAAATAAAAACCTTCTGATTCTGCACATCTTTGCCAACGTGACACAAGCTTTTTTATCCCAGTAGCACAAAAATCAGAAGTTCTGGAATTGACGAAATCTTCGAAAGCACTTTCGGCATCCTGTCGGTATTTGAATATTTTCCCCACCAAGGAGTCGCCAAGATGCTTGAAGAAATGGTAGTCTGTTGGGGAGAGGTCGGGAGAAAACGGAGGATGTGGTAGAGTTTCAATGCTCAGCTCATTCAATTTCTGCAACGTCGTTCGTGCTGCATGGGGGCGAGCATTGTCGTGCAGAAGGAGAACTCGCCTTCGGTTTACCAGGGCCGGCCGGATATCCTTCAACTTTTTCATCATTTCTTCAATTTCAATGCAGTACTTCTCTGCCGTGATGGATTCACCGGGAGGGAGGAAGCTGTGGTGAATAATTCCCAGCGAACACCACCATACTGTCACCATTACTTTCTTTTGGTGCAATTCCGGCTTCGCAAAAACCTTGGGGCTCTCATCGCTGTCCACCCTCTGTGCCGATCGTCGCCTGTTGTCGTACATTATCCATTTCTCGTCACAGGTTACGATGCGATCAAGGAATGGGTCCGTTTCGTTCCGTAGAAGCAGTGCGGACGAGGTCTCATATCGTCGGTTTCGTTGCTCCTCAGACAGCTTGTGAGGCACCCATCTTTCCAGCTTTTTGGTCTTTCCAATTTCCTTCAGATGCCGGGCAGCTGTGTTGTGACTGACGCCAAGAACCTTCGCTATCTCCCTGGTACCTTTGTGTGGATCCTCCTCTACCAAATCTCTCAGCTTGTCCTCATCAACATCACTATGCCTCCCACGACCTTCATGTTCTTCCAAGCTCTCATCTCCATTCCGGAACTTCTGATACCAACGATACGCCGTCCGAATTGTGGAACATCCTTGACCGAATGCGGCGTTGATCTTCTCGTTCGCCTTCCTAGCTGTAGTGCCCAGCTTGAATTCATACAAGTAAATGCCTCGGATTACCCTTTTGTCCATCTGCAAAAAAGTCAATAAAACTCTAAAGTTTTCTCACTTTTACATAGAAAATTTGGTACTCACCGGTAGAGCAAAGTTTGCGCTTAAATGGTATGCCACATGTTACGGTTTGTTCTTGATCAAACGCGTAAAACGCACCAAAAAATGGCGCGAGCCAGTGCCATTTAATTCGTTACAACCTAATAGTAGAAAGACATGTTTCGTTTTTGCTGAGTCCTTGAACCAAAAGAGCTACGGGCCCTCGAAGGAAGACGGGGTACAGTAGCGCACCGTCAGCATGTGCCCACGTGCATTCGTGCGCGCGCGCTGTTGTATGGGACGCGACGAAGGGGGCTGCAGCAAGCGAGTCGGTGGCTCAGCAGGGTGGGGGTTACATGCAGGTGGTAGGTCAGATGTTCGACTCCCATGCTGTGCAACAATTTTGCATTTTTTCACGATTGCCGCCTTCTTTACCAGCTTGCTTCCTACACATCTCCTACATATTTATTTCACTCTAAATTGCCAAGGACCAGATTCGTACTCAAAGCGTGGTTTGGGCGAAAACGGTGACCATGACCTTTCCATTAATCACCTTTACCTACTGTAATTTAACATACTCCAGGGTAATACGGAAAACGGATATAAGATTCGTGATCACCATTCCAAATACCCCCTCCCCCCCCCCCCCCCCCCTAGAAAAACTCTGGGCGAAATCGGTGATTATGACTTCGACGGCCCTAATCACCCGTGCCTACCGCAACCTACCGTAATTGGCCGAAAATTGAAAAACGGATGTCAGACTCGTAATCAGCACCCTAAATAACCCCCCTGGGCAAGGTTTGGGCGAAATCGGTGATGATGACCTCGACATCTCTAGTCACCCGTACCTGCTGTAACCCGTGCCTGTTGTAAGGTCATTGTTTAACATTCGCTGAAGAACACAAAACATTGTATAATTCAGAAACTGAGAAAAGTGGGTGAAGTACAGCTCACAGAAACCTTTATTTGACAATTTATAGTGAAATAAATGTGTAGGAGATGTGTAGGAAGTAAGCTGATTTAGACTGCCATAAGGCACGACTTGCACGACACTACTTTCACGACTCCAGAGGTCGAGGAGAGGTCGAAAAAAAATTTCACCCATACCTCGCCCAGGGGGTTATTTGGGGTGATGATCACGAATCTGACATTAGTTTTTCAAATTACGGCCGATTACGGTAGGTTATGGTGGGTATGGGTGGCAATGCAATACTGTACCCCAATTTCGAGAACCCATAGTTCTTTGGGTTCAATGACTCAGCAAAAACGAAGCATGTTTTTCTACTACATGAAGGGTGGAGATTCACGCAGTACTATCCATTTCCCCCATTCAGACCTACGCCTGAGACCCTTCCCTAGTAAGGAAAATTTGGAAACGATCATCATAAGATAACGAAATTGTTGTCGTTATTGTTTTGTTGAAATTAATCGATGTTAGGACAAATATGATCCTTTTAAACATGTGAGGAAGCCCTACACATGATGCTGCGACCGCTTCTCTCTCCTGTGATTGGCCCGGAAGCGCTGTTTCCAACGGCAACTTGTCGATGAGGCGCCATCGAGCCTGGGAGTATGGGAAAATCGATGACGTCAGCACTTCGATCGGGCGCGCCTCCTCGCTCGACTCGCGCGCGCCGCATAGCCGTCCTGCGCTCACGCGACGAGGTCTGCTAACCTTGTGCTCCCGTCAATCTACTCCGGATGGCCGTCGTTAGGCCTTGGCCCTGCAGCTCAATACGTGCACGATACGGGTAGCAGCACCAGGAGAGGGTTGTGGGGTTTAGTGAGCACTGCGCTCACACCCATGGTCTAAGAGATCCCAGTCAATACTGCCAAGCCTAATCTTGTTCCTCCATTCCTTGCTATATGTGTAGTATTTGCTACTCATTATGTATTGTAATAAATCTCATGGATTTCCTATATGTCATGCTGGAGGAATCTGGTGAGACCTTTGTCTATCAAGTATTTTTCGGTACTATACCACTGTTGCCAACAACGTCAGCGTTAGCTTGTCGTAGCATACAGGCAAGTACGTAGGACTCCTTTCTCCACCTTGGGTTAGGTAACATCTAGGCGACCCTCTGGTGCCCAAGTGGTGGTTAGGAGCTTTACTGGCGGGCGATCAGCTCTGTCGGTTAGGACAACAATCGCAACACCTGATGCTGTGTCTCCCACGCTTTCACACTCAACCATCTATCTTTTGCATTTGCTTGAGAGCCCTCATATCCACTCGGGATCGCGAGCAACCTGACGAGAGAGGGGTGGTATCAAAATATGCCATTGTCATGTGAAACTCCGGATACTTTCCAAACCAAGCTGGACAATTTCTCTATGGTTCTACAAAGAAGATATCTCTAAGACTATACTAGAATGGCCAATCAGTTTTTCCACATCACCGGATTACGTTCCACTTGCTTTCATCAAAAACATTGTGCAATAAATAGAATACGCTTTAGAACACATTTTTAACAGGAGTTATATGAAAGCAGAGGTCCCCTCTCGATGGAAACATGCATTCGTTACTCCCATTCCTAAGAAAGCCCCTTATAGCAATCCCACGAACTACAGACCAGTGAGCATTACGTCTGTATTAGCAAAGGTTTTTGAGAAAATTGTTAGCAAACACATTCTAAAACATCTTGAAGAAAAGAACATTATTTCTGATAATCAGTTTGGTTTTTTGAAGGGAAGGTCGATTGAGACTGCTACACTTACAGCGTTAAATGATTGGACGAAGGCTGTTGAGGAAAAGAAGCGTATAGATGTGATCTATTTTGATTTCTCTAAGGCTTTTGATAGAGTTCCATTATCAAAGCTGCTACTAAAATTAAGATTGGTCGGGGTTCATCACATGATAGTGAACTGGATACGTGAGTTCCTCTCAGAAAGAACTTACCAAGTTAAGGTAAATGGGCAGTTTTCCGAGATCTTTAAGGCTTTCAGCGGAGTACCGCAGGGGGTAGTTCTTTCCCCTCTGCTCTTCCTGCTCTATACCCACGAACTACCAGAGTCTCTTTCACGATTTGGAGTTATTTGTAAAATGTATGCTGACGATATCAAGATCTATAAAACCATTGAAAATACAGATGATTTATATGCAGTTCAAGAAGCAGTGAACTACATAGATTCCTGGGCTTAGAAATGGGAATTACCTCTAGCAGCAGAAAAATCTAAATGTTTTGTCATTGGGACCAATCGCACTGTCGTAATCCCATCTTACAAGCTAAGAGGTGTCACATTAGAAACAACTGCTGACATTCGTGATCTTGGCTTCGTAATATCTAAGGACGTCAGTTTTGACTTGCATCATAAAGCATTGGCCAAGAAAGCTAACTACCGCATCTACAACCTTTTTAAAGCACTGAAGAGCAGAGATCCTCAAATCCTTCTGCGGGCGTATAAGACATATGTGAGACCCATGGTAGAGTGTGGAACAACAGTTTTCAATCCTTCGAAGAGAAAAAACATTCTTCTTCTAGAAAATGTTCAGAATAGTTTCACTCGTAAGCTGATGATGAGGTGCTACGGGAATAACTATTATCAGATGCCAAATGGTGCCGAAAGAGCGGAGATGTTAGGATTACCAAGCCTTTTCATAAGAAGGAAAAGAGCTGACCTCCTCATGATGTTTAAGATACTCACTGGTAGGGTTTCTATAAACCCACTCAACTTTTTTGGCACTAGGCTGACAAGAAACATAAGAGGGAAGCTCAGACTTTACGTTTCGGTGGCGAAATCACGAGCCCGAGCAAGCTTTTTCACCCACAGAAATTTAAAGGAGTTTAATCACATTTTGAGCACAAATGAGGAAGTCTTAGGTCTATCCTTGCACGGTTTCAAGAAGCTCCTTTTGCGTATGCAATGAGTGCCTTCGGTTGAATTCGTTTGTTTTTGATTGAGTTTATGCGTTTTTATTCTAACATTGTATTTTCACGTGTGGCCTTAGCTCACGTCATGAATAAATAAATAAATAAATAAATAAAATTTCCAAATCAAATTGGACGCTATTCCTCTGATTGATAGCAAACAATTCTGACTGGAGTTATACACCTCTCAAAAGCATGACAAAAACATCCACTAAGTAGATATTTTCACTTCGTTATTTCAAATAAGCAGAATTTACACTATCTATCAAATGAAATTCCAGTTGAGTGCATGGGGAACCCATTTCTTTACATTAAAAAATGCTGCCTTTCTCTTCTCTAAACCGAACTATAAACTATAACTTCCTTGAAAACTTAAGATTTAATTCAATAAATATTGTAGCATCCCCCAGATTCACTGTTGAGCCACCGGGGAGATGCTACGACAAAGAGGTTCGCAACTTCGTATGAATGCAGTGGCGAAACGAATCTTTCATTATTTCATTAGCTAAATACATTTGGCAATCGTAATTTAAACAGTTTAATTGTTTAACTAAATTTTATTAATTTATAAAAATTCAGACAATGAGCTCACATATTGGGGCAGGTGAAATGAAAGATTTTAAAGAAAGCCATTCTAGACGAGAAATTATTCTCACATTCCCGGAGAGCCTCTAGTTTAATCTTGAAAACTCTGGTTTTGCTCTCTACTATGCTTAGCTTGTTTTTAAAAGCGTCAAGCTTGCTTAGGAGAGTGTCCAATTTCATTCAGAAAATGGTCAACTTGAGGTGAAAATAATATAAACTTTTCTGTTACTTTTCGAAAATATTAGACCATAATATGGTATAAACTTTAGCTGCCACCAAAAATTTACACAGGAAGAAGAACAGTCCGTCTGCACTTTAATTTTAGCCCCAAACGTAAGGCTAACGTAGGCATAAACCACGGGAAGCAAAATGATAGAATATATCGAAGCAACAAACCTGTCGATCTAGATCTATCCACTTCAAATCCATAAATCGCCATTTCCTCTTTACACGAATGTATGTGAGCACTTCTGAACGAGAGTAGGCGAAATGACGTTGCTTCGCCAACTGATCAATTTCAGACATTCTGTAGCACGTTTCAGCTTCCGCATTAACACAGGCCAATGCTTTCAAATTTCTGAAAATTTGCCAAATAACTGCTGAGCGGGGCATTTCCAGCGCACCGTTTCACATCTCTTTTTCACGCATATTGTCACTATGTCACAGGGTAATTTTAGAGAAAATCCTGTGGTCGACTGCGTGGAAAACAGAATATGGCTTTCTCTCTGCTATGAAACCTACGAGAGCGAAGATGAAACGAATATTTAACAAAAGAAAGAAACTATTACGACCGCAGCGGCACTTTGGGACGAAATGTAATACATCACGGCTTCTTTCCCTCTAGTATGTGCTTCACGTTTGCAATGAACATCTGCGAACGGAGTAGTGAACCATTTTTAGGACCATCTTTACTCAGGTAGGCTGGAACAGTGGCGGACGGAGAAGTGGCGTGGCGAAAAGAAGTTTGTGGTCAATCAAAAACCATCCTTCACCAAGACTCCTTGGTGACGAATGGTTTTTGCACTTCTTTAAAAAGATCCACCACGATCAATCTATGTGAAATAGCGACGGAAAACGACCACAGAGAAAACAGATTCATTGGTATTACCGTATTTTCGGGATTTTAAAGGAAAATTTTCTTTTTTTCCTTTCCGCGCAAACCTGGCATAAAAATTGTTTAAGGAACTGATCGATTATATGAAGTACGATTTTAGAGGCTCTTTTGGCCCAGTAAGTTACGACAATGTAGGAGTGGGTGGGTGTCGCGGCATGCGTCAGCGCCGCGATCTTTGTCGGCATGGGCGGCGTCTTTGCCTTGCAAGCGCCACCCACTCAGATAGTCAGTCTGGAAAGTGAAGCTCCTACCGGACGGAAGAGGCTCTATACGTTGTCCAGTGTACTCGTATCCAATTGTTAGTAAAATTTCGTAAACAATTCTGTGAGCGCCAGCAAGGATAGGGCAGGGACGCCGCCGGCGGCGAGCTCTGCGTCTCTGCCCTACGGTTAAGCATAGGGCCGCGGCGCTGCAGCAGAACTCTGTGGGGCCTTTAGAAAGGGGAGCAAAGGCAGCGACGCGCGGAGACCATCTTCTACGTACTACGTTCCGTGCGCAATAAAGGACGACGGAGGAGACGGTCCATGAGTCACTGAAGAACCAAAACAAAAAGGATTCGTCTGGCCGATCAGCGGAATGCATCTGGCTAATGTTAGTGGTGGGATTCCTGTGGGGAGCGACGAATCCTCTCTTAAAGCTGGGGTCGAAGTCGTCTGCCCAACATATGGTTGAAATTGTTGACGGTGGTATTGAGTCGAGTCCCCTGCAATGCAAATGGCACTAAACGACTCTTTATTTTGCAACATGTGCGGATTCAAAAGTAAAATTGCTGAAAGGTAGTCATTGTCGAGAATCGCTCAGAATTCTCTCTCATATTGTCATTCCGGGGTCATTGTTCATTGAACATATCTTTAGCGTAGTAGGTGAGACTTCGTGAATGTCTACAGATCTCCATTCCCTTCCTAGGTTACGAAAAGTACGGGTGACTAAGGTAATGGTCACCGAAAACGGATGTCAGATTCGTGATCAGCACCCTAAATACCCCCCCCCCCCCGGAGAACTTTGGTCAAAAAAAACCTTTTCGACCTCTCATCGACTCTGGAGTCCTGAATGTACAATAGTGCCATAATTTTGCTACACCTTCTTTGTTTTGTTAGTTGAAGAGCCAAAACAAGGAGGACATAGCAAAATGATTCATCTCGGTGACGAATCTCCCACTCCACATCGGGTCTGCAGCAGTTGATCGCGCCGCGCTGCGTCCTTCCCCCCAGCGGCGCCATTCGCCAGATACCGTAGCCCGAAATTCCGTCAAATGTGGTGTTTTGAGGCGGCGGAGTATGAATGCGATGCGGCGACGCCGGGCGGTGCGAAAAATCGATGGCTATGTCAGCCATCACGCCGCGCCGAGTGTAAAAGGCGCCTATGTCATACTTCGGCGACGCGTCGCCGACGCTGCGACACGTCACCGATGACACGTCACCGACGTCGGCGACGCCAACGTTGCCTACTCGACCATTGTTAATCTGGCGAATTTTCTCTTACTAACCACATCTGCTTTTAGAAGGATGGATAAGTATGATCTGAAGTCTGATCTGACTATTGATTTACCAATTTAACGCTTTTACCTTCATTTTCGTTAAATTTCTTTATTGGAGTTTAGCAAAGCCCTTCTTTGTTAAAACGCATTTAAATTAAATTTGCGCGGAATTTTCGAAATACAAAGGAAGATTTAACTCTTAATTAATATGAATTGTATCTCGAAATAGCTCTTCGTATAGGTTTGCAGTATTATTTCAGAAAGCGAATAAACACTACTTATTTTCTACGCAGTTTTATTTTTTGTTACTTGCTCTGCAAGAAAGCGAAAATACCTAGAAAATGCGAAAAGTACGGGTGAGAAGGACGGAAAAGCGAAGAAAGGTGACAAAGTGAAGGGAAGGTAAGGTTTAGGTTCCCACTCCCTCCCAACACTCAGTGTTCTAGCGAATGGCACTATTGGTGTACGCAAGACGGTCGTCTTTTGCACTTCTCGATTTCGTAATTCGAAGTCCGGTGTGATGATGGCAGTGTCGGGAACGAAGAACCACTCACAACCAAAACACTCCATCGGAGCGCATTTTCTGCCACCCTTGGATGACGTCGGCGACGGAAATATAACACCCCTGCGGAGCTCTCGGCGACGCAGTGCGTAGCAGCCCCTACAACACAGCGTCGCCGAAGTATAACATAGGCATAGCGGGCCTGGCGCACCTTTGAGCTGTCTCTCATCTGCCTATCTTCGTCAGTACAACTGGAGCTCTCCTTCGGGGTCTAGCCACAGTCTTACCTCATGTCATTACACCAACTGCATGTCAGTTGGATCGTGGTCCTACTAATGAGGACCGCTGGGGCCTAATTACCAATTCAATATAGCGTCTGACCTCGCCTGCATCTCAACCGGTTGCGTCATTCCATTCTGTCCGTCTATACTCTGCCCGCAATCATGCAACAAATTTGTATTGTATCTGTGTGCGCATTACACAGGTGAGTCCAGTTAAAGATATTAGGCTCGTCGCTTGTTCCAGTATTGTTGTTGTATGCTATTTGGGTTGTGTCGGGACAAAGCCCCACGCGGGTTTCGCGGAGAGGAACAGATCGGTCAGGTCTGGGCCTGCGCATGGCTCTCCACGTGAGCACCGCGAGGACAGGGCAACTGATATCGGGCATTGAATATATAATAGTTTTCCCTACTGGTACTAGGCGGGCTGCAACCCCTGGCTTTAGTGGCACAATACAGTTGGAACTGAGGGAGCGTACAGAGAACCCCCCTCCCCCAATACAGAAGCGATATAGATAAGGCGTGGGCAACTTTTCCGGAGGCCTTGGAGCGTTCGATGCCCCATGAGGCAGGCTGGTGTCCCAATTACATCCACCCCTCCCCCAATATATCTGCAGAATGGATCTCGACAGTTTTCTATCTGAGTTGTCTCAGTTCGAAGTGTTCCATGTTGTTCCAAGGCAAGATTGCAGATATGAAAGACGTATTCAGAACCAGTTCAAAGCTACATCCCGCGATATACATCCCATCTCAAAGTGCAACTTTGATCTGGGGCCGGATTCATCAACGACTTACAGCAATTTAACGATGAAAATACAGCCGAAATTCTCGATAGCGCGATAAGCGATATGGTGAAAGGTTTCACCATATCTCTTGATAAGCCGCGCTATCAGGGATTTCGGCAGTATTTTCTCTGTTCAATTGCTGTAAGTCGTTGATGAATCTGGCCCCTGGTATTCTTCTATTGCAGGAACAGACCATGACACACACCTTTCAATATGCAGAACCTGTAGCGGATCGATACTAAGAGCTTTCGAGATTTTCGATTCATCTAGCTCCACCGGTCCATCTGCCTCCTCGCGGGGCAGCACTTCTGTTTCAGGCTACAATAACACTTAATTAGATTACACAAATTCAAAACTAAACTAAACTTCATCACACAGACATAAGATACATTCATCAAATTAACTTCATTACATAAATGAAGATGTCAACAAAAAGAATAAAGATAATTTACCGAAAAGTGTAGATCTCCTTTGTATAGATCAAGCATCTCGTTCAGCTGTTTTTGTTCTATGTGGACATCATAGGACCGTCCGTACCATTTCAACGCTCCCAACTCATCGCCAATTAGCATGCAAATTCCGGCCAGTGCTGAAATGGCTACATTTAACGCTTATGTTGGCCCTCGACAGGCGATACGCGGTTCAAACAGGCGACGGCTAACATGTGCACCTGGGGTCATGAACGACTTACCGGCCGGTAAGTGCAAAATATACCGCCACTCCCCACTTACGCGCGATTCATGAACGCGCGGCGGGGAAACCCGAGGTAAGTTTCGAGGTAAATGCTGTCTCGCCAGCGCGTCGGGGAACATTTACCTCCAAAGCAAGGGTTTTGCTCCGCTGCTAATTTCTAACCCACTGCGTCTTTCTCGTGGCTCGCTGCCAACTCACCCGCCATCGCTAATCGTCCTCCTTTCGGCGGCGCAGGGTGAGCTGTTTTCTACTTCTGATCTTCTTGGTTGCCCTTCCATTGCACGTTTTTTTCGGCTACGTGAACAATCGTGGCCCACAATGCCACTTACTCTTAAGTGAATTGCTTACTTTAGTAGCACTGTGGGCTGGCCTAGGCCATCGCGAGCCCAGTCCACCATGCAAATCGTAATTTATGATTTGCGTGGCTGCACTACGCCTCCCTTTGCGTATGATGTCTTTGGAGGCTACTGTGATGGATGGCGCCCATTATTAGCCATGTACGGCCACAACTACCATTGCTTCTCTACTGCCATTGGTGTTACTAGTTTCTACCCCTCCCCCTCCCCTATCTCATATTTCATTTCATTTCTCCTAACTACATTTCTGCCAATGTCGTTGGCAGCGGCTTCCCAGCAGCAAGTGTGACTGCTTGGCTTCGCTGTTATCTGATGCAGGATCAGGGTTAGCATAGGAGCAAAACTCTTGCTTTGGCGGTCATGAATCAGAAACAGAAGTAAGTTTCCGGAACGTGGCTGGTAAGTGGCCGTTGAGGTAAAACGGGGTAGGAAAAAAACGGGGTACCTCCTGCCACGTTCATTAATCCGGGCCCTGGAGTGGATCTTTTCTTCAGGTCCTGCCAAGGCCCTCCATACTTGCCACGATTTTGTTAGAATGACCGCCACACGAACGGTATTTTTGCTATCAATCAAAGAAAAGTTGCAATGTGGTTCACACGACAATTGTCAATCCTTTATCTAATAGTGCATTTAAAAAATTCCGCATTATTTAAAACCGCTCCCATCAAAATTTTCCACGAACGGATTGCGACAAAATTTAAAAGGGTCTATCCTAGTCTGGGGGGGGGGGAGAGCCACATAAGGCCTTTGTCATACCATCGCTCACCCCCTAATGATATGCACCCATATCGATTCCATCGCGCCGCCCGATCGATATGGGAGCATATCATTAGGCGTCGCTCGGGGTGAGCGATGGTATGACAAAGGCCTAACTAAAAATTAGGTAACAAAATGAATTGAGGCTTACCGAGCGGCTCCTAGAGAAAAAGTTGGAACCTAAAAGAAACCAAAAACGAACGAACAACAAAAAATAAAAAATCGCCGCGGTTTATAACCGTCTCGGCGGGCAAAGAGCGAGGGAATGGAGGCATGCCGCGTGGTGACCGTGGGCTGACATGTTATAACCAGGATCTAACATGATGAATAGGGCGCATGAAGCCGCATGCAGCGTGCTGACCGTTGCTTGACATGTTATAACCAGGACCCAACATGGTGAGGAGGGCACACAACTTTGCCGGCTTACAACCGTAACAAATGTAATTTCTCTTTTCTTGTTTGGGGTCTTGTGTTGTTCTGTAGGAGCCGCTGGGTAAGTCTTAAGTGGATTTGTTACATATAATACTTTTTAGTTATGTGCCCCCCCCGGACTACGATAGATCCAAAGAACCTTTAGCTCGCCATAGTACGCCCACTGATGCTTTCGATATGCCGCAACTGGCATCAACAAACCAGTTTGCGTTACACAGTAACGAAAACAATGAGTAAGATCAAATGGCAAAACAGAGCTCACAAAAATACCGTTCCGATTTGCGACCACTTCACGATGTCGCTGAACCACTGCTACTCTAGCATCATCGAAAAGCTTTCGAATAATCAGCTTCGGTGAGAATATTCGGAAATCAGATATGCAGTTGAGATTTTTTCGCTTCTTGTGAGCCTCACCTAAACGTGCAACCTTGTTCAAGCGAACTGATTGGGGCCTTCAGAAGCCGACGTTCTCACCTGCTAAAATTGATGCTCGAATGTCGTTTACAACAGAAAACATTGCCTCTACTGTGGCCACGGGTAGTTTAAACAGCGGAATTGAAGGCGAATACGTCACGCAGAGTTCTCTCAAGATGGACGTAATTTTCTCCTTGCATTTTTCTATTTTTGTTGAGTACAGGCGCTCTTCAATCGGCGAAAATGTCAGTTCCACAAGGTTCTCCTCACGTTGCACAGTCTTCAGCTGAAAACTGCACGTTGAACTATCGTTATCGAGGTTATCCAGTCAATATGGACTCTACCTGGTCTGCCACGTCGTTCTTCGTGTTCCTCCACATCAGCTGACTCATCAGCTGTATCAGTTGATCTTTACGCCCGGCCATCCATGGATTGAGGAAGTAACCTTCCCACACTTCCCTTATATAATAAGGGAACACTCCAAGAAAGCACAGCATCCCGTACAGATCTGAAAGGATTTAGAGAACGGCTGGATAAGCATCTCCTAGTTGACCATGGGTGTCTGCAGAGCAGTCGAAGGAGGCGCCAACTTCTAGTGTACCACGGCTATAGTTGTGCCCGAGTGACCCATTCGAATAGACATTCGAAAAAAAAATCCTTCGAATTTGAATAATAGAATTCGAATATTCGAAAAGTCGTGTTTTCTGAACGGATTTAAATTCGAATATTCAGAAAAACCGCCTTTTTCGAATACATTCAAATTCGAATATTCGAAATTTGTAAGCATTTATGAGCCCAGTGGTTGTCGCGAATGCGATAGCTCGCTGCCTTCCATTCATACTCCCGCGGGCTACCGTATCCGCTCGGGCCGCGTACGCTATCGATCGGCGGGCCGGCTATGCGCCGCCCCCCCCCCCCCGCCGAGTTCATTCCAAGCTTCCGTCGTCTCGTCGAGCGGCTGCGCGGGCGCGGCTCTAGGGCGCCGCACTTGTGAGCCCGCTTTCGTCATCGTTCCGGGGATCTTCTGAGCGGAGTCTTGCCGCTCCTCACATCGCAATCCAGCCGGCTGCAATACAGGTAGGACGGCGAGCCTGGATGGGGCTCGCCTAACCTCGGATAGCCACTACAGTCCTTCTAGCCGTAGCGGTCTCATCAATCATGTATTCCATATTATCTAGCACCCGTCTCTGGCATTGTACTGATGTGGCTGTGTGATGTTGATATGGGATGAACCGAGGTTATATCTGGCTACTGTGCAGTCTACGCCGAAGAAGGTGGTGAGTGTCCTAGTAATGTCTCCATGGTCTTGTTGTTGGTATTGCGGTATATTTGTTGTTTGGTTATATCATGTTGGGGCTATTGCTATGTGTTGTATAGTGTCCATATAGTTATCGGGTAAGCAGGGGGTCAGGTGTGCTCACTACAGTCCGGGGACACCACAGCACGCCCGTAGACACTCGCGGTTGGCATGTGGTGTGGGCGTGCGTCAATCCAGGCGCTGCTCAGCGTGAAGGGTCCGAAGTCACCACGCATAGCCCCTTCTGCAAGGGAAGGGGCGTGCCTTATTCACACCATGGGTTCCCCCTAGTGTCCCCCTTAAGTCTTGGGTATCCTGGTACCTCGGAGCACCACGGGGCGAATGGGGGACCACGCTCAACAGGGGCATACACCCTCGCGAGCGGAACACCGATTCGCAACAGTGGTGAAGAAGAAGGAAACTTGAGTGGCAATTATTCGAATGGTTCGCAAATAATTTAGACTAGAATAAGAAGAGCCTACATACCATTCACCGACGTGGCCAACGGTGTACCAGTAACACACCAACGCTTGCTCGACCTTAACATCGAGCACATCTTTGCCGCCGCCTTCACCTTACTGGCAACCAACTGCGACTCGTCCAGACAAATCTAAATCATCCTTCACTAAGCGGAGCACAACCGATTTTACACCGACTGGAAAACAATGTGCACTCACACGCCAAAAATCGACAGCCAGGAGGGGACTCGGAAAGTTTCTCATATTAGTGCCAGAGGAGTGAGCTCTTTTCAAATTTCCTGAAAAAATTGAAATGCTACGTTGCGCCCTGGGTTCACTAAGCATATGTGTAGAGATACTTACTCAACGAAGAAGGGTTGTAGTGAATCTCTTTTTGCAAGGTCTCATACGTGCATAGGATAATGTCGAATATACACAAATAGCATGGATGTTTATATCCCTCGACACCAACGCCATAATAAATCTGAAATGAGTGCATTACCTATATGCAGGGTGTCTCAAAAAATGTATACACTCATTGAAAGGTGATATGCTCGCTCTCAGTAAAGGCACTAAAGAAGTTAAGCGCTCATATGAAAGCTAAAGAAAATAGAAATTCTCTGACATATGAGCGGTATAGGATGCGCCATGCACTCGTCTGAAATGTTGCGTTTTACACTCGATTGATTGTGTTTCGCCTGAATACTTGTTATAATTTCTCTACAAAGTGGCCGTTTCGATTGATTTGTGCTTCTTTTACGGTTTATGGTTTATGGTTTAAAAACACACTACGAACTGCAAAAAATGAGGGTATTCTAAAAAATGCGCGTACTATTTGAAAGACTCTAAGGCAGTGCGACAGGAGGTACACCCGCCCCCTGCTGGGGGGAGGCGTGGCGTCAGGAAGTACACCGCTGTTCTGCGGACCGGAAACTTTTGTTTTGCGTGTCAAAGGTTTCGTAAGGCAGCCGTTAGGCTCTTGGTGAAGGCTATGGGGTTGGGGTGGGTGAGCAAGGGGGATGAGAGGAAGATCGCACGCCCCCCAGCAGAAGGCGGGTGTACCTCCTGACCGTCCCCCAGGTTCTAAAGCCCTCCGCACACTTTTGCGGCAGCCTAAGGGGAGACAGAGGCCAGAACAGCCGCGTGCTAGAGTTCACGCGGCACTCCTCCCGCCCGCTCAATCACCAACGCGGCAATGCGGCAACAATGCCTTGAAGGATTATTGCGCTGCCACCGCGTCTGCCGCGTAGGCGGCACCGCGTCTGCCATGTAGGCGGCACATCAGCGGCAGGTCACGCGAGACTAGTTTTGCCTCGCGCGGCGACTCTGCGTCTCTGCCCCATGCTTAAAGATAGGGCTGCCGCGTTGCCGCAAAAGTGTGCGGAGGGCTTAACATTGCTGCTTTTGAAGACGTTTGAGGCTCATACAAAAGCACAGGGTAACGAGACTTCTGTGGCGTGCAAATAGTCAAGATTGCGCCGTATCCCCTCCCGAAACCTTGAATTTCCGACTCCATTGGTTATGCATGGGCTGAATGCTTGTTACAATCTTGTTAATCCTTGTCCAGATTAACCTGTGCTGTTCTTCTTTTAACGTTTTCCTTCGCCCATGAACTGTAAATATGCCGAATAACCTCTTCATGCAGCTTGAATGTGGCTTCATCATTCCACAGAATCCGTCTTTGAAAATGGGGCTGCTGCTCACATTTAAATTGTAAAATCAAAAAAAAATTGTGCGTCTTCGCACGCTCTAAACAAGCGCCTCGTTTACTCAAGTCGTTCTGTGCTTTCTTTATCCACGTCTTCTTCAATTCGCTGAACTTTCCATCCGCTGGGTCTTGTCCTCCACAACAATTTACTGGGTATACGCGAAGTTTTCAATCGGTTTACGTGCCAAAACCACTTTATTTAGTCTGCATTTTTCGATTTCGGATTCAAAAGTAAATCAAAATGGCCCGTTGCAGCAGGGCTTTCGTATATTTTCTTTGTAATCCGATCACGAAGTGAGACGTTTAACATTCGTCTGAGGCACCTCATTTGGAAGATCTCTTACTTCTGCAAGTTAGCTTTCAGAAGTACCCATCCTTCAGCTCCATAAAGCAATACTGACATCACAATGGATCGAAACACTCATTCTTGTTGTCGGCAATACGTTGTGTCTCTTCCATAAACACCAGAGAGCCGAAGGCCATCGCAGCCTTGCCAATCCTGCTGTGGATCTCTGTGGAGCATAGTTCTGCTGTACTATAGAACCAAGGTATTTGAATTCCTTTACTTGTTCGATCTGGGAGTTGTCTAGGTAGAGTGCGCAAGGTGAGCCGTCAGCTATGAGCGCCTGTTTTCTCAGCGTTTGCAGTCAGTTCGTAGGAAAGAGCTACAGCGGCAACTCTTGAAGAATATCATGCGCCTCTGCATCACTGTCTATGAAGACATCACTATTTTCAGCGAGCATGAGGTCCGTAACGAATTGATCATCTCCAAATTGAACTCTATGTCGTCCGCTAAATACTGCATCGACCACACTATTGAACAGCAACAGCGACAGTACACAGCCTTTCCTCACACCAGATCGTATTGTAAACACATTTGAAGTTCCTTTTCATAAAAAAGACAAACTAATGAGCGCTAAAGTTTGTTAATCTGAAATACTGCAAAAATGCAAAGGACGCAGACAGTGAGATTTTCTGGACTAGGCTCCCTTTCCCAGTATTAGCTGAACATTAGGCGAAGAACTAGAGCTGGTCTACATCCCAGAGCTTTTATAAACTACAGAGTGCCTGATCTGAACCATAAGAATGTTGTCGGAGATGTCGACTCGACATGCAAACAGGAGCAAGAAATGACCGACCTCCTCGACGATATCACGGGTATATTTTTGTGGTGAGGAAGAATTGCCGACATGCGACATAGTTTTAACCTAAGCAATTTCATTCTCGTAGTCGACCAATCCTGCTAGATCAAAAACAACCTACATTTACAGCAAGGCCTTTGCAAAGCCGTTGAATTTCCTCGTACCACTGGTGGAGCAACGCTTCTGGGACGACAATTAACGTCGCCGAAATGTCGAAAAACATTTCCTAAACAAGCAGATCACTCTCAGCCTACCATGCAAAGGAAGCCTGGAATAACTCACATTGTCCGCAATACACACAGGACAAACGAACTGCTTACATTCCGCATCGAACTGCTCCTTCCAATACACCTTCAAAAACGTTCATCAACAGATCGACATTGTAAAATAATGAGGATAAACTACCTAGTCGAAACAAAACACTCTACACACCTCTTCCCTCCTATAAAGATCACTACAGCTGGTACAAGCAACACACAGCTTTTTGTTGGGCTTTTTCGAAGAGTCGTAGCGACGTCGCTTTCTCGGAGGAGGCTGGAAAAACGAGAAAGTGCCAACAGCATTAAAATGTTTCAAATAGAAAGCCTACCATGCTTTCGCTTTCAGAACAACCTGCCGCTGATGAATAGACGAGTTGCTCCATATGATAAGTTTCATTCGTTTTTTCAGGACTGGCTTTCTTCTGCGCTACTTTTGGCGATCTCTCAGGAGAGTGCGACAAAATCAGTGCTAGTATCTCGACAGTCTTTCCTAGACCCATCTCGTCGGCCAATATTCCACCTGCATAACAAAAATGAAGACCATTTCGAAGCAACGATTCTACGAAAAGCTCTCAAGAGATTAACTCACCTTCCACATTGCTGTTATAGGGGAAGTAAGTGATATTCCTAACAAAGACGCCTAGACAGGGAAAGTAAAAGAGATCAGAGTCAATCGGCAGCTTCACAAAACTGAAAAATAAACAAGGTGATTATAATGTTTCATTTATTCATTTAACTATTTATTTATTAGAGTGCACCACACGGGATGTCGTGCTCCGGAACCGAAAAGTTAAATTCATACAGAGTAATTAAAACCAAACGTCATTCGGTAATATATTCTCCCAATTACCAACAATCTTTCGCCAAGTGCACGCAAAATCTTGATCCCAAAGAAATGAGCTGGCCGCGAATCGAGGAAGTTGGACACCTACTAGGGTGGGCCAAAGTAATGAGACAAATTCAACAAATTTCTTTTTCTCTTTATAACTCAATTACAACTCAACGGTGCTGAGGAATGTTTTCGCGATTAAGCTCAATGACCTTGTTGCCATCAATCAACCAACTTCCTGATCCCATCCTTCCAGAACTGCTTAGGCCTGGTGCTGTTCCACTGCTCGTTATGGTTGTCGAGCTCTGCTTGGGTCCTTGTGTCCCTTTCGACCATGAAGTCCTATAGGCTCAAGAAATAGTGGTGGTCGCATGGAGAGATGTCCGACGAATACGGCGGGTGAGGCATGTGAACGTAGCCCAGCTGGGCAAGCTTATCCGTGGTCACTTTTGCCCGATGGGGTGCAGCGTTGTCGAAGAGGAGGACCTTCTTGAAGCGCTGAGATCGAATAAGTGCGAGTCGCTGGTCCATCTCTTCTACTTCGTTCGCCATGGCCTTGGAGTCCTTCGCCGTGCTTTTAGAAAACAGCTTCCAGTTCACCGGTCCATGGCGCAGACTCAAAAGCTCAGAAGGTGCTTTTCGCCGTGAACGTTCCGTCGAATGAAGGTCGGTAACAAGTCACCAGGCCTCACTCAGACTCGCTGCTTGGCAAGGTTAAGGTAGAAGACGTACTTCACATCTTGCGTGACTATTGAGTCCAGGCTGCTCGGGGTTGGGAATTGGGCGAGATTTGCGCGACATAGGTCGACTCGTCAGACTGGGGTCTCGGCATGAGACAGACTGGGGTTTTGGCATGCTTCTGGAAAGGCCGAAAGTGGTCACTTCTCAGGTGGCCTTCAGTAAGTAGCAAACAAACATACATATACGAGAAGCACGAAACCGGACTCCAGTCACGACATATATGGGTACGGCATAAAGAGTCTCATTACTTTTGCCCCCCCCCCCTAACAAATCCGGTTTCGTCGTAGTCGGCGAACTTCTTCCCAGCCAAGGTGTGCTGCATCGAGCAATGTGAGGGCCGAATGGCGGATGAGGCAAAACGATTCAATCAAGTTCCTCGATTTTCTGCTGTACGACATTAGCAATACGAGGCCTCGCATTATCTTGTAGCATGTTGGTAGAGGATGTGTCAATTCCTTGACGGCGAAGCGCATTTTGTACTCGAGTAAGCTGCTGCGAATACATCTCCGAGGTGACAGTCTGGCTTGGTTTCAACACTTCCACATGGGCGATTTTTCTGCTACTATTCCACCAAAGACAAAGCATTGCTTTCTTTGTGTGTAATTCCGATTTTGCATCAAATTAGGTTGCTCCCAGGTGTTAACCACTGTCTCTTCCTGAAGAAGTTAACGTAGTGAATCCGTTTTTTGTCCGACGTAGCGATGGAATCGAGAAATCCAGAATTCTTGACTCAGTGAAGAAGAATTCCGGTCATTGATACATGCGCCAAAAGGTGAAACGCCGCTTGGACTAACCTTAAGTGAGCTCACAATTTACGTAAATAACTGTGAAAAGAAGGCCACAATGTAAGCGACATTCCGTGTGGGACACCTTGATATTTATATGATGTTATTTCAAAAATTACCTCGTCAAACGCTTGTGATCTATACAGGGATGAATCTCCCTATGTAACAAAAAATTAACAGCATCTTCTTGAAAAGGAAGTAATGTCGTAGTCAGTTTATCCAACCTAAAAGCAGTTGAATCAGGCCGCAAATTTTCACAATTTTCACAGCAACCACAGCTAACATATACCGGTTGTGGTAGATTAAGGGATACAGGAGCAACAGGATCTGTCGTTCTTTAACAAGTGCCTTGGTAAATGCTTCCTCATTTGTGCGACAGAATACGCCAATGAAATCTTTCGTAGTTGTTTAGGAAGCACGAAACGCCGATCTGATAAGGGGAGGATACTAGGTGAGCAAGGAACATTAAGATGAGATGCATATCAGGGGTGCGGATTTGAACGCTGATTCCAAATATGTGTTCCGTTTCTGCTGTGCGCATCTGTGAACGGAGTTAGGGACCATTTTCAGAATGGCTCCATTGCCCTCTTGCTGCGCGCTGAGTCGACGAATCACGAAGGGGCGAACTCATGTAGCCTGGGCCCGGGTCAGGGATGAGCGGATTACCCGTTATTCGTTATCCGTTATCCAGTTTCCGGGGGTTTTGACCTATCCGTTTCGTTGTTCGTTATCCGGCGATTTTGGGCCGCATAACGAATAACAATTTAGACGACTCCTACGCTCGAACGTGGTTATGGGTGGACTGTGTAGATGATTCTTCACGATCGTAAGAGTGGTCGTCAGAAACAACAGATGTCATTCAAATTCAGAAAGGCTAGTTGAGGCATTTCCTCACTTGGGAACTGGTTACGTAGTTTCAAAGATACTCGACATACGTCGTTCCAGAGTCGCTAAACATGAACCGTACATCTATGTGGCCTACTAGACATAGAATTGTTCCTTCATCTCTACTCATTTGCACACCAAGAAGGAATACAAACTGATATTAGCGACCATTAGAAGTGTAGGGCCTGGCTCAAGCAAGAAAATTTTTTTACCGCCGACCGTTGCGATAAGGGTTTTTGTACCTCCATGACTGCAGTGTGTTCGATTTGATTGTATGCTATTATGAACTATTAAACAAATACAGACGTACAGCAAAGAATACCAGCAAAAGAGAAATAGGTTTCATGAAGATATATAGAGAGAGTGAATTCTCCATTAAAAATTTTAGCGGCGCAACAAACTACTTACTAAACAAACTTATTACAGCTGGTGCTGCATGATAATTCGTTCGAGTTTCCCGGTGAAACTTCTCTAATACATAGAAAAACAGTCACTTTAGGGATGCGTCGGCTATATCTGTTGTGAATACACAACCTATTATATGATCGATATAAGAATGTATAAATGTAATGTCATGTAGAGCAACTAGAATTAGAATAATAGATGCTAAGACTTTTAAGCTAGCACTAAGAGATAAGTACCATTGAACAACTCCACAGGCATGACCTAGCGGTACCGTAAGTGAGCAATCGTGGTTGCGCATATGCAATACACTCTAGATGCGGTATATCCTTTTAAGATCTGCGGTATATCCTTTTAAGATCTCACCCATTGGCAAATATGTACCCCATTTATAGGCTCCGCCCAAGGAATTTCTGCATATATACCGCCATGTTCTGTAATATTGGTCGTGCTCTTAACGTGATATCGTAATAAATCAATTATTACAAGCCGCAATAGACACAGCCGTGGTGAACCACCAAATTGGTGCATCGGCCGGGAAACGAACCCGGGCCGCCCGCGTGGCAGGCGAGCATTCTACCACTGAACCACTACACCTGCCCCTCTGGATGTCAGCCCTTGAATGTGTGTTTGGCCTACACAATTACTCACAGTTGCTATTCGATAGAAAGTCAGCGGTATTGCATCCATCCCAGATCATTCCACGTTTAAGTCCCTTGGATCTTGGGATGCTATCGAGCAGCAACAACAATTACTGTTCTTATCATGGTGTAGAATCGAGATTGTTAAGTGGACTTTATGCAGCTGATGTCTCCCGCCTTCTTCATAGCATGGAAAGTTGAAAACGCATGGAAAACGCCTTCTTCATAGCATGGAAAAGTCAAGAGACATCGGTGGAATTGCTTTTTCAAGGACCATTCTATTTTTCAGCAGCTTCAATTGGAGAAAGAACTAAGCGGCTGATAAATAAAACAATAGAGGCAGCCTTCTGGAAACAGGAGAAAGGCGGTGTTAGATTATCTTCCCGCTGATAGGCAGGAATTTCCTTACAGCGTCGCTAATGCGGCGACCGCACTACGTTGAAAAAAGTTATGAAAATGTCTAGGGATGGCTTATAATTAAAAGTGCATCAACTCCTGATCTGCCGTCAACATTAGAGCAATTTAAAACGAGTTTTATTTCTTGCTGTTTGTTCGTTAACCGTTTTTCCGTTATCCGGCCATTTTCGGGCAAAATTATCCGTTATCCGTTATCCGAGTTTCGAAATTTCATTATCCGCTCATCCCTGGTTCATGAACCCGCCGGTAAGCGTAAAATCTACCGCCATTCTCCACTTACCCGCGATTCATGGACGCGCTAGGGGAAAAATCAGCGGTAAGTTTCGAGGTAAGTGCTAGCATCTCTGGGAACATTTACCGCCAAAGCAAGGGTTTTGCTTCCCCTGCCAATTTCTGATCCAACGCAACGACTGTGACCCTTTGCCAACACACCTAACGCAACGACCCTGACCCTTTGCCAACCCAATAAAACAATAGAGGCAGCCTTCTGGGGCCAGATTCATTAACGATTTACCGGTGGATAAGTGGAAGATTTACCCCCACCCCCACTTAGGCGCGATTCATGAACGCGTGGCGGGGAAAATCTGGGGTAAGTGTCGAGGTAAACGCTACCCCGTCGGCGCGTCGGGGAACATTTACCTTCAAGGCGAGGGTTTTGCTCCGCGGCCAATTTCTGACCCAGTGCAACCCTCCGCCTGTCCGTTGCCAGCTCTGAGCTGGCGCCAGCCCATAGTCAATGCTCAATGGGGGACGCCTAGTTGCCGTCGCCTGCGCCGTCTTTCGCCGGACCTATGGTGAGTTGTTTGACCTTTCATTTTTCTCTATTATTCTTGAATTCTATGGTTTTTTGGGCAAACAATTCCACTTATTGTTATGTGATTTGCTCCCTTTAGTGGCATTGTGGGTCGGCTTGGGCCACCGTGAGCCCAGTCCACCACGCAAATCGTAATTTACGATTTGCGTGGGTGGACTATGCCCATCCGCCACCTTAGCCTCCCTTGCCATATGTTCTATGAGGCCTACTTGGTGGATGGCAGCCATTATTAGCCATGTAGGCCATATTTACAATAGCACCCCTACTGCATAATATGCTACTACTTTCCACCCCTCTCTCCCCCTCTTCCCCTTATCTTACATTTCACATTTCATTTCCCCTAACTACTGGTGTCGGTGGCAGCGACTTCCCAGCAGCAAATGTGACTGCTTGGTTTCGCTGCTAGCTGATGAAATTGGCCGCGGAGCAAAACCCTCGCCTTGGCCGTCATGAATCAGAAAAGAGAAGTAAGTTGAGGGAAAGTGGCGGGTAAATGGTCATCGAGGTAAACGGGTATAGAATTTACCTCCGGCCGCGTTCATGAATCTGGGCCCTGGAAACAGGAGAAAGCCCCCCCCCCCCCAAATCAATACTCGACAGATGTGGCGGGCGAGTTGGCAACGGGCCAGAGAAAGATGCATTGGGTCAGAAATTAGGGTCATTGGCGGTCATGAATCAGAAACAGAGGTAAGTTTCCGATAAGTAGCCGATAAGTGGCCGTCGAGGTAAATCGGAGTGAGATGTACCGCCGACCGCGTTCATGAATCCGAGCCCTTGAAACAGCAATCCCGGACGAGTAGTGGTGACGCAGGAAGTAGGGGAGCGGCGTGGTAAGATAGGGTTCATGGTTTGATTTCCCCGTGATGCAGGATTTTTGCACTTCTTAGAAAAGATCTGCCATGATCAACCAAAGTTCACGACGCCAAGTACTCACTTTAATTCGTAGCGAGGATACTCCTTGCGGTGTTTGCGGAGCATATCATAGAACACATCGAAGCTCTCTCGATAACGGACTTCGCACCGCTTATGTAGTTCAAAGGAAGGATTCCCTAACTCCTAAAAGAGATAAGTCGCAGATGTGGACCAAACTTGAAGGAATAGTAGGAGTAAACTATCAAAGAATTGCAAGCAGTTTTTATGAATATTGAGCTATGGAGTCATAGAAAATAAAAATAGAAATAGAAACGAGGGATGAAGAAACTCAAGGGTACAAAAATGCAGCAAATACACGTATCGTGCAGCATAAAAATTTTCCGACATTTCAGACGTTAAAGTCCGACCGGTCGTGATGCTGCTCAATCATATAAGTCTAGCACATGTTTCGGTTATTGAAGAGGCGCCGCTGCCATGTTTTCATCGCTGCTGTTTTTACTAGCTTATTTTTATTTTTTTATTTTCCTCTACTGCGCATCTCTGATTCCTCCTTCCTTTTATTCTGCAATTTTGAGCACGTCTTATTGACGTATTAAATAAAATAAAGCGTAGAACTCGATTTTTACTAAACATTTACGACCCCCGCCACATTCCGAAGAATATTTTGATACAACCCCCCCCCCCCCAGTTTTCAACAAGCACTCCTCTCGTAACTGATTTCATTTTTCCAGCGTTTTATGTAATTTTGTTATCGCATAAATTGCTCCTTCAAAATGTGGCTTCCATTTAAAATGTGGCTTCCATTCTGTAGCAAAGCTTTCAGTGCTGATTTTTCTACAGTTTAAAAAAAGACTTTCTGGAAGCACCCTTCAAGTTAATCAGGGCGGATTTGTGCGTTTTTCTGCGAAATGTCATGGTTGACACAGCTTTCTACCTGAACGGGTGACATCCTAATCTGAAACCATACTCTACAGAATTTCGCTGCTAATTTTTAATAGCGCTTCCTGAACGACTTACGAGATTTTTTCAATGTACAAAGATTTTTCGAAGCGTTCTTCCAATCGATCACACAGGCGCAACGGAATACTGGAATTCTCATGTAGACTTCCCGTGTAAAGATGTTTCCGTAATTTTTTCCTAAAAGAAGGTCAAACTGCACCTCTTTGCACAGTTTACTAGCACCTGTATCACCTATCACTCGTCCCGCTGATCATCGACTTCCTCGAGCGGGCGCCTACAGCGTCTCCATTCGTCCCTGTCGCGTGCCAGAGTGCTCCAATGGATCCTCCTCGCTCGAGGGACACCAAGAGCGTCATATCGTTCGTTCACGGCCTTCACGAAGAAGTCCGACCAACGCGTTGGTGGGCGTCCTGGTGTTCTCTTGACATCCCGCGGAATCCAGTCGGTGACGGCTCTCGTCCAGCGGTTGTCTGCGAAGCGCATTACGTGGTCGGTCCACCTAATTTTCGACGACTTGGCCCATGCGACAGCGTCTCTGATCTTCGAACGTCGGCGAAGCTCGGAACTCCGGAGGCCTTCTCTCACTTGCGTGAGTCGTGTCACTCCGAGCAATGCCCTCTCGATTCCACGCTGCGCGACGCTGATCGCGTGTTCATCCTGCTTTCGTATGGCCCAGGTCTCTGAGGCGTATGTTAGGGCAGGAAGAACAGTGGAGTCGAATAGGTGGGCACGGAGTCGGACGTTCTTCGTCTTCTTCGCGACTTCTTCGACGCTCTTGAAAGCTCCCCAAGCTGCTCGTTTCCTCCTACTCAGCTCTGGCGCTAGGTCGTTGGCCATATTGACTTCGCGACCCAGATACACATAGCTGGAGCATTCGGAGATGTTCGTTCCGTTGAGCGAGAATGGGGCATCAGAAACCCATCCGTTCCTCATGAACATCGTCTTCGTAAGATTCAGCTGCAGTCCAACGATCCCACATACACGGTCGAAGTCGGCCAGCATTCGCTCCGCCTGGCTGATGCTCGGTGTTATGAGCACGATGTTGTCAGGGAAGCGAAGATGATGTAGTTGCCGGGCGTCGACCTTCAGTCCCATGTCTTCCCATTCTAGTTCGCGCATGACGTTTTCGAGGGTGGCGCTGAAGAGCTTCGGGGATATGGAATCCCCTTGCCGAACCCCTCTCTTCACGTCGATGACGACGTCGTTGTAAAATGGAGAGATCTTGGTCGTGAATCCATTGTACAGCTCTTGAAGGACTCTGATGTACTGAGTAGGAACACCCTGAGTGAGCAGGGCGTCGATAACCGCTTCAGTTTCGACGCTTCAAAGGTATGTTGGGAAAATACTATGAGGTAAGACCTCAACTCCCATTTCACAAAATTTTTGCACGGTCAACTACACAATTATAAAACTAAACAGAAATAAAAATTGAACCTTTCCAAGGTCCGGAAACAGAGCCCGAAGAAATGATTCCACACAGACGTTGTACTCGCTTCGTATGGCTTTTCTGATCAAATCCGCTTTGTAGTATGGATCCGAGTCGAATATAAATGACTGCTTTACGTAAACATGAAGACGCATAGAATTCCCTTTAACACTCCATCGCAGCTCAAGTCCACTTGACGTCAGAGCCCTAAAAGTGGACCTCTAGTAGTGATTCAAACAGGAGCATTCAGAAAACTACAGCGTAGAATTACAGCACATATCATCTTCAAGTCAAATTAGACACTTTTAAATCAAACTGGACACTCTTCTAAGCAAGCTTGACGCCTTTGAAATCCAACTGAACATCTTCCAAGTTAAAACGAGCCTCCTCACACTAAAGTAGATACACTCTGAGGAGGATAGAATAGTATTCTGCTCAAGAAAAATTTAGTACGACTTTTCTGAATTTTTTAAAATTCATCTGCCACAATAAGTGGACACCTGCTTAAAATTTTACACTATCTTTATGATGTCTTTTTTTGAAAGAAAATAATGGACTAAAGAGCATTCTAAAGCGCAGAAAAGTGGAAGTTTCTCAGCTTAATGAAATGAAGATTGTGCCACGCACCAGTCGCCTAGCCCGTAGTGATTATCATTTGAATGGTAATGCAAATGCTGCTTACTTGAAACAGGAAAGTGAAGAATACCTGTTTTACTATTGACGATTGTGTATTAGATGCGTAACTATGAAAGTTCGTTTTTTACGAGTTAAAAGAAAATGAATTTCCGAATTGTTTTCAAGTACCTTTTATTATCTATATAATCACCATTATAGACAACAGCATTATTGCAATTTATAGGCAACTTGTGGAGTTCCATCGCTTTCAAGCCATTTTTGAACGCCTTCGTGTTTGGTGAAGTTCTTACCCGCTCCATGAATCCATGAGTCATCGATCTAAACAAGTCATAGTCAGACAGAGCACAGTCCGACTGTACGGCGGGTAGTGTTAAACTTCTCACTTCGTTTCTTCCAAGGGTTTTTTACGAGCATTCTAACATAAGGCAATCGTGGAGCAATATTAGGCACTCATGTCTAGTGGACCACTCTGGTCGTCTCCTGGCCACTTCTTGACTCAGGTTGATTAGCTGTTCCTTGCAGCGAATCGCTGTCACCGCTCCGTCAGGTTGGAGGAGTTCGTAACATAGAATTCTTTTCTGATCCCATTAATTACAAAGCAACACCTTTTTCCCGTGGATTTTGGGCTTCGGGGTCGGCTTTGGCGTCTCTTCTGGATCTGTCCATGAGCGTTTCCTCTTCGGATTGTCGAAATTAATCCAATTTTCATCTCCAGTGATCATACTGTGCAGAAACGAAATTCTTCGTTGCCGTTCAATCAAGAATTCGCATGAGGTTCTTTTTTCTTGCTGGCGTTGCGTCAATTTATGTGGCACCTATGTGACATGCGATTAGGGAGTCAGCTAGCTGCTGTTGCGTTTAAGCGTCGTCTTCGTCGAGCAAAGCTTACAGTTCATCGTGTTCGAACTGTTGGGGCCTCCACGGTCCTTGTTCTTCAAGCCAAAGTCTCTCCCTCTAACCCTCCTGAATCATTTCTGGCAAGCTCTGGCAATGATGCCATCTTGGCCATAGACTTCGGCGATCATGTATGTTATATTGTTATATCGTCATTCGCGTCTGGGTCTTGCCCGCACGTGGCGGCGGTTCGTGTTGCTCCGATGGTGCAGTCCAATAGTAACTACTGACTACCGCTCGCTCGTCTGTTTCTTCACGGCTGTCGTTTGTCAAGGAACGGATACTGCTCCTCCATTGCTGACTGGTATTCTGATTGGTATTCTGCCGAATTACATTTCTTCTAAACGGTGGCCCATCGACATTCCGGACACGTGTGTGATCGATCGACGAGGTCGCGTAATCTCTAGTGGCAGGAGTTTGTCTTCAACGACTAATTGCCACTCTGAAAAGTGACTTCTACCGCTGCAAGTTTCAGTTAACAGCTTCCGCTGCTCATGAGTTAGCGCGTGTGATTCAACATGTCACTGCTTTCCTCAGTCGCTGAACGTGTTAAGAACAGACGACGCGTACCGAAGAATGGCAACTTGGACGATCATAATCAAGTCCATTTTGACGCTGCTGTCAGCCAGATTTTGAACGACAAATCGATTACAACCGCCAGGAAAACGTTTATGGAGGTCGTTGTGGCGAAGCTGGCTAAGATAGTTGGTTTGATCGAAGAGAACAAGAAGGTTCGGATGGAGGTCGAAGCTCTGCGTAAGGAAAATTCTGAGTTGGAAAAGTTGAACATGAGTTATAGGTCAGTGTCTTCTCCACCTATGATTGATTTTTCCATCCAACATGATGCCAGGCCAATTCACGATGTATCTTGTTGTGAAGCCAAAGAAATGGCTAGGTCACTAGTTATTGTTGGTATACCAGAACTGCGTAATGCACTGCCGTCTGCTCAGGTTTTTCATGACTTTGACTGTGTACATCGCCTTTTTAACTTCCTTGGTATCACCTGTCATCCTGTCACAGTATATCGTATGGGCAGGCGTTCGCCTCGACTTTTAAAAGTTGTTCTGCCCTCCTCATACTTTAGGAACGAAGCCTTAAGACGTGCTCCTTATTTGAAGGGTTCCCCCTTTGGGAACACGTTCATCCGCCATTCTCTGCCAAAAGCAGAAAGAGATAGGCTTCGTGCCCAGAAGTCTGAGAGAAGAGAGAGACGTGGTAGTTTATTCTCAAGAGATGTTTCACAAGTTATGAATGATATTGATTCTACTCTATTATCCTCAGAATTTGCTATTACTTCTCATCGGCGCCCTGTTTTAAACGGATGAGTTATTCTCGGAAGCTGGAAACTAGTTCCTCTCGTCTCTTAAGCAACACCAGATCAATGATTAAAAATGCTATACGACGGCTCCTTCTTTCGATTTTCGCAACAAATTTTGACTCTTCGTTTTTCCTTGAAAAATAAATATTTATTCAATTTCAAGCAGTGTTTCACCTTTTGGGGAACGCAGATGAGCTTAAAAATTCATAGAAAACCATATTGCTTTTCTTTAAAAAAATACTCCTACTTTCTTGCAGGGTTCTAGTTTCATTTACAAGACGCTTTTTTCGATTTTTAATATGTTCAATTTGATTTCAAAGACGTCACGTTTGCTGAGAAAGGTGACCGGCATGCTTTTAAAAGTGTCCAGTTTGGCTTGGAAGGTGTTCAATTTGAGGTGAAAATGGTACATGACGTATCGCGGCAGCCAATCATGTGCCCTACCTGTGCGGCCGTACCGGTGCCTAATTGGCTGTTCCTTCTACAGTAGGAGCAACGGTACGTTCCCACACCCCCACTGCTGTTACCGCACTACCGCGGTGCGTCTTCGCAACATGTATCGAAATTTGTAAAAAAAGAAATACTTACTGCGGGTTGGCACTTAAGAGTTGTATGCCCTGCGATGTTGGATCAAGGCGTACTAGTTCCGCTAGTACAATCGATGTATTCGAACGCTTTCTACGCTTTACGGACGCTTTCTTGTCTGTAGAGATCTTCTTACAGTATACCTTAAAATATAAATTAACAGTCGTTTAAAACGGAACACAGAACGAATCTTGAAGAACTTGCCCTAATTTCGTTACAGTGGCTAGCGTCCAGCGGTTCATTGAAAATAATACATTTGTCCCCTTTCAACTGTGGATCCTCTTCGAAACTCGTGTTGGAACAGACTCCTAATACACAATCGCCAAGGTACACAAGATCCTGATCAGGACTGTCAACATGGCGGCAAGTGATCATGTTACTATGATAAAGCACTTCTGGCGGTTTCTGAAATGAAACTTTTCTGTGACCTAATACGACAGGAGGAAGTAAGGACCACGAATATCTCATGATTTGTGATTGATGTTATGTTGTTCCAAGCTTTCCACTCAGTTGGCCAGATCAGTGGGCAGCATGTAGATTTTTTGCGACCACTAATCGAGTTACTGGTCAAGTAGAAATGTGCTGCTATTGTGTTGCGTTTGTGGTGCTATTGTGCTGGAAACTCAACTGCACTACCGGTTCTGTAGTGGTTCACGCTAGTGGCCCACGCTTGCCGCACATGCTGCTATTGCCCTGCAAGCCGAGCTCTTGCAGTGTCGGCTGTGGCGGGCCGCAGTCAATGTTTTAGGATAGGAGGGTCCCGCGCAGAAAAGCATTGACGGCCGCCCGCCACCGCACACACTGCAAGGGCCGTATTTCCCCCTGCTTTGTTGAACATTTAGAAACACCTGCTTTATTAACTACCAACATTTTTATAGAAGTATCAATCATTGGTCTTCTGGCAGTTGAGACCCCTTATTCTTTACTTATTCCTTACCTCTTTGAAACAGTAAAGAATAGCACGCGCGTGCGTATATATGCAAATATCGTATATCCAGCCCATTACAGAGCGTGAAAAGATCACTTACGGCAACAAGCGCATTGTTGTGAATACACAACTATTGTATAAACGATATAGGAATGTACAAATGTAATGCCATATAGGGCAACTAGAATTTGAATAGTAGATGCAAAGACTTTAAGGCCAGCACTAAAGGCCCCCACAGAGTTCTGCGGCAGCGCCGCGGTCCTATGCTGAGAGACGCAGAGCTCGCCGCCGGCGGCGTCCCTGCCCTATACTTAACCATAGCGGCGAGCGGCGTTGCCGCAGAACTCTGTGGGGGCCTTTAGAGAAACATACCATTGCGTAAAGCGTCTGTTATACTCCCGCGGGAGCATTCGCGGAACGTCCATGGACTAAGGCCCCGTTTATACTTCGTCGCGGCGCGACGCGATGCCACGTATAGTGGCCATATTGATTGTGCAACGTGATCGATCAATTTGGCCTCATTGCATGGCCATCGCGTCGCGCCGCGACGAAGTATAAACGGGGCCTAAGGGTGCACCGCGGACGGCGGGCGTGGCGGGGCGCGGCGATTGGCCAGGTGAGGGATCTCGGCACGACTCCCGCCCTTCCGCGCATGCTTCCGCGGGAGTATAACTCAGGCCTAACTCCAGAGGCATGACCTAGCGGTATCGTAAGTAGGTAATCGAGGTTGCGCATAAGCAATCCACTCTAGGCGCGGTATATCCTTTTGAGACCAGCGAGTTTCTGACCCATTGGCAAATATGTACACGTTTATAGGCTCCGCCCAAAGAATTTCTGCATATATACGCCATGTTCTGTTACATTCGTCGTGCTCTTGAAGTGATATCGTAATAAATCAAATATTACAAGTCGCTATAGACACACCCGTGGTGAACCACCAAACGCATTGCCTCTTTTAACCGCATACGTCCATTGATGAACAACCAAAATGAGTGTCCTTCTGCTACGAGTGACCGTTTTGCCGTTTTGCATCATTGTGGGCTATAATTTACCGGTCAGCGACAGCTCCCCCTCAGTGTTTCTCATTCTCCTCTACTGGTTACTTAACGAGGGCGATCATCAGCCCCAGTGTTGGATCCTATGCGTGAGTTCGTTTCTTTCATTTGGGCTATCCGTAGTGGTTCCAGGGATGGGTCGAAAGGGCAGTTGAGGCGCTAGGAGTAGAGAGCAAATATGTACCTATGCTTCACTTTAGGCCTCTGAAGACAACTGAAAGTCGGAACGTCAGGCCACTAATAAAGATCCACCTACAAACCTCGTGTGGCACAAGATACTGACACTAGTATTATTAACCTCTATCGTCCAGATATGGGAAAACTTGCCGAAGCAGGCCTGACCCATCCACTTCTTCCACTGGAGTTTAAAGTGGCTCAGAAGAATTGCTCTCCTTACTCAAGTCTCACAAGTCTTCATTCTTCTATTCTTCTTCATCTTTCTCCTTTTCTTCCAAATCCCGCACAACCGTGTGGTCCACTTTTTTATCATCCGACGCCAGACATTATTCCACAATGGTGGTCCTTTGCAGTGGCATCGACTTCTCCGAGATTTTTCTTGATGATATCTTTCCTTTTACTGCGGATTTCCTTACAAACTACTCTAGCTGCTTCCAATTCTACGGTCAATATGTGTCAGTGTCAACGAAATAATAAAACACAGGCTCGTAGAACAAATAAAAATTTTGCTGAATGCTATTTCTTAGATTTAGCAATTAATATTTCCGAAGGAGCATTGTATTCCAAGCAATATAATAAAACAGATTACTTTAACTTAAGGGTGATAAGGTTTCCACACTACGACTAATATATAAGCTATTCCCTTTAAAAAGAGCTATAATTTACACTGAAACCCTTTGCATATCGCGTAATTGCACCAAAAAGGGTGATTTCATAAACAGACATAGTAGCTTCAGGTCCTCCCTTATTGAACTGAACTACAATAAAAAATTATTTTGCAAGGTGTACTGAGGTACATTCTTCATAACAAGAGTATGAGCCAGATGTATGGTTATTTAAACTCGTATAAAGAAACACGCAATTTCATTCGAATGCAACTAGATCAATTCTAGCTCCTTAAAGATCTACCACGTTGTTTACTCGCTGCAAAGGTCACCTCTGTCCCAATAAACAATGACATATTCTATCTCCAGCCACTCTTGACCTAGTTAAGGGAGTATATAAACTCGGATCTCGGCGTCTAGTACGTATTACAGCTACCTGCCCTACTGATGATCCCCGGGGAGATACCTGTAGTACCACTATACTTCCCTAATTGCAGTAATGAATCTGTATAGGACTAAGAGGTGAAACATGATATCATTTGCACATTCATTAAATAAAACGACATGGAAGTTTACTTATTCTACATCGGCTGGCCACCGTAAGTCGTTGTACGTATGGGCAAAAAAACCTATTTTAGATTGCCTCCACAACATCCCGTAGGAGTACAATGCGAGGCGCATCACTAAAGGGATTGACTAGCGCTGCCTTCTAACCGTAACGTAACCTTATGTGGGTATATTAATGTGTAACTAATTATTATTACCGATTAAGCGTTAATATGCCATCCACCACTTAAAGGATAAAGGATGAAGGACGGCGTTACTCAATCCCTTCTGGGATGCGCCAGCGCATTCTACTTCTACGGGATGTCGTGGAGGCGACATGAATGCGTATTTGGCCATACAATGACTTGCGGTGGCCAGCCGATGAACAAGTCAGTGCTTTATCCTTCCCAGACAAGTCTGGTACCAATTCACCGACCCCGGAGGGATGGAAGGCTTGGTTGGCCTGGGCGGGAAATCCGAACCAGGAACCTGGTATCAGGTGCACGCGACAGTCACGCCTGCTCCGACTGCGCTACACGCGCCCACTCACCACTTATAATTAATTGATTATTAATTTCATTCTAAAGCAGCTGGAATCCCCACTGATCAAGTGCAGGAGCAAGCATGCAAGTGCACGGCACCAAAAGAGCGGACCCCGCGACAAAATGGAACAAGCGCTCAAGAAGAGGAAGAAGAAGAATCAATTTCATATTCTGTCCAAGCACTGGGTGCGGAGAACGACGTATGCGGACAGAAATGGCCATTAAAAGTTATTTTCCCCTATCTTATACTTCACGCCTTGGAAATGTAACAAATAACAACCTGTACCTTATGTGATGACGGACCGCATGCCGGATGAACGTACATCTCCATGAGCATCGCCAGTTCGCACTCTTCACTTTCCATTTTGCTTGGAACTTCAATAAGATATCGGTGTTTTGATGGCAGCTCTGACATCATTAGATTACATTTTTTAACGGTTTTTCAATTGATTGTGCCTTGACGTTGCTCTCGATTGTAACTATTTTATTGCCATGTCTACGTGTGTAAGGTTGTGCTTAACGCGTACGTATTGAATAAATAAATAAATAAATAAAAACACCGCAGTCTTTTCTAAGACTAACAATCTAAACTGATTTTCCCCATACCAAGGAAAATCTACTGTCGTACCAAGTACCTGGAGTCTTTTTTTTTGCTGATTTTTCACGTAAATAAGCATTTTAATTTCAGAGGTCTCGCAAAAATGGCGCTGCACTTCCACAGAACACCAATCACCAAATGCACGATGACGCTAAAAAAATGTTGAGATACACGGAGTGCCCAGCAAAGGTAGACAATCCTACCGTAGATGAGGATAGCCACGAGCAATGCAATTCAGCTGGAGTGCTCCTATACAACGAAATAAATCACATCAGGGAAGGAAGAGAGAGGCTTGAAATCTTCTACAATAATATTAGAGCGGTAATGAGAACTGCAAAAATAAGCCCGATAAAAGGGATGTCATGCTAGAAATAGATCAATTAGAGGATTTATCACAACCGCACAGTGAGATCTCCAGTGCAGGCGACCTTATCTTCAAGTTGGCAACACGGCATGAGGAAACTAAATGTGTGAGGGATACAATGAGCATAACATTTGGTGACATTTCCCGCAGAGATTCCTAATCCTGCAGAGCGTATCATCCAATAGCCCTTATAAACAAGTAGTCGATAAGATAATCCCAATCAAATGGAGCCTGTTCAAAGCGATAGCAATCTATCGCAATCAGCTTCAAAGTCAGCTGTCATCGAGCAAACTGAATTGAATTGGCCATACCGCTCCATAAAATCACTCAGAATACTGGGCTGTCTTTGAGACTCTCGCTCACAAGAGTCTCAATGACCTCGATGTTATGGAGAGGAACATCGAGGTAAAGCCTTTAAGAGAATGCTCAGGACTCCGTAAAAGGGATTCGGCTGATACCACAGAACTACAAGTGGATCATCCAGACTTTGAAAGAAAATTACTGCAATCGGCCCGTTAATAGGTCCATGTAGTGCAGAAACTGGTCAATTTGAAGCCAGCAAACAAATTTCGGAGAGCTGCTCGTCCGTTTTCGCGCATATCCAAATTTTGTTCAATCAAATAGGCATCTGCTAGGGTGCATCCCTATGTTGGGCTCCGCCTAGGCTTCACTGGCAGCTTTGCTCATGCCGACACCTTGTCTGCCATGATTCACTTCCGTGTGAATCTCACAGCAGCTAGGCATCCTTCTCGTTCTCTCCCCTGTTTTCTCTTGTACTCTCCTCTTCTAAGTCCCTTTTCAGTAGCTATTTTCTTTTTGCTAAGCGCCAATTACTAGGCAAATCTTCCGTGGTTTCCCGTATGTGTTTCATTGCTTATGTTGGCCAAATAAAATTTAAAAAATAAAAGAATGGTATCCTCTGGCTACGATGTACGAAAAACTGGGATCCAATGTGATCCGAGACAATCCTACTCAAATTTCCTCATGATGTGGTGAAGCCTGTTCTACTATTTAATCACACGTAGAACAACCAGACAATCGGCGACCTCATAGGTCATGTAAAGAAAAAGATGGCCGCTAAAGGCTGTGTGGAGAACAGACCCGGCCACGAGCAAAGTTCTAGGTCAATACCAAAACATAAGTAAGTACCCCACTTCGAGGCAATACTCTGGCGTGCCTATTCTGCCATAGAGGTAGTCTTGAATCAATTAGCTGTAGAACGGTCACTGATCAAGGGACTCTCCGCAAAGCGATGACAGACGACCGCAGACGCCGGAAGTGCTGTTTATCAAATCACAGTAGCTTTGATTGCCAGAGGCCACACTGCGCTAAATGTGGATAGAAGCACCATATACGCCTCGGCTTCAAAAACAAAGGTGGTTAAACAAGTAATCACCTTCGTTTTTGAAGCAGAGGCGTATATGACACCTATAAACACCTTGGAGCAATAACCCAAGAAACCGTTCAGGACCAAAGAATCAGATCAACTCAGACCATACATAGAAATCTTCTAAAGAGTTTCCAAATCGAGGACAACAGACTACGCCGAACATATGCATCGTTCAAAGGTGTTCCAAAGACAACAAACACATCAGCTTCTCATAGAAATTCGGGTGCTTTACGCTAGTTGTCTTTCACTACTGTAGAAGGCGGAGCGACGCGCTTGACTACCGTAGGCTGAACGGGTGCCGCGTCCGCATCGGACGAGATTTCCCTACGAGATGAGGTGATTTGAGCAGAGCGCGCACTACTGCTTTGGAGGGGTCATTCTAGGACGGTGATTCGCTCGGTGAGTCTACTCTCTTTAGCTGAGCTCTCCTCCAGTAACGTCATCTCATTCTATACCTCACTTCGACGAGCAGCTTTGTGCTGCATTTGGAACACATTTAGCACCTAAATTGAAGGAAGTACTTAGTTTGATTCGACTGAAAAACTGACAGTACATATTTATAGTCATAAACCGCGAAGACTAATGTTTTGATTGGGATTACGTCACAGTTGTGAGCTCAAACTGATTAGGGAAAACGATAAATACTTCTAATCTCAAGGCTTCACTTAAGGTTAGACGCGGTGCTACTGCTTTAGCAGCAACAAACGTAAAGCAAAAGTCGTTACTAGCATGTGGATGTGGCAGGCGAACACCCCCCCCCCCCCACACACACACACACACAGAGATGTAAATCAACGTCCCAAAGCATACATATGAATAGCAGAAATGCAAAGAGGGAGAAAGCAGGGCAAAAACTATTTAAGTCCCAATCACCACCCTACGACGGAAAGTTTCTCCGCGGCGCACAGTCTGCTCTGCTCATCCGTTATAGCTCATCTAAGGCAGGCTCAACAACACGCCACGCTACTGTAATCGGGGGCAGTGGCGGTCGGACCGCTACCGTAGCTCAGGAATACACCTAACGTACGAGCGCTAGAAATTCGATTCCCTCCCAGCTCATCTTAATGACAGCTGAGGCAAATGTATGGAACCATAAAAAAGGCGGATATGAGAAAATACTACTTCTCTTCGACACGGGTGCTCAAGGAACCGTAATTGAAGAATCCCCAGTCGACCGCTTACCTGGAGACTATCTCGAGCTAGATCGGAACTGCCCAATAGTTGTTTATGGGCAGAATCGCCTCCCTCTGGGAAACAGCAAAATGTAGGTATCTCGACCATAATAGAACTCTGCGCAGAGTTAGGGGCGACGGAAGCTGAACCGTTGATGGCGTTAGCCCTCTGCCTCCACGCAGAGGGTGGGCTCAAGTAGACCGGAAAAAGCGAAAACGGCTTAACCAAAAACCACTTCTTCCCACACGACGCTCGTCTATCCATAACAACTGGTCGGCCGTCGTCCCTTTTTCCGGCCTAGTTGGGCTCGCCCTCTCAGCGGAGGCAGAGGGCTAACGCCACCAACGGCTCAACTTCTGTCGCCCCTAACTCTGCGCAGAGTTGTATTGGGGTCGAGATATCGGCATTTTGTTGTTTCCCATAAAGAGGTGATTCTGCCTATATACATACAACACTTGCGGCGTTCCGACCTACTGTTGAGATAGGCTCCTGGTTAGACCTATCCAAGCAAACTACCGAAATCTGCACAATGTCGGGCTTCGAGAGTCGCATAGCAAGCGTCACACTGAGCACAGTATACGGTAAAGAGCTCGAGTTGAACGTTCTGACCAAACCTATCATCACCAATTGTTTTCCTAGCGTCAACCTGAGTTCGGTCGACGTAGACTTTGAGAAGGGAAATAGTATGTGCTTATCAAACCAAAACTTCGTCCACAACACCAGTACTCTACACAAAGGCAATTGAAAAAGAAACGCGTACAAGAGACCCAAAGCTGTTCTCTGACAGGAAAAAAAATACAAAATAAGATATGTGGTGTGCACAACGATATCATAGGAATCCAAGGCCATTCACACCGTAGCCACCATAACACCGAAAAATGAAGCAACATATTTATTAGTGTAATTAATAAAGAGTCATGATACAGCAAACTCCAAACTTCAACAGACCACGAAAGACAAACAGCGAATACGACTTTGACACAAATTTCTTTAGTAAAAACCCCTCTGAAAAACACGAGATTAATTCCTTGCAAAATGCAGCTACAGATCGAGAACAGCACAATCGAACACATGATACATACGACATGAATGCCAATGTAAGTGAACTACAAAACTTTAGTGTTGGACTATACAAATCAACATTTCATTACAGCAACGGAAATGAATGTCAACTCCTGTTCAAAGCACAGGCCCCTGCCTGACGAGAGGTATTTTGAACCCAGAACAAACGTTTGATCAGAAATACTAGTACGGCAGCATAACACAACAACAAAACAAATCTTGAGAGTATCAAAATTCACCCGTCTAAAACTTTTGGTGGATCGAATATCCTTGAACATTCGATTTTGACACGAAAACGCTATTTTAACTTTAGCTTCGCTGCTAGGCGCTGCTTTGTCGTCATCGGCTTCTTCTTCTTCGAAGCATGAGGCTGACTTGAAATCCCTGAAAATTGAGTTTTTGTAAAATATCCTGAGTAACGAAGAAAATGTTCAATACCCTGAATCTTACTGCTACAGCGCATCATAGAGATGCCTTCGGGAACATTTTTAGAGTTTGCCACCCTACGAAGTTACCCAATAGAAAATTTAAAAAATAAAGCATCACAGACGGTGATATTCAGTTCCTGTTGGGATGAACTAGGCATTCTACTTCTATAGGTTATCGTGATGGCCAGTTGAACGCATACTTGATCTACATAATGGGTTGCAGTCGATGAGCAAGTCAATGCTTTATCCTTCCCAGAAAGGTCTGCTGCTACCGGTTCACCGATCCAGTGGACTTAGCTGTTTTAGGATGGACTTTAACCAAAAACTTCAAATCGCAAAGCACGCGAAAGCCGACACCTACGATTGCGCTACCTACTCAGACATTTGAACACCACTAACCGAGCAAAATAGTACCAGTAAGTCTCCAGCTTCTCTCTTCATAAAACCTCGGCATTGTAGAGAATTGTTATTAGTATTTTTGCTTTGTGCCGTTCGGGGTTTTATGGTGAATCTCTATTACCAGGCCTAGCGTTTCGACGCTTCCGTCTTCCTCAGAGGCCTGAACGTGGTGCAAGAAGATGTGCGATTTACCCCCACCATTATCCCCACTAGCGGTTCCGGTTCCTTAGAGAAGTCACCCTGAAAATCCACTCCAAGAGGGATAAACTCACGTTTGATCCACCCAAGAAGTCGCAGCTCTCTGTTAGTACGACCGGGCGAATGAGACTTGCTGTGCAGCGACGGATAGAACAACCGAATGGATAACGATGACCAGCACATGCGGCCTTTTCATCCTACAGGTCGCATTTTGGCACAAAAGGAAGAAAATCATTAGTAATTGACGGGCGTTCCTGACGGTCAATTACTAATGATTTTCTTCCTTCTGTGTCAAAATGCGAGCAATAGAATGGAAAGAGCGCATGTGCAGGTCGTTATCGTTATCTATTCGCTTGTTCTATCCGTCGCTGCAGATAAGTCTCATTCGCTCGGTCGTACTAACAGAGAGCTGCGACTCCTTAAGGGGATCACATGTGAGTTTATTCCTCTTTAAGTGGATTTTCAGGCATGATTTCTCTAAGGAAGCGGAACCGCTAGAGTGGGGATAGCGCTTGGTGGGGTAAATCGCATATCTAATACTTGCACCACGTTCACGCCTCTGAGGAAGACGGAAGTGTCGAAATGTTAGGCCTGGCAATAAAGGTCCACCATCGAACGGCACAAAGCAAAAATACTAACAACAATAGCACCAGTATTTGAGTATCTGCTCGAGCACAAACCCTGTTGTGCTCAGTTTGTGCTGCAATTTTGCAGCATGACCTGCTATTGTGCTGCAAGACCTTTTGTGCTGCGTTGAGAGCGTTCACGGCTTTGGATAGTGGCGCTCAAATGTCGTCGTAATTCGTCGGAAAATCTCACGTAGTACGTTGAATACCACTAACGCTCTCCAAAACTATTAATAATGACATTCCCTGTTTTCCTATGCAGACTAAAGAAACTGTCGATTCAATTATGCGTCTACATATATGATACGCAGTGTATATACCATTTGCACGTTAAGTTGGACACCCTTCAAATGAAATTAGACACTCTTCTCTTCTGAACAAATTGCTTGAAATTTCATTGGAATTTCATTTTTTTCAAGGAAAAACAACAGGCTAAATCCCGTTTGAAAACGCAGGAAGGCAACAATTAGCTAGTGTATTCAAAGGAGATATCGTGCCATGCATTCGATTAACCTTCCTGCGCTTTAAGTCCCGTTTATACTTCCAACGCTGAGCGACGCGACGCCACGTATATTGCCAAATTGATCGATCGCGTCGCTCGATCAATATGGCCACCGTGGCGTCGCGCCGCTCAGCGTCGAAGTGTAAAACGGACCCTTAAACCGAAAATAACAAAAGTAAAGTAGCCTAATTTATTTTTTCTTGAAAAACAGAAATCTAGAATACTTCAAACAGTGGCAGACGAATTTAAAAATTTCAAAAAACCTCGTACTACATTTTCCTTGAAAAAATTATTTCAACCGTCTCTGAGCATCTCTATTTTACTCTGAAAGAAGCACGTTTTGATTTAGAAAATGATCCGTTTGACTTCAAGAGTCAATCTTTCGTATAAGAATGTCCAATTTGACGTGAAAATGGTACAAAACGGCGCTGAATTCTACCTTTATCATGTACGAAGGATGCTTGGCTGCAGTTAAAACCCTTGCGCCAGATCCAGAATCGAACCAGACCTCTTAAGATTCCGAGCAGAATGCTAATCCACTACACAGCCAACCACCAGCACTGCGTACTTTCCGGGTAGGACGCTAATCCATTTACCACGATTTTGTATTTGATCGAACGCAACACATCGATATCTGATATCATGCGTGAGTGTTGAAAGGCCATTGATACAAGAATATTGTGGATGCTGCGCTCGATCAAACAACGCTCGTTGGTAAACGGCTTAGCATCCTGCCCGAAAAGTACGCGGTACGGGTTCGGGTTCTGCCTTGCGAAAATTTTCGCGACTATACGTCATATCCTAGGTGACTTCTGTCGCCGTCTGCCGACAGTGGATGCTACACCCAGCCGTTCGTAGTACTGCTGCCAACCGTAAACACCACAACATGGCAGCTTGGTAGGCAGCCATGACCGCCGCTGTTTACTACCACGACGCTTCCACTGCCGGGTGGTCCCCAAAGAACACCCACTTGATGAGCTTTCGCAAGACGTCACCACGGCTATGACGAGCCACCGCTGCCGGGTTCAGAGAACACGTGAAGCGTTGCGGAACAGGTCTGCGACGCGGCACGGCTCAGGCCCCATGATCTGTGATGGAAGACGTCGACGTGCCTCACCATTCGCTTTTGCTTCCCTCCAAGATCGCTACTGTCCTGCAACGCCTTCTTGCTCGCGTGTGCTTTTTCCTTCAGCTCCCAACACATTAGCAACAGCATATTATGATGGCCGAAGGTGTTTCGATGGGGCAGTCGATCCTATTATAGCCGCTCAGACAATCAAAACCGATCGATATTATCCATCGCTTGAGCGGAGTTATCGGCTCTCAAGACTTAGTCGAATTGGTGGGTGTTCTGTGATTATGATGGCCGACGGAAGGTCGATCAGGTAATCAGCCACCATGGTGAGACTTCGATCAGGCAATCAATATCAACCGATATTATTGATATTTTCAGCAGTGATATTGGTTTCCTCTCAGACATTATATCGGTCAATATTATCGATCGTTTCACCTGTGTTGCCGGTTCCCTCTCACACTTCATTTATCGGGGCGGGTGTTGCGTCTTTAGCTCATACTTCGATCCACTTCGATCAGGCAATCAATATCCTATTATGTAGATCAAGCAGTCAATATCGCTCGGTGTTATCGATCTTTTAAACGCGATACTGAATCTCTCTCAGATGCAGTGAAGGAAGGAAAATCAAATAGAGACGAAAATCTCACAATATATAGTGCAGGATAACATGAGTCACTTTCTGTAGTGGTTCTTCAATAGCAAAAACAAAGTCCCCACACTCCCCTCCCCAATTTTTAACCGCAATAATACCCGCATTAGGCTTAAGCGCAAGGCTAGAACGTTTGCATTTTTTAATCCAAAACTCCTCTAAGCAATCGAACGAATCCTTCAGAATCCTTGAATTGATTACCTGGTGGTGGGCCAATTCTGTCTTTGCCTTTCTTCTTATTGGCTTGCCGAAGAAGCTCTGCTTCCTCCTCTTCGCATGCTCTCTCCATTTCAGCCTCGTACGACACCACATCTCGTAAAGGCAGTTGTTCACCCATCTCTAAAACTCGATGCATAGAAAAAGCCGCAAAGAGCGGACAACAATGCACAAAAAAGAAAATTTCTTAGTGGACCGTCAAAACGACTACCAGCAGACTAACCTTCCAGCTGTTTCGATGTCTTCTCCAGCTCATCCCCTACGGCGGCAGCAAGCCAAGCAGCTGGGCGAGGTTTTCGCCCGCTTGAGCTTCGACGGGCGAACATTTGCGCCATGTTGACGTCCTCGAGCATTGGGTCAGGTTTGTCCACTACGGCCGATTCGTACTGGAATTAAAAACGTCGCTCTTCGTGAGGTAATTCATGGCAATGCACGAAATTGACACACACTCTTTCCCTTTTTCGTCAGTTTCAGTCTGAAATCCGCTGCCAAATCAGCGTCCATTTCAGATGTCGATTCGGACCTAGAGATGTGATATCATAGCTGTAAATTAGATGTTCCATTGTAGCAACAAGCAACATACCCTGCTCCTGTGGGTACTTCCGACGGTGTCTCCTTCGTCGCCAACACTGGCGTAGTCTCAGTAGACGTTGCTCTTGCTGACGTCGACGACGAAGCCGCAGACGAACATGCTCGATTCACTGAAGACTGATCTCTAGCATTTTGGTCGTTTTTCATCAAAAAGGCTTATCAACGAAACACATCGTAACAAAATCCCATTTGTTTACACCCAGCTATTCACTCCATCATGTTTCAGCCTCCAACACAAAAAAAACCTTTCCATCTCAAAGGCGCTGTAAACCCCACTAGGAATAAGCACAAATCGGCAATGAGGCCTGCATGGGAACGCAAGAGCGCACCAGCCATTCAGATCATCACCGACCATATACGCCCTCTATAGGTGGCTTGACAGCCGAGCCTGAAACCATTCTGACACGGTAGCTTAAATGGACCATCTCGGAGTTATCTGCCTTGCCGAACTCGAGCACAGAACTCAACCGTGTTCTCCTTCGGCCTTTGTCATACCATCGCTCACCCCGAGCGACGTCTAATGACGTGCTCCCATATCGATCGGGCGGCGCGATGGAATCGATATGGGTGCATATCATTAGGCGTCGCTCGGGGTGAGCGATGGTATGACAAAGGCCTTCCAGTTGGGTACTGGAAAGAATCCTCAGAGTTGTGAGCAATCAATTTGATGCAAATTACGGGGACCATAATCCGGCACAGTTTGTGCTATTATTCTTGTAAGGTCGGTAATCCCATTCTCTCACTCCCACTAGCACGATCCTGACGAACCCACCCCCGAATGGTTACCGTATCATTTAGGGCCTGTTCATACTTCGCGACAAGAGCAACTCGCCGCCTGTGCAAAACATGCATATCGATTAAAACCGAGCGCGCGCCGCCGAAAAGTGTTCATACTCGAGCGCCGGCGATGTCGCTCCAGTCGATTGTTCATACTTCCTCGCGCTACGCACGCCGCACACGCTGCGTCCTCGTCGCTCTCGTCGCTGCTGTTGCGAAGTATGTACAGGCCCTTAGCCCTAGTTTATACTTGAGCCGTTGCGCGGTGCGGCACGATGGTCGGGATAGATATCGACCGGGAAGCGCGAAAAAAATCGATATCTGTGGTGATCGTGGTGTCGCGCCGCCTGGCTGCGCAAGTATAAACTAGGGCTCAGGCGCGCATTGGCGATGGGGCGTGAAATCCTTCATTCCTAGCGTTACACACGCGAACCTGTCGTCGCTTAGGGAATCAATGGATCAATGTTCCAGGCTAGGGAAGGGACTCCATGCTGTGTGCCATCCAAGCTGCTCGTGTGGAAACAGCTTTCGTCGCCCAGGGGAGTCCACGACTGGGTTCTGCGTTCTTCGAGCAGCGAAACGCATACGGCCGGAAAATGCGCAAAAAAATGTCTTAAAACTGCCTACGCGTCAAACCCCTCAAATCCTTAGTAGTCAGCTGAAGTGCAAGTATGCCCAGCGCTGGAGAACCGAACTCCCCACCTTCCTCGCAGAAGCGACGCCACGACCCGATTGCCGGGAGGGCCATCGCGGGCGCACAAGAGATTGATCGAATGTCGACGCGGACTTCGACGAGCGATCTCCAAGCTGGGAGGGCTTTCTATCACAGTTTCCACGCTCCATCGCTAGCCAGTATACGGTAACCATTCGGTGGTGCAATCGTCAGAATCGTTTTACACTCTCTCGCTCCCCTTCCCCCGCCCTCTATTGCAGACCATATCGATTGTCTTTTAATACAGAATGAAATAATTTAGCATTAATACTGTTGGAACTTCAACATTTCCACTAACCTTCTACAGGACTGCCTCGCTCAGCATCTTCAGACTTACGCTTCTTCGGTTTTTTCCTGGGCGATCTGCTCCCTGGCGATAGCGAACGACGGAGACGCTGAAAATGAAGACAGGCATCGAGTTACCCCTCCCTATTCAAAACTTATCCTAAAGAAGCGGAAGAGCAGCAATTTGCTGGTTAACAGAAAAGATTGCACCGTGCATTCTTCTAGCTCGTAGCAATCTTTATTTGATACCTAGTGTAAATGATTCTCACTTGGCAGGTAAAATGAAGATATGCGCATTTTCCACAAACGTCTTTGTCGCATCGTTGAAAAGTGCGAAAGCAGTTTTTTTCAAAAATGTCGCTCAAAGGTTTCAAAAGCTTTCTTGACCGTCGAGTCAAAGGAGATCAATCACTTTTTCCATGAAATTCATCATAGTTTTACTTTCTGCGGGAGCGATTACACTACTGATTTTCATTTGTTTCAACTTGTTTTAATCTGATTACTCACACTTTTTATCTTTTTTAAACTGTACGGTTTCAAGGTTGTAGTGCATTTTGCTGGTCTTTTAATGTAAGGTTTACGTGACATTATCACGTCTCCAATAAATAAATAAATAAATAAAGCAGGATTTTGGTACTATTGTACATTCACGACCCCAGAGGTGGAGGAGAGGTCGAAAAAAAATTTGCCCAAACTTCGACCAGGGAGTTATTTGGGGTGCCGATCACAAAACTGACATTCGTTTTTGAAATTTCGGCCGATTACGGTAGGTTACGTTAGGTACGGGGTGACTAAGGCTGCCAAAATCATAATCTCCGATTTCGCGCGAATTTCGCTCAAGGAGGTTATTTACGTAGCTGATACCGAATATGGCATCTGTTTTTGAAATTTCGGCCGACTATGGTAGGGTACGATAGGTGTAGGTGACTAAGGTCACCTATTTCGCCCAAACTTCGGCTATGGAGGATATTTTAGGTGCTCATCACGAATCTCACATTTGTTTTTCGTTTTGCGCTGCAGTATGGTAGGTTACGGTAGGTACAGGTGACTAATCGTAAGGTTATGGTCACCAATTTCGCCCAAACTCCCGCGTAATACGAAAAATGAATGTCAGATTCGTGATCAGCACCCCGAATAACCCCTCTAGGCGAGGGTTGGGAAATCGGTGATTATGACTTTGGCAGCCTTAGTTACCCGTACATACCGCAATCGGCAGAAATTTCAAAAACGGATGTCAGATTCGTAATCAGCACCACAATAACCCCTGGGCGAAGTTTGGGCGGAAATTCTTTTCGACCTCTCTTCGACCTCTGAAGTCCTGATGGTACAATAGTGCCAAAATTCCGGCTTCGTGCAGTTTAAAATAAGCATAAACCATTATTTTTACTTGAAATATGAAAATCTTACAAAATCTCAAAGAGTGATGGGTCTGATGAACTCACTTTTTGGGTCTGATGAATTGAAAACCTTCAAAGAAAGTCAAACTAAGCGTTCCCTGGACAAAAAAATATTTTAACCCTGTCAGAGAGTGTCTAGTTTAATCTCGAAGACGAGCGTCTTAATTTGGAAGGTGTTCTGTTCGATTTCAAAAGCCCACGCTTGCTTAGAAATGTCAAACTTGATTTCAAAATGTGTAAATTGACTGGGAAATAGTATTAGGTTGTCCCATAAGTCTTCGCTGTTTTTTTTTTCAACGATTCACTGCAGATTTCGCCGACGGTGTCTTGCATAGTGCTGCATAGCTTTCGAAAGAGAATGATTCGCTCTATCAGAGCATGTATTGCATTTCTTTTTTCATCCTGAATTTTGTCAATTTTTAGGTCGTTGAAGTGAAAAGTGAAAAAGTGAAAAAGTAGCCATTTGCGCACTTGTTCTCTCTGCTTAGGTTTGAAATTTTTTGCGCAGTTTTTTATAGCATTTGGAAGACAATGCTCTGTACTACAAGAAAGCGTGTTGGTCCTATTTGCTCTCTTGTCCCTTATTGATTTTTAGGTCATCAAATTGGGACGTCCGAAGGAGGATGGTTATATTTGCCGACAGCTCCTGCTCTGTGGTTGGACTTTTCGGATTGGTGTTATATGTCGTTCGAAAGAGAATGTCTTGCTCTATAAGAATATGTGTCGCGCTCATTGATTTCTATTGAATGTCAACAAAATCCACGGATCTCCCTCGATAGAGAGCCTTCGGACTCTCTTGTTAAGAGGGATCTCGGGCCGCTTGTCGCAGGGCCACGTGGCGCGTCGCCGGGTGGTGGATAGGGGAATTAAACGCGAACCAAATGCGACCGTGTACTGCCCAGAGACGCAGGTGGGATGCAGGGGATGGACTCCTTGCTCCTGCTGTGTCGGATCGATGCGTTCCTTGTGCGTGGGAGCGGCATGTTCGTGCACAGTGTGCGTGGATGTGTCCGTGACTGTGCGGATTGTAACTGTGTCGGCTCGGCCAAAAGCTTGCACTCGGTAGACTGGGAGTACATGTAAGGCGATTCGAGGCCGCCTTAAGTCTCGCCCCGTCCCTTCGGGCAGTCTGACTGGCTGCCCGGAGTTCTTCGCCCGCACGACAGAGCCTGACTAGCTACCCGTGTTGTATTCCAGTCAAACACAGCAGCACTAAAGGGCCTCATTCCCCTGACCCCGAAAGAGCCCCCATTTCTGCAGCGATGGGAAGGACGAGTACGGAGAGGCTGCTAAAATCTCAGGGCCTAACCAGGCTGCGCAAACTGAGAAGGACTAGGATGACGATCTGTACTTACAACGCCCGCACGCTTGCGTCGGAAGCATCCGTCGAGGACCTGATGATGCAAGCCAGGAAGATCAAGTACGACGTCATCGGACTGACCGAGACGAGAAGACACGACCCCCTACACGCCGCCTACGACTCCGGAGAAGAACTGTTCCTCGGAACATGCGACAGCAGGGGAGTAGGCGGCGTTGGTGTCCTCGTCAACACGCACTTGGCCATGAACATCGATTCGTACGAGTCTCTGACAAGCCGAATCGGACGTCTGCGACTGAAGCGATGTGGCTCCGTGCCAGCCTTGACTGTGTTCGTCGCGTATGCCCCAACATCCGACTACGACGACGAAGACGTCGAGGCCTTCTACGTGGAGCTGGAGAAGTTCTATAAGGAAGATCACACCTTCTACAAGGTGATCGTCGGCGACTTCAACGCCAAGATCGGACCGCGAAGGTCGCCGGAAGAACTTCACATTGGAACCCACGGTTTGGAGTGGAACGAGCAAGGTGAAAGGCTTCTGAGTTTATCATGTCGACCAAGACCATCCATGGAAACTCGCAGTTCCAGAAGCCTCCCTCCCTACGATGGACCTGGGAATCCCCCGGTGGCCAGTTCCCAACGAGATCGACCACATCATCTTCAATCGCAAGTATTGCCTGACCGATGTCTCCGTTGTCCCCAAGTTCTACACGGGATCGGACCACCGCCTCCTTCGCGCGAGGTTCCGCTTTTCGCGTCAAGGAGAGAAGGCCGCGAAGTTCAAGAAGAGGAGTCCCAGAACGACCATCAACTGGGATCTCTACACCTCTCTTGTCGGCCTTTGGGAGGATGCCGTCATGGACAACGTCGACGAGGAATACGATCGCTTCGTGCACCATCTCCACGATAGTGCTAAGGGAGCCGAGAGCTTGAAGACCACCAAGAGACGCCTGTCTCCGGAAACTCTCGAGCTGATACGCCAGCGTGGAGCAGCACGAGCTTCAGGCAACTATCAACTGACGTCCGAGCTTGCAAAGCTATGCAGAGCGGCGATAAAGGAAGATCTGAAGGAGAGAAGGGCGGAAGTGTTGGCTGAAGCAGCAGAGACAGGGTTGAGCATCCGCAATGCCCGCCGAAACTTCGCCAACTTCAAGACCAAGATGACCGCTCTCCGACGTCCTGACGGAACCGTCACCGCTTCCAGAAGGACCATGGAGAAGATCATCCACGACTTCTACTCCGATTTCTTCGATAGCCACGTCCACCTGCCCCCATGCCATCTTCCGCAGGATGGATACGTCGTTCCCTCTGTTCTCCCTTCCGAGATCCGACACGCCATCTCGTCGGTGAAGAAACGTACAGCACCCGGTCCTGACAGGATCAGAGCTGAACACCTGAAGAACCTCCCGCCAGCGCTCATCAACACCTTGGCGCGGCTCTTCACACGCTACCTGTCCGAATGCAAGGTTCCATCTCAGTGGAAGACCAGCAAGACCGTCTTGCTGTACAAGAAGGGAGACGTGCACGACATTGGCAACTATCGCCCGATCTGCCTGTTGTCCGTAGTCTACAAGCTGTTCACTCGAGTCATCCTGAATAGGATTAGTAGAACGCTGGACGAAGGACAGCCATGCGAACAAGCAGGATTTCGGAGAGGATTCAGCACGATCGACCACATACACACCATTACGAAGCTCATCGAAGTGTCGCGAGAGTACAAGCTGCCGCTGTGCCTTACTTTCATCGACCTGAAGAAGGCATTCGACTCTGTCGAAACTGAAGCGGTCGTGGAAGCCCTGCTCACCCAGGGCGTTCCTACTCACTACATCAGAGTCCTTCGAGAGCTGTACAGTGCATTCACGACCAAGATCTCACCATTCTACAACGACGTCGTCATTGACGTGAAGAGAGGGGTTCGACAAGTGGATACCATATCCCCGAAGCTCTTCAGCGCCACCCTCGAAAACGTCATGCGCGAACTAGAATGGGATGACATGGGAGTGAAGGTCGACGGCCGGCAACTGCACCATCTTCGCTTCGCTGACGACATCGTGCTCATAACACCGAGCATCAGTCAGGCGGAACGAATGCTGGCCGACTTCGATCGTGTATGTGGAAGCGTTGGACTGCAGCTGAATCTTACGAAGACGATGTTCATGAAGAACGGATGGGTTTCTGATGCCCCATTCTCGCTCAACGGAACGAACATCTCCGAATGCTCCAGCTATGTGTATCTGGGTCGCGAAGTCAACATGGCCAACGACCTAGCACCAGAGCTGAGCAGGAGGAAACGAGCGGTTTGGGGAGCTTTCAAGAGCGTCGAAGAAGTCGTGAAGAAAACGAAGAACGTCCGACTCCGTGCCCACCTATTCGACTCCACTGTTCTTCCTGCCCTAACATACGCCTCGGAGACCTGGGCTATACGAAAGCAGGATGAACACGCGATCAGCGTCGCGCAGCGTGGAATCGAGAGGACGATGCTCGGAGTGACACGACTCACGCAAGTGAGAGAAGGCATCCGGAGTTCCGAGCTTCGCCGACGTTCGAAGATCAGAGACGATGTCGCATGGGCCAAGTCGTCGAAAATTAGGTGGGCCGGCCACGTAATGCGATTCGCAGACACCCGCTGGACGAGAGCCGTCACAGACTGGATTCCGCGGGATGTGAAAAGAACACCAGGACGCCCATCAACGCGTTGGTCGGACTTCTTCGTGAAAGCCCTGATCGACCGATATGACGCTCTTCGTGTCCCTCGAGCGAGGAGGATCCATTGGACCACTCTGGCACGCGACAGGGACGAATGGAGACGCTGCTGGCGCCCGCTCGAGCAAGTCGATGATCAACGGGACGACAGGTGATACAGGTGATACAGGGTCAACAAAATGCCCAAAAGAGAAAAATCGTCTTCACCAACAACTCCTTCTCCTTCTTCAGTTGTTGATATTCGACGTGAGCCAATAAACGCGACACAAATTCTTACTGTGCAAGACATCCCCTTCCAAACGACATATAACATCGAGCAAAAAAGTGCAACCACAGAACCGGAGTTTTGGTAAAAATTCGGACGGAAAAGTCGGAATTCCCAATTTTATGGCCTAAAAATCAATAAAGGACAAGTGAGAAAATAGGACCAACACATATTCTTGTAGAACAGAACATTGTCTTCCAAGTGCTATAAAAAACTGCGCAAAAAATTAGAAACCTAAGCGGAGAGAACAAGTGCGCAAATGGCTACTTTTTCACTTTTCATTTTAACGACCTAAAAAATTGACAAAATTCATGATGAAAAAAGAAATGCTACAAATGTTCTGATAGAGCAAATCATTCTCTTTCGAAAGCTATGCAGCGCTATGCAAGAGACAGCCGGCGAAATCTGCAGTGAATCGTTGAAAAAAAAACGGCGGGACTTATGGGACAACCTAATATATTATAGCTACAACACAATTCTGGCTGGCAAAATCTAGCCCTTATCAATGAATAAAATTCGTTGAGTAGAAAAGAAGATAAAAATTGGTCTCTTATGAGAGAAATAAGAATCAGCAAATAACAGCACATCAATTTTATCATAAAAACATGAAAAACTGTAGAAACCAGAAAGTAGAAAATCAACCACGAGGAAAAAGGAGCCAAGCCATCACAAATAAAGCAGAAGAATTTTAATCAAAGTATAGAGACTCAAGCGTCTCAAGTATGCTGACCTGCTGCTTGTTGATTTCCTTTTGCAGCTTCACTAGCACATCATTGAACGACTCGTGAGTGAAATTCGCCTTTGCCTCCTTAAAAGGACGCAGTTGAAAGAAAAGGAAGAAAACGTCTCAAAACAGCACTGCTGAACAAGATGGGTTCACCTTATCTCTTCTCATCCATTCCTTCAGTCGTGGCATCAACGCCAGCGCAGCTTCCATCATATACTTGTCCGCTCGATTGCCCTCGTCATTAGCTTCTGTATATTAGCACCATTCAGTGAAAACGACATCTACATATCTTCAATCCCCGAAAACACTAGGACAGTTTAAACTGCCTCAGCTACTAGACGAGATGAGAAAAGCAAGTCCAAAAAACGGAAGAAAAGCAAAAATAACGCACCTCGGATGTGCTCCAAAATGAAAGATCTGGCAGCGTACCAGTTGACCAGCTCGAAGTGCGGGAACAAGTACTTGTCCTCAGTGCCCACTTCTTTCTTCAGCCTTTGCTCCATATCGTAGACTCTGCATAGTGGACCATTATAGGGCATTATAGGATTCATCAACGACTTACAGCAGTTTAACAGAGAAAATACAGCCGAAATTCCTAGTAGCTCAGCTTATATCACTCACCATATCGCTTAGTAAGCTGCGCTATCAGGAATTTCGACTGTATTTTCTCTGTTGCACTGCTGTAAGTCGCTGATGAATCCGGACCATACGCGAAAATTTAGAAACGGACCAAATAAAATACATCCCGCTCCAGTTCAGTTTTTCTTTTAATGAAGCAATCATGCACTGCTAGCCCATTTGGCACTTGTGCCGAAGCCTGCCGTTGCGCATACAGCCGATATTTTGGTTGGGTTCCTTTCAGTTTATGTACAGGTACATTAGATAGGTCACATCCCAGAGTTGTTTGGAGAGCAGAGACAGACGTCCCGCTAACTGCCAACTTTTTATTGCTATATAGCACTTTCAAGTGAAATTCTGGATCTATCCGGGGGTTGTGGCCACATAACTAAAAAGTATGTGAAAAATCGACTTGGGACTTCGAGCGGCTCCTACAGAGCACGATAGAACCTAAAACAAAGGAAAAAAACGAACGGATAAATAAAAAAAAAATAAAATAGCCGCGGTTTGACAACCGTATCGGCGGGCAAAGAACGATGCAATGGAGTTGTGCCGCGTGCTGACCACCGTTTGACATGTTAGATCCAGGATATAAGATATAACATGGTGAGGAGGGCGCATAAAGCCACCTAGCGCGTGCTGACCGCCGCCTGACATGTTATAACCAGGATCTAACATGGTGAGGAGGGCACATAGCTTCATCCGCCCGCGGCGAAAACATTTATTTTTTCGTTTTTTGTTTGCTCGTGAGTTTTTGTGGTTTAGGTTCTATCGTGCTCTGTAGGAGTCGCTTGGTAAGTCCCAAGTCGATTTTTTACATACTCTTTAGTTATGTGCCCCCCCCCCGGACTAGGATAGATCCGAAATTTTCATTTATTCGTTTACTGCACTCAAAGAGAAGCTCTAATCAAACGAAAATGAATTTATAGCAGTAACAGAAACACAAAATAATGCTTCTCTGTCATATTTTTCGAATTAGTCAGAAATTTTGCATAATTAAACGGAAAAATCGGAGCACATCAAGCTCATCATTAATATGGAAAAAGGCAGAATGGATGAAAGCATGGTGAATGCAACAATTATTTCGGTGCATATACGACTGATGTACACTTATGCGATGATGACCTGAATGACTGATATATACCATTTTCACGTCAAATTGGACACTTCAAATCAAACTGGGCATTCTTCTAAAAGAGCCTGTGGCTTTTCAAATCAAAGCGAACTCTTCGAAATCGAAATGTGCTTCTTCTACATTAAACTAGAGACTCTCCAAAAAGGATAGAATAATTTTTGTCCAAGGAGAACTTTTGTATGATTTTTCTTAAAGTTTTAATTCACCTACCCAATAAGTGGACGCATTGTTTAAAATTTTATTACATTTTTAATTTTCTCAGAAAAACAATTATTTAAACCTTGTTTTAAGGAGTAAGGAGACGGCCACTTTTTTAGTGCTCAAAATAGAGACTGCGTCATGCCCTCGTCCTAAACGTCGCGATTTGTAATCGATTAATAGCAAAATTTGGATCTATCCTGGTCCGGGTGCCACATAACTAAAAAGTATTATATGTAATAAATCCACTTGAGACTTACCGAGCGGCTCTTACAGAGCAACATGGAACTAAACAAGAAAAGTCACAAAGGAAGAAACGAAAAAAAACACATTTGTTGCGGTTGTAAGCAGGCAAAGTTGTGTGCACTCCTCACCATGTTAGATCCTGGTTATAACATGTCAGGCCGCGGTCAGCAGGCCGCGTGCGGCTTCAAGCGCCTTCCTCACCATGTTAGATCCTGGTTATAACATGTCAGCCGGCGGTAGGTACGCGGCATGCCTGCTTCCATTCCGTCGCTCTTTGCCCGCCGAGTCGCTTGTAAAACCGCGGCGATTTTTTATTTTTTGTTTATTTTTTCGTTTTTTGGGTTCTTTTAGGTTTCATCTTGTTTCCCAGGAGCCGCTCGGTAAGTCTCAATTCATTTTGTTACCTACTTTTTAATTATGTGCCCCCCCCCAGACTAGGATAGATCCCAAAATTTCTATTTGCATGGAGTTTCACGGTGCAACTCAAATAATTGTAAAAGCACACATATCTCACTTTGATGCTGCATATAAGCAGCATCAAGCATCACTGTCAATAAAATAAACATTGCGCCTTTTTTCGAGTGCATGGCGCGATCCAGTCTTTTAACGATTTACACGATTGCTCACTTGCTGCGCTTCAAGGCATCATCAAATTTATAATTTTTTCTCGAAAAAATCATTTTTATAAAAATTATTACACATCTTGGGGTAGATCACCTAAAAATTACAAAGAAAGTTATACCATATTTTTCTTGAAATACTCTAACCATTCCAGTGAGTCTGTAGTTTAACCTGCCTAACGGTCATTTCCGTTTGGAAGAGTCTGCTTTGATTTCAAAAGTCTTAGGATAGCTTAGAAGAGTGTCCAATTTGACGAAAAAGCGTCCAATTTGACGTGAAAAAATGCAATTTGACGTGAAAAATATCCAATTTGAGGTAAAAGAAAGGGTCCAATTTGATTTGAAAAGTGCACAATTTGACATGAAAATGTTATATGCCTTGGTTGGAAAAATTGGACACTGCTCAAATCATGTTGAACACCTTCCAACGAGCGTATTTTCTTCCAGTTCGTAGATAAAAAGAGTGCGATCACTTCTCTAGACTAGTGGTCATTCTTTTCCTAGACCCAGGTAGTATATTCAAATATAATGGGCAAACACATCTCAATCGTAGACTACCTCTTCGATTAATACAAGAAATAAAGAGTAAGACATCTGAACCAACTGATTTCTCGACAACTCACTTCAATTGCATGGGCACATTTAGAGCGTGAAGAAAGTTTCCTCCAAAAACTAGCGAATCAATTGGTGTATACACGGCATGTATCCATCCTGACGGAATCATTAGCGTCTGGCCCGCTTCAATCACTACCTGAAAAGCTTGAGAATGCAGCTGATTAACACAACGAACGGAAGGATGAAATTTACGACAAACGTCCTTAAATGAGAAAACTAGGGTTATTGAATTTCGAAGTCCGGTTTCAAAGATAAAAGACCTCTGGACTTGGCAGAGGCCATATTTAAAAACACTACATTCGCTTCAGTGACTTAATGTAGCAGAAATGTACCACCATGACATGGAAAGCTCAGGTATCGTATAATAGAAACAGGATATTCTATTCACAACTAAGTCACTCTAATTCCAAGGAAGCACCTAAAAGCACTCACTCTGCGAAGCGCTCCAGTAGGAAGAAGATCACCAAAGAACACTTCTGTTTTTGTTTCTGAACGCTGGTATTCTTCAAACAAATCCAGGTACTCGTCTGTTGGTTCCACAATATAAAATATCTTTCGGCCCTAAAATACGTGAAGAATCATCCATTAAGAAGAAAGAGGAAACACCAAAAAAGTAGTTTTGGCACTATTGTACCTTCAGAACTCCAGAGGTGGAGGAGAGGTCGAAAAAAATTCGCCCGAACTTCGACCGGCGGGGGACAGGAGGTGTTATTTGAAAGGCTAATCACGAATCTGACATCCGTTTTCGAAATTCCCGCCGATTACTGTAGTCACCGTAGATACGGGTGACTAGGGCTGCCGAGGTCATTACCTCCGATTTCGATCAAAACTCGACTACGGGGTTATTTGGGTTGCTGATCACGAATCTGACACTCATTTTTCGTATTACGCTGCGGTACGGTAGGTTACGATAGGTACGGGTGACTAAGGTTATTACTTTGTCGGTGTTGATAAACAAGCCTAATTGTCCGCTGCTTAGGCAATCATACAGATGCTACGGTACTCTAGCATAATAACACGAAAAACGGATGCCAGATTCTTGATGAGCACTCCAGATAGCTGCTAGATCGGTGGGTACCCAACTACAGTGCGATGTAAGTTTTGTTCTGTTCTGTTATGTTTTTGATGTCGTTTTAGGTCGTTTCGTGAGCTGCTCATTCTGTAAATCCGGCAGACGGCCCGGCGCCGACGACGTGGCATCGATTGATTGCGAGCGGTGTCAGCGGGGTAGGGGAGCGCGCCGAGCCAGCCAATCGCGGCCAAGGGCGGAGTTTGGGGCGCGCTTACTCCATATAAGCCGGCCGGCATGGGCTCACTAACCATTCTAGCAGTTGTGCTTTCTCCCGAGCGGTCGGAAATCAAGCCCTCTCTCCACCAAAGCGACTGGGGCATCTCTCGGACCGACAGAGTGCCCAAGCAGAACAGCCAAGTACCGGAAAGGATTCTGGGAACCCGTAGAGGCGTTTAAAGACCTCAGCACACTTTTGCGGCAACGCGGCAGCCCTATCTTTAAGCATGGGGCAGAACCGCAGAGTAGCCGCGCGAGGCAAAACTAGCCTCGCGTGGCCTGCCGCTGATGTGCCGCCTACGCGGCAGACGCGGTGGCTGCGGCAGTAATCCTTCAAGGCATTGTTGCCGCATTGCCGCGTTGGTGATTGAGCGAGCGGAGGAGTGCCGCGTGAACTCTAGCACGTGGCAGTGGAGGACGCGAACGTGGCTGTTCTGGCCTCTGCCGCGTACGCGGCTGCCGCAAAAATGTGCGGAGGGCTTAACTCGCCATCAACCTTGCGTCCAAGGGGGAAGCCTGCGCATACGTTCGTTAGCGTCGCCGCTAACCGAGTCATCGCTCAGGGGCGCACTCTCCGCTCAGCCGACACCGCGGGTCTAGAGTTCCACTCCACACCGTGAGCTAGCTATAGTCTAAGTTTTAGAACCCACCCCCATTCCATAGCACTGTAGTCATTGTTATATACACTGCGGTGTGCTGTGTTCGTGAACTTGTCAAAAGCCAGGAGTATCGTTGAAAGCTGTCGCGTACTGGTGCGATACGAAGTCGGAACCAACCACTTTCAGACTGAAGCGATCACCTCTTCGGAAGTGAGTCATGAACCATCAGGCAAAAAGCCCGGGAAGGGATTTGATCCTCTCTGAGCCGGTGGGCAACGACCGTAAGGGGTTTTGAGCGGTTGAATCTGTCGACATAGCCGGCATGGGGCCTAGCCAAACTCCCCGTGTCAGAGTGCAGACCTGGCCACTATCCAACATCCACTAGACACAAAGAGATCACACCCATAACTGGCATAACTGACATAACCCCCTGGGAGAAATTTTTGGCGAAATCGGTGACTATGACCTTAGTCACCCGCACCTACCGTAACCTACATCGGCCGAAATTTCGAACACGGATGTCAGGTGTCAGATCAGAACCCTAAATAATCTTAATCGGCTAAGTTTGAACGAAAAAATTTTTCGACCTCTCCTCGACCTCCCTGGAAGTACAATAGTGCCGTAGTTTTTTAATTGCGGCTAGGAAGCAAGTGGAAATATACTCATAAATTGTATTAAGAAAGGTTTTACAAGGCTGTCGTATGAAGCGAAGGAACGTAATACATAGCCAGGCATGTATGTACAGCAATACCTACGTAGTGAATCGAAAATGCTCGAGAAGTCAGCGAGATATACAACGACTTACCTCATAAATGTGATACCACACGCTTGATCCTCCGAAGTCGATGTGGAAATCCGTGTACGAACCAGCCATTCCGCACAGGCAAAACAATGCCACTTCAGGCTTGTTTCTGCGGTGTTCCTCCAGTACCTCGACAATTTGACGCACTGCAACTTCCAGAACGTTTTCCTGCACCTACACAGTATAACATCTAGTGCCATATGCAGTATGAGTGGGTGGATGATGGGGAAGGAGTGAAGGTGATCGGTGCAGGGGATATGGATACTGTAGGCAGATAGCTAAATACAATGACGCTGAGTAACGGGTTAACAAGCGATATAGCAAAATTCCAACAACAACACACACCACAAAATTACAGCATGCCCATGCTAGGGCTTTGGAGCAAAAGGTGTTAGGATAAGGTAGAATAAGATTGTAGATAGATAAGATAGATACAGGCATTCGACAGAATGTCACGGAGTAAAGGTTGACGAGATGCTTTCTTCATGTTCCTCCAGCATCAAAAGAACCTTCCCGAAAACATACCTACTTCATTTTAAACTGGACACTTTCAGAACCAATGGAGACATTCTTAGATTAAGGGTGGCGTATCTAAAATCCAAACAGACTCGTTCTAGCGACAGGTCTCACAAGAGGAGATTCCAAACTTGCCGTGAGCTTTTGCGATGCAATTTTTACAGATTGTAGGGTCCCTTGTAGAGAGTTCAAAACCGCAGTTATTTTTTTTTTTCAAAATGGTCTTCCGTGCTCGAAAAAGGCGTCTAAAAACGTGAGCGACAAGTTCAACACTCCCTGCTGCCACTACACAGAATGTGGTCGGTGGGCGCACTGGATATCAATGTCGTCTCTCAGCCGCACCAAGTGGATTTTATGGTTCGATCCCGGTTTCTCCAAAGTTTTTGCACGCATCAGGTCATTATTATGTGCTTGCATGAACACAGGAGTCAATTTGTACACAATAAGTGCTTTTAGTAAGCAAATGCAGTTCTTTTGTGCTTTTACTTGAATTACCTCTCAATAGATCATATTTACACTGTATCACGAACAAATACACTTCACGGGGCAGGCCATGAATTTGGCCAGATACCGGTAAATACTCTGTAAAATGTCTTTTAGAAGCATCGAATTACTAAAAGCATTAGTCGGATCTATCCTAGTCCGGGGGGAGGGCCACATAACTAAAAGGTAGGTAACAAAATGAGCTGACCAGGAAACTATCTCAACGGTAGGTCGGAACGGCCGAAGGGTTGTATACGGGCAGAATCACCTTTTTGTGGGAAACAACAAAGTGCAAATATCTCGACCCCAATACAACTCTGCGCAGAGTTAGGGACGACGGAATTTGGGCCGTTGGTGGCGTTAGCCCTCTGCCTACACGCGGAGGGCGGGCTTAAGTTGGCTGGAAACAGCGAAGACGAGCGAGCGGTGGTAGCGGGTGGGTAGAGGGGCGGCGTATTTCCCATGATCGCTGTTTCCAGCCAAATTGAGCCCACCCTCCGCGTGCATGCAGAGGGCTAGCGCCGCCGACGGCCCAACTTCTGTCGTCCCTAACTTTTCGCAGAGTTGTATTGGCGTCGAGATATTTGCATTTTGTCGTTTTTTACAGAGAGGCTGCTGCCCATATACAACACTTCGGCCGTTCCGACCTACCGTTGAGGTAGTTTCCTGGTGAGACTTACCGAGCGACTCCTATAGAACGAGTTAAAACCTAAAGAAACCAAAAACGAACGAACGAACAAAAAATCAAAAATCGCCGAGGTTTACAACCGTCTCGGCGGGCAACGACGGAATGGAGACATGCCGCGTGCTGACCGCCGCCTGACATGTTATAACCAGGATCCAACATGGTGAGGAGGGCACACAACTTGCCTGCTTACAACCGCAACAAATGTAATTTTTCGTTTTTTTTTTCTTTGTGACTTTTTCTTGTTTGGGGTCCTATGTTGTTGTGTAGGAGCCGCTCGGTAAGTCTCAAGTGGATTTGTTACATATAATACTTTTTAGGTATGCCCCCGGACTAGGATAGATCCGCATTAGTAGTGTACAGTTTCACCTCTGTGAGCACGCAGGCACATAATAATAACGACCTCACGTGTGCAAAAACTTTAGCGACACCGGAGACCGAACCATAAAATTCACTCGGTGCACCCGAGGGGCGACATCGATATCCACTGCGCCTACCGACCACATTCGGTGGAGCGGTAGCAGGGCGTGATGAACTTCAACGCTCACGTTTTCACACGCCTTTTATCGACAACAAAAGAACATCCCGAGAAAATTAACTACAGCTCTCCGCATGGGACCCCACACCCTTTAAAATTGCATCCCAAAAGCTCACCGCAAGTTTGGAAGCTCTCCTTGTCAGCTTTTAGAGGAATTTGCCGACTGATTGCCAAGAAAAAATATGATTTTTGAAGGAATCACATTTACGAAAAGATTATGAACAGATCCACTTCCAGAACTCTGTATATTATGTTGCAAGAGTATTATGAGAATTTGTAAAAAACGAAAAAATGATTTTCTCAATGAAAAAACAGTGTGGCATTGTGCACAATTTCTTAACTACTTTTGGCGCTATTTTTTTATTGAGATGCAGCTGGACTGGACAAGAACGAAGGATCACTCACCCTTCATCGACGATGGCAAGTAATCAACTGAAAATCTTCGAAGATGAACGAAAAGTGAAGAAATAAGGCCGAAGATGAGACAAAGAAAAGAAATGGTCATTAAAAAAGGAATAAATGCAGAAACAACGTTCGGCACGAGAAGAACAACGCTTAAACTCACGTTCAGGATCCCAATTTATAAGATCATTTTTGTCGGGCCACAACTTGTGAACGAAGCTCAGCTCGGGTACCAAAATCGGCGGCGCAACCATCTTGCGCATACTAAAACGTAGAAATAAAAAAAGATAAAAAATGAAAATCGTCGTAGCACATAAAAAATACATAATACAAAATATTAACAGAAAAGCTAATGCAGCAATCGAACTACAAAGATTAAAAGATGAAGCTTCGCTTTAATAGGACTCTGTGTGGAATGCGTCGCGCTTCCATAGGATCTTCAGATATTTTTGACGCTTGTTATATCTGCACAGTAATCTGCCGTGTCCAGCCGATGAACAGCCTATGTCGAACATCTTGCAGGCAGGCCCGATATCATTTCGTCTCCCACGAAAAGATGGAGGATTCGCCTGGCCAAGCGGGAATCCCGAACCAAAAACTTCGATTTCGGAGAGGTTTCGGGAGTCGCGTCCCAGTTGTCGAGCATGCAACGAGCGTCCCGACTCCGAAGACGGCCCAATCGTAGTGATACGAGCGGCTGGATTCAAAGGACGTGTCCAAGACGTCCTGCATCGAGCGTCCGGGTTCAAACGAAGCACAACGTGCGTCTAAATTCAGAAATGTGCCACTGACGTCGTTCAACGGGCATATGGATTCAGAGAACGCGTCCAATGCGTTGCACCGAGTTCCGGATTCAGAAGAAGGTTCGCAGACGAAGACGTTGTACAAACAGCGTCTGGATTCAGAAGACGTGGCAGAAAAACTGCACAAAGGGCGACCAGACCCACAAGACGAGCCACAGTCGTTGAGCGACGGGTGTGGACACTACCACCATCCACTCGAGGCTTAAACAAATGTGTTAGAACATATATGCATACCCAATAGGCGCGCTTTCGAAGCAGAACGCTGTTTCAACGACATCTGCGACGCGTCTTCTGAATGTGGATCACAAGATGCGTCATAGATGTTGTTGAAACAGCGTTCAGCTTCGAAAGCGCGCCTATTATGTATGCCTATAGGTTCTAACACATTTGTTTTAGACTTGAGTTGATGGTAGGGAGACCATGTTACAGGATGTTTTATTGCAATCAAAACTCTTGCGCCACGCAGGACTCGAACTCGCATCTTCTGCTTTCCGGGCAGCGATGCTACGCCTTACACCGCCGGTGATGTTTAACCGCATGTAACATCCGCGGCATCCTCGAAGCCTGCCAGCACCCACCAGTGATATCACTATGGCGGATGTTATGTGCGGTCAAACAGCGCCGGCGGTGTAAGACATAGCATCGCTGCCCAAAAAGCAGAAGGTGCGGGTTCGAGTCCCGCCTGGCGCAAGTGGGAGGGGGGAGGGGGAGGAGTTACTCCTACACCTTTCGAGACGAGAACACCCCTCGAGTTATAAAATCATGAATACGATGGGGTGGACCAGCTTCATAGATTCCCTTTGAACACCCAACCCCATCATATCTTACTATCCCTTTCCAAATTGTATCTGAGGCCACTTTTTTACTGTAACGAAGGCAGAAAGGCCTAAAGAATACGCGCTCCATTATCGAGGTGTGTGTCTGATGAGAAACAGCACCAAAAGTTGAAAGTAGCCTCAACGTACTTCTCATTTTGACTGAATTCCAAGCTGAGAATGTTGTAGAGCCTTGGACGCTCTTTGTCCACCATCTTGTCATAGAATGCACCGATTGACATGCTGTGGGTCACCTGACGGTAGACATCAATTGTGTCAACTCTGAACGGCCGACCTAAAACGCAAACGTTCTCCTTGTGATCACAACATGAGCAAGAAATCAAACCGTGACAACGAATGGCAGCTACACTAAAAGAACAATGTAAAATTACGGAATTGCGTGCCAAATATCTCCACAATAGTGTGAAGACCAAAATTCTCCTCCTTTTCTGGTACTCTCAGCTCAAGCCCTCGAGCTTGTTCAATCAGATATATCTGAAAAAGACCAGTATCAGGAAGCACAGAGTTAGAGGATATTCTTGAAGGAGCATGGAAAATTAGAGCACACCTTCTTCCAGTCCCCCCTGCGATCGAAATCATCCATGAACTCGAATCCGTTCTTACATATGATAGCGTGATCATCAGAACTAGAACAAAAAATTTGAACAAAATTATCTGAAGCTGGTATTCGAATGAGCGCAAATGAAACGTACGGCGGAGGAATGTCGGATTCCGTCTCAATGAACTTTGCAATCCAGACTTCAGTCCCAATTTCCGGTGGAAGGTCAGCTTGAGACAAATCGTCGAAAGCGTATCGATGTCGTACGAGAACGTTCTTCACTACAATGTTGACATGGTCCATTTGATTGGTACACATAACGATCTACTGTTACCTAATGAAGAAGAGCGCGAAACTAATTTCTCTTAACAGTGTATGGTGAATTAATTTAATTAGGAAGATGCAAATAAAACAACTGGAGGCATCCTAATATTCTACTACGTCAGAAGTATCAGATGCCACCTATGATGTTATTAGAAAGCGCAGCATCAACGGGTAAAACCAATACGATACCCTAAAAAAACTTATTTTAGGAAATAGTGTTGTATCAGTTCAATGCGGCTCCTGACAGCGCTCTCGAAGGAGTCGTCTGCTTCCCCATGCACCCGATTCCAGGTAATTGCTTCCGATTTACACCCAGACCCACCATGATAGTTGGTACCAGAGTCGTCTAACCAGGAGATCATCTCAACGGTAGGTCAGAACCTAGCTCAAGTGTTGTATATGGGCAGAACAGCCTCTCTGCGAAACAATAAGATGCAAATATCTCGACTCGGCGCAGAGTTAGGAAGTTGGGCCGTTGGCAGCGCTATCCCCCTGCCTGCGCGCGAAGGGCGTGCTCAAGTTGGCTGGAAACAGCGATGACGAGCGAGCGATGGTGGCGCAGTGGGTAGAGGGGCGGCGTAATCCTCATGATCGCCGTTTCCAGCCAACTTAAGCCCGCCCTCCGCGTGCAGGCAGAGGGCTAACGCCGTCAACGGCCCAACTTCCGTCGTCCCTAACTCTGCGCAGAGTTGTATTACTTACTTACTTAGTTCCTCCCGTGCTGTTGAGCGCATAGGGCGACGAACTCTTTCCACCGCTGCCTGTCTTGGGCTATTTCTTCACACTCCTGCCTAGAAATATTCATAACTTCCAAGTCATTCAAAAACGTGCGACGCCACGTGTTTTTTGGGCGGCCTCTGGTTCGCTTTCCTGGCGGTGACCATTGCATGGCTGATCTTGGCAGGCGGTGCGCCGGCATTCGAAGAATGTGTCCGGCCAGGCGGAGTCGGCGTTGTACAACGGTTTCGTAGACGTTGCTCGAGCGGCAGCGTTGTAGTACTTCTTCGTTCGTCAAGCGGTTTGTATAGCGTATCCTCATTATTTGTCGTAGACATTTGCAGTGGAACGCGTTGATCCGTCTGATGATGCTAGCTGACATCATCCATGTTTCGCTAGCGTACACTGCAGTGGGGACGACTATCGAAGAATGCAAACGCAGCTTGACGCTATTTGAAATTGAAGACGACGTCCACAGTGGCTTAAGCCTCCGGAACACTGCCGTTGCCTTCGCAATCCTGCATCGAGCGTCAGCTTCAGCATCTCCGGTACTGGTGATCATGCTTCCCAAGTAGGTGAAGTTATCCACTACTTCCAAGCGATCCGGTCCTACGTAGATGCCGTCTCCTGAGGTCATATTTCCTGCGTGCATGATCTTTGACTTTTCGGGACTAATTCGGAGGCCGATTTTGCTTGCTTCCTGGCTAAGGCATTCCGTGCTTCTTTGAAGAGTATCGTTGTCCTCAGCGAATATGGCAAAGTCGTCGTCGGCAAAGTCCAGGGGCCGGATTCGTCAACAGTTAAACCCGTGCGTACGCGGGGTATAAGGGGTAGAGATGAGATAAGAGTCAGGTAGAGATAAGGCAAGAGTCAGAGACGCAGAGTTCATTGTGGGTATCTCTACCCTCTATACCCGTGGGTTACTCGTTGATGAATCCGGCCCCAGGTCCATAAGGCGACCGCTAGACCAAGGGATACCCCCTTGTACATCGGCTGTCATTCTTCTCAGTACGTAGTCGAGTGCGATGTTGAAGAGCAACGGTGAGAGAACACATCCCTGCCTGACTGTGGTGACTTCGAAGAATCTTGTATTTCCTAGAGTTGTCTTCACGCAGCACGAGGAGTTGTGGTATAGACTTCTAAACACCTTGACGAAGGTCGCAGGGACCCATAGAGACTGAGTATTTTCCATAGTGACTCTCGGTGGACACTGTCAAATGCTTTCTTGAAATCGACGAAGTTTATGTAGAGCGGGTAGCGATACTCAAGGCACTGCTCGATGATGTTGCGTAGCGTAAAGATCTGGTCGCAACACGATCTTCCGTTTCTGAATCCAGCTTGCTCCTCCCGCAGTCGATCATCAGTCATCATCAATTGCAGAATTGTATTGGGGTCGAGATATTTGCATTTTGTTGTTGCCCAGAGAGGGAGAGAAACAATTCTACCCATATACAACACTTAAGTCGTTCCGACCTACCGTTGAGATAATCGCCTGGTAAGAAGGATTAAACACGCTGACTTGACCATCGGCTGGCCATCACAAGTCATTATATAGGCCAAATACGAACTCATATTGTCTCCACAACATCCCGTAGGAGTAGAATGTATGGCGCATTCCATAAAGGGATTCAGCAACGCCGACCTTTATATTTAACCCATGTTATTATATGTGCAACTAAAAAGTTCGTTTCACTTTGTCTAATATTTTTTCGTGAATCGACCGTCATCAAAACTTTTTTGTGCACATCCGGCTTGTAGAACATTTTATGTGCTATCTGATGCCGTTTGAGATGGAGAAGGGACAAATATAAAAATTAACGACAACTGTATAGATGACCACCGAGGCGCCAACGAAGGAGCATGTGCGGGAAGTTCTATTGTTTATGTCCAAATGGAAGAAAAACGCCGTTGAAGCCCATAACATATGATCGCCGGACTCTATGGCCAAGATGTCATCACTGCCAGAGTTGGCCAGAAATGGTTCAAGAGATTTAGAGAAGGAGAAGAACAAGGACCGTGGAAGACCACCCAACAGTTCGAAGACGATGAACTGCAAGTTTACTCGACGAAGACACCCAAACGCAATAACAGCTATCTGAGGTAAGCCAAAATGTAGCCAGGAGAGGACCTGGGTCGGAGTCACCAACGACTTACATAACTTTAACAGAGAATTCACGGCGAAAAACTCAGATAACGCAGCTTATCGCTCACCATATCGCTTGATAAGCCGCGTTATCTGAGTTTTCCGCTGTGAATTCTTTCTTATATAGTTATATAAATCGTTGATGAATTCGACCTCAGAATGGTCCACTAGACATGAGGGCCCAATATTGCTCCATGGCAATGCCCGGCCCCTGTTCAAATGTTCATAAAAGAAGCCTTGGAAGCAACGAAGTGGGAAGTTTTACCCCATTCGCCGTACAGTCCAGACATTGCACCATCTGATATCACTTGTTCAGATCGATGGCTCATGGATTACGTTCAAAAAATGGCTTAATGAATGGACCGCTTCGAAAAAACCTATTTTTTTACGATGGAATCCACAAGCTGCCTATAAATTGGAATAATGTTGTAGTTAATAATGGTGATTATAGTTAATAAAAATTAGTCGAAAACAATTCGGAAATTGATTTTCTTTTAACTCATCAAAAACCAACTTTAATAGCGCAGCTAATGGTTCAAAGGATGAATGAGAGGTACCACACCTACTATACGGCTCCAGGACCTAACTCCAACGCGACGTCGCGCGCTAGCCGCGTGCGACGTTGCGGCGCTGAAACGCGGACGTGCGCTCGGTGACGCATGGTTAGCCGCGGAGCACGAAATGTTCTCAGTGTTTAAGCTCCTAGACCACATTTCTGGCAAGGAACTTAAAATCACACAGAATGTGGTAGGCAACAGCCTGCAGTAGGACAATTGATCCGAGAATGGGTGATAGTGACCTTTTTCCGTAGTATAACCCTAATCACGGGTAAAAATTGACCGAAGAAGTTGCAGATGGCGCTAGAAATGCTAGAAACCACCCACATGACCAGGATTCCTGTATAAACTATCGCTGATCATCCTGTTGAAACCACATTCATATACCATCTCCAAGAAACGTGGAAATAAGGCAAAGGCGTGCCGCATGTCCCTGTCGGAAACGCTTCTAGCCGTCAGAAGCATCGGACCGCGACAACTCGTCCAATTTCGCCGCGTACCGTGCGCGACGCCAGGGGGGTTCGCGCGGCGTTGGAGTTATGTCTGCCCCCGCTACTATATAGTCACTTGGAAAATATTTTGTTTACCGTTGTTTTACCGTTGTATCAGCCTTCTTGTACGAAGAACACAAATCTTACCAAAGCGCTGGTATTTCTAAAAGGTTGAAAGGTTAAAAGGCGTCGTCAATCAATTGCTGTTGGGATACGCCAGACATTTCACTTTTACGGAATGAGGCGGAGACAATTTGACGTGTTTGGCCTTCACAATGACCTAAGGTGGATCGCCAATGAACAAGCCAGCGCTCTATCCTTCCCAGACAAATCCGGTACCAATTCACTGATCCCGGAGGGATGGAAGGCTTGGCTGGATTGACGCGACAGCCGGTACCTCCGACGCGCTACCAGGCGCCTACTGAAGAAGCCTCACAAGGAGAGCCTCCAAACTGGCGGTGAGCTTTTGCGATGCAATTTTTACAGGATGTAGGGTCCCTATAGGGAGTCCAAAACCACAGTTACTTTTTTCGGAATGCTTTTCTGTGGTCAAAAAAAGCGTGTGAACGCGTGAGCGCGAAGTTCATAACGCTCTGCTCCCACCCAAATAGTCTCGGTTTGCGTGATGGTAGTGTTGTAGCTTTACAGGAGCATGGTCGTGGGTACGATTCCCCCTTGTACTTGTGTTTTTGCATTTTGCGATTTATGGACAGTGGGACCCTTTATCCCCATTTCCAACACATTTTTGAACAAAAACACGGCAACCAATGTCGTTCACGCTCATCGAGCTCTTTGAAAGTGGAAAGGAGAGAATTTTTGTCTTCCAGGTTATGCAAGTAAAAAACTGGTGCCAGCAGATTCGTGACCAGCACCCCGAATAACCCAATGCACAAAGTTTGGGTGATATTGGCGCTTCTGACCTCATCACCCTCACTCGAGCCTGGGCCTAGAGTGGGCTTTGCACCTCGAATCTTCATGCTCAAACAAGGGGGGTCATTGAGGTGTGAAGCATTCGAGGTGGAAACCAACTGAATACGGTGAGCGGTAGAGGGCTACACAGAAAGTAAAATATCGGTTTTCGAAAATCAAAAGGGGCCAATGCACTGTACTAGGAAGATTGAAAAAAAAAGTTATTCATACTTCGGTTGCGGGTGTTACTTGGAGTGCTGATCACGAATCTGACATCGGTTTCTCGATTTCCCGTTTTCTTATGACAGGTTAGAGAAGGTGTGAGTAAGTGGGGGTGGTGAGGTCGGATGCATTAATTTTTCACTCAAACTTTGTGCGTGGAGGTTATTTGTGGTGCTGATCACAAATCACAATCACTTTTTGACTTGCTTGACCTGGAAGTCAAAAATTCCACTTTCAAAGAGCTCGATGAACGTAAGCGACATTTGTTGCCGTGTTTTTGTTCAAAAATGTGTTGGAAATGGGGATAAAGTGTCCCACTGCCGATAAATCGCAAAGACACCAGTTCAAGGGGGAATCGAACCCACGACGATGCACATGTGTAGCTACAACACTATCACCACGCCAACCGAACACACTGGGCCGGTTGGCAGCAGGGTGTCATGAACTTCGCGCTCACGCGAGCACACGCTTTTTTTTCGACCACAGAAGAGTATTCCGAAAAAGTAACTGTGGTTTTCGACTCCCGTACGGGACCCTACATCCTGTAAAAATTGCATCGCCAAAGCTCACCGCCAATTTGGAGACTCTCCTTGCCAGAAAAAAACGAGAAGGTGTGTGATGTAAAAGAAGTGATAAAATAACAGCACAGCAATAACTAAACTTAAAGAAAAATTCAGAATTATTATAGGACTTACTAATTGTTGGTCCTTTAGTGGCTGCACATGAAGAGCAGTGAAACTTGTCAATGAGAACATCCTGATACTCTTCCACATCAACGCAGCTGAAGTAGCCAATCAAGTCGCTGTTGAACGAATAACGAACAGAATTCCACACTCACTTTCCGTGGAACCATTTCTCGCAGCAGTCGCACTGAATCCAGAACGTATCGACTGGGTCGGTTTTTATTGTCAGACCATGCTCAGAAGTCGGCTCTATGAGAGGCTCGCCGGTCTCGCTCACACTTAAGAAGCAAAAGTAAAGTTTCAGATGGCTAACAGAAGGGGTGTAGCTACCAAAAATGACTCGACTCACTCCGGAACCCAGATTGCCTTTTCTGGGCCACAAATACCGCATTCGTTTAGGCTTCCAGCCGAATGACTGCTCAGAGCCATCTAAAAACAAAAGTACAAATGACAAGATGGTGGTTATAAGGAAAACTTCTGTGCATACCTTAGTGTCCACAGAAAGTGGACGCGACAGATCTATACCGGCTGTCGTAGCCCTTATCTCGTTTGCCTGCAACGTTACGATAAGCCGGAAGTCATACAAATGTAGGAAATAGAACACTACTCCTTATGATCCTGTACATATATACCATTTTCACGTCGAACTGAACACATTTCAGATCAAACTGGACATTTCTCAAACCAAATAATACACTTTTCAAATCGAATTGGGCTCTCTTCTAAGGTAGTCTAAGACTTTTGAAATCAAAGGAAACTCTTCCAAATCGAAATGGCCCTCAGGATGATTAACTACAGCCTAAAAAAGATGACTAGAATAATTTTTTGTTCAAGAAAATTTGGTATAACCTTCTTTGTCCAATTTTTTTAGTTCACCTGCCCCAATAAGGGTTGTAACTTTATAGAATTTTTATTTTTAGGGATAAAATAATCGATTAACATTTGCCTTGAAGCACAGCAAAAAGCAAGCATATAGAGCATGAGAAGATCAGATCGCGCCATGTACTCGAAAAGCTCGCCGCAACTTTCATTCGATTGATAGTTCAAATGCCGAATACATGAACCCATGAACCATCAAACTGAGGATGTGTGTGCTCTTCACAATTGTTTTCTTGTACCGTTCACAGGCGTGAAACTCTATACAGACATAGGTTTTACTATCAACTATCAACAATTATCAATAACAAAAAAAAAATGGCGACGTCTTGGACCACGGCATGGCGCAACATCTAAATGGCCGACTCCCTGCTCTTTGAAACAAGCTTTAAACCAATACTTTTTCTGGAAAAATATAAAAATATATGTATTTATAAAAATTCGAACAAAGTGTTCACTTATTTGGTAGGTGAGCTAAAACTTGAAAGAGAACTATACTATTAGGTTGTAACGAATTAAATGGCACTGGCTCGCGCCATTTTTTGGCGCGTCTTTACGCGTTTGATCAAGAACAAACCGTAACGTGTGGCATATCATTTAGAAGCGCAAACTTTGCTCTACCGGTGAGTACCAAACTTTCTATGTAAAAGTGGGAAAACTTCAGAGTTTTATTGACTTTTTTGCAGATGGACAAAAGGGTAATCCGAGGCATTTACTTGTATGAATTCAAGCTGGGCACTACAGCTAAGGAGGCGGACGAGAAGATCAACGCCGCATTCGGTCAAGGATGTTCCACAATTCGGGCGGCGTATCGTTGGTATCAGAAGTTCCGGAATGGAGATGAGAGCTTGGAAGAACATGAAGGTCGTGGGAGGCGTAGTGATGTTGATGAGGACAAGCTGAGAGATGTGGTAGAGGAGGATCCACACAAAGGTACCAGGGAGATAGCGAAGGTTCTTGGCGTCAGTCACGACACAGCTGCCCGGCATCTGAAGGAAATTGGAAAGACCAAAAAGCTGGAAAGATGGGTGCCTCACGAGCTGTCTGAGGAGCACAGAAACCGACGATATGAGATCTCGTCCGCACTGCTTCTACGGAACGAAATGGACCCATTCCTTGATCGCATCGTAACCTGTGACGAGAAATGGATAATGTACGACAACAGGCGACGATCGGCACAGTGGGTGGACAGCGATGAGAGCCCCAAGGTTTTTGCGAAGCCGGAATTGCACCAAAAGAAAGTAATGGTGACAGTATGGTGGCGTTCGCTGGGAATTATTCACCACAGCTTCCTCCCTCCCGACGAATCCATCACGGCAGAGAAGTACTGCATTGAAATTGAAGAAATGATGAAAAAGTTGAAGGATATCCGGCCGGCCTTGGTAAACCGAAGGCGAGTTCTCCTTCTGCACGACAACGCTCGCCCCCATGTAGCACGAATGACATTGCAGAAATTGAATGAGCTGAGCATTGAAACTCTACCACATCCTCCGTTTTCTCCCGACCTCTCCCCAACAGACTACCATTTCTTCAAGCATCTTGGCGACTTCTTGGTAGGGAAAATATTCAAATACCAACAGGATGCCGAAAGTGCCTTCGAAGATTTCGTCAATGCCAGAACTTCTGATTTTTATGCTACTGGGATAAAAAAGCTTGTGTCACGTTGGCAAAGATGTGTAGAATCAGAAGGTTTTATTTCGATTAATAAACTTGCCTACAAGCCGAAATATTAACTGTTTAAATTTACAGTGGTTCAGTGCCATTTATTTCGTTACAACCTAATAAAATCTTCATTGAACAAAAAATTATTCTAACCCTTTTGGAGAGTCTCTAGTTCAATACAGATGAAGCTCTTTTCGATTTGGAAGTTGATTTTGATTCCGAAAGTCTTAGCACAGCTTAGAAGAGTGTTCAATCCGACATGAAAATGGTATACACATAATTGCAAGTCTAATCAAAACACCGTACCTCGAACAAAATAAAAATAAAATTTCTCTTAAATAAGACTGTTATAAGTGAAGGCTAAAAATGTCATAGCCCAGGTAGTTCCTAACCCATAGAAACAGAGGATAAGGAACAAGTCAAATGTTTAAAACGAAAATGGTAACCGCATCCTTGTTGTCACTCTTGTAAGTGAATAAAAACAGTAAGAGCAGCGCAAGTTTACAGAGGTGTGGGGGGGGGGGGGAGAGAGAGAAAAAAATATATATATATTTCCCATAACTGACAACCTTAGCATAGCCGCAGCAAGGCTAGGGAATCTTCTACGGTTACCATGTATAAGAAACCGTACATTACTCTCTCGTTTTGAAAGTTTTCGAACAAACTTCACTAATTTTATGGAGAAAAATGAGGTGGGACCGAGCGCTCTACACTTTCACAACAACAACAAAAAGAGTGGGTATGGTATACAAAGCACAGAAAAGGAGCAGCTAAAGAATATTTCTGCCTTCAAGAATACGTGGCTGCCCTAGAAGACCTAGAGCGCTACCAGCGCTACCAGAGAGCGTGAAAGGCAAGCTATAACGGTTAGAATTCGGAACGAGGAGTCTATTCTACAGGACTACTTAAAGGATCTATCCTAGTCCGGGGGCCACATAACTAAAAAGTATTATATGTAACAAATCCACTTGAGATTTACCGAGCGGCCCCTACAAAACAACCTAGGATCCTAAACATGAAAAGTCACAAAGAAAAAAAAACGAAAAAATTACATTTGTTGCGGTTGTAAGCAGGCGAAGTTGTGTGCTCTCCTCACCATGTTAGATCTCGGTTATAACATGTCAGCCGGCGGCCAGCACGCGGCATGCCTCCATTCCGTCGCTCTTTGTCCGCCGAGACGGTTGTAAAACCGCGGCGATTTTTTATTTTTATGTTTGTTCGTTCGCTTTTTAGTCCCTTTTAGGCTTCAACTCGTTCTCTAGGCGCTGCTCGGTAAGTCGCAATTCGTTTTGTTACCTACCTTTTAGTTATGTGGCCCCCCGGACTAGGATCGATCCTACTTAAATCTGCTAAATAATTGTGGCGAAATTGAAACATTTCGTTAACACCTGGGACGAACGGCCTGCGTGAGCCTTCCATTATTTTTTATCTTCAAATAGGAGATTAGTGCGTGTGATATTTTGAAGCTCGGGCTCAACAATTCTAAATCGATTTAGAAGAGGTGTTTTTCACTTCACATGACACGCTTGAAGAAACCACGGCAATATTGTACTTTCACGACTTGAGAGATCGAGGTGAGCTCAAGGAAACGCTCAAGCATAGCAGAGTGGCATTACATGAGGTCTGATCAGGAAAATGATGATGCTAGGAAACTGGATCTTCCTCTGCTACCTATGGGCCAAGAGGTAATATAAGACCAGCTTTCTTCACTTGCAGAGCAGGCACGGAATTTTTGAAGTTGTCAAAATAGTACACATTACCAAACTCTCTGTATAAGCACAAAAGACTTGTCGACCGGTATCTCCAGAATGAGACTTAGAAGTTTATCGTTTTCTATTCATCGTGTTTTTCGGAGACGGAGAGAGACGAGCAGCATGGGCAGCCTTCAGTTCGATTCGCGAAGTCACCGATCAGGTCAAGGATGTCGGACTCAGGGTCACGATATTCAACGCCTCTGTACTGCCTGCGATGTGTTACGCGACGAAAACCTGGCCCGACAACAAGACAATCGCCAGAGCAATGCAAACTACGCATCGTGCACTGGAGAGATGTCTTCTGAGGACAAGCCTTCGTCAGCAATGGCAAGAAGGCCTACGAAGCTCGGAGCTACGGGAGAAGTCGAAATTAGCAGACCCGCTGCAGTACATGAAGAAGCCCAAATATCGCTGGGCCGGACACCTGCTTCGACGAAAGGACGATAGATGGAGTCTCCGTGTCACAGAATGGCTCCCGAGAGACCGTAAGAGACCACTGGGACGACCGCCAACGCGATGGGCAGACTCATTCTCAAGATCTTGCAGAGAGCGGAGTCTGCCTCACTGGCTGCAAACAGCCAGAGATCGAGCGGTTTGGAAGAGTTGTGGTCCCCGCTGAGAAGACCTCCAGCCGACAAAAGGACCATCAAAGTATCAAAGTAAGTAAGTGTTTTTCATACTTATTCCGCGCTCCCGCTAGATCCTATGTATTATTAGTTTTGCTTGTTGCATGGTTGTCCATGTATAAAATGAATAATAAATAAATAAATAGTGCTATAGACAGTGTTGCGGTGCCGTCATTACTACCTATTTCGCCAAAATTTTGCCCATTGATGTTATTCGATGTGCTGATCACGAATAGAATATCTGTTTTTAGTAAAACGGTGGAGTACGGTAGGCTACAGTGCATCATGATCACCAATTCCGCTCATATTTCTCCTATAGAAACTATCTAACCTGCTGACCAAAATCTGTCACTGTCAACTAGTTCGAGCACGTGTAGCAGAATTTTCTGGCTGGAAGTCCAAACATACTTGGATAATAAGGATAAGGACGGCGTTATTCAATCCCCTTTGGGATGCGCTACGCATTCTACTTCTACGGGATGTCGTGAGGCGATGTGAATGCGTATTTGGCCATACAATGACTTGCGGTGCCCAGCCGATGAACAAGTCAGCGCTCTATCCTTCCCAGACAAGCCTGGTACCAATTCACCGACCCCGGAGGGATGGAAGGCTTGGTTGGCCTGGGCGGGAAATCTGAACCAGGAACCTGGTATCGGGTGCACTCGACAGTCGCGCCTCCTTCGACTGCGCTACACGCTACTATAATAAATTACAAATTTTTCGTGCACTACTTTCCATGTAAAAGCAGAATGTCCCAAAATAGGTCGAAACCATACGTGTAGAAAACGATTCTACTGACGTAGACAGCCCTATTCACCCTTACCTAGCGAAGTTGGTTGAAGTTTTCAAAACGGACACTACATTTATCATCACCACAGCATAAATCCTTCTGGACGATGTTTGGTAAAATTTTGATAAATGTAGTTTCCGTTTTGAAAACTTCAATCAACTTCGCTAGGTAAGGGTGAGTAGGGGTGTCTACGTCAGTAGAATCGTTTTCTACACGTATGGTTCCGACATATTTTCGAACCTTCTCCTTTTACATGGAAAGTAGTGCACGAAAAATTGGTAAATTATTTAACTTCTCGGGCTCCGGAGTTGTGAAAGATCAATAGTGCCACATAACGCAACAAGGAAAATAAAATATAAGTCCAGCATAAATGTCAGAAAAAGAATGAATGAACGAAAACGAAACTGTGAAAAAACCGTAACCGAAAATGCAAAAAACATAAACGTGAAAATCACTAAAAATCCAGAAAAACAGGGCTACCGAGACTCGCTACACGTACCTTACTGTCAAAAGATAGCGGATATAGCACATCAACCTCTTCTCTAGTGACTGACGTTTTCGTGTCTTCCTTCTGAAATGTAATAAATGACGAAAAACCGGAAAAGATATGTCTTACAGTCCTACTAATTGTAGTAGAAGGGATCAGATCAATGTTCATGGGTAGGCCTTTGGATACAATACATTAACCCCCATCGAAAAAGGCTCTATGACCCTAAAGGGCCTAGAAAATATCCCATTTAGCGTATCTAAGATCAACATGGAACACAATACGTTGGGTATGATGCCGATTGGAATTATTCGGACCCGTCATTTTTTTTTCAACCCACGGATAAATGGATCACTAAGATAATGGCATTTTGAAAAATCCGGATAATAGGATGATTCAGAGAAGAGATTTTCTTCCAATTGGTTGTCGGATTTCTGATCAAAATCAGTTAACATGAATTATCTGAAAATTTGGCCTGTTGAAAATCGCCGCTATCTGAATCAGCATAAAATCCGGGATCTTAAAATGGCCATTATCCGAGTGATTTGCTTTTTTAGACTTTGAAAAGATGATGAATCGGCATTACCCGAATCGGCATGGGATCTTATACATGATGTATGCCATGGAGGTACTATTTCAGGAAAGCAACAAAGGCAAAAGCTGTGGATACAAACGAAAAAAGACGTCATGGAAGCAATATATGGGCGTCGCTGAACAAGAACATCACCGTCTGGAGTCTTCAGAGGTCAACACAGGATAAAACAGGAAACACCAATTGTTCTCGTTTGTTTTGTTTACTACAACAACGATCTCGTCGGCCTCCTCCTGTTATTTTGATCGGAGTGTGGTGTTTCAAACACCAATTCATCTAACAAGGGAAGGGTCTGAAGCGTTTGGCCTCTGTTATACTCCCGCGGGAGCATCCGCGGAACGTCCGCGAACCAATGGTGCACGGCGGAGACGGGCGTGGCAAGGCGCGGCGATTGGCCAGGTGAGGAGTCTCGGCGCGATTCGCGCCCTTCCGCGGATGCTCCCGCGGGAGTATAACTCAGGCCTTTGTCTGCACGGAGGGAGCGAGTCATATAGGGAGAATCCTCATCCCTCAATTGGTTTGAAAATGTGTTTATTTTTTGCCAAGTCGCTAAACCCAAGGAGTAGGAGGTCACAATGGGATACGGCGCAGCACGCGCTTGGGGGTCTTGCACGTCCGCGACGCTTCTGCAGCCAGTGGCTCGGAGCGCAGGTGGGTAGAGGGTTGACTTGTTCGAGGGAGGTCAGGGGTTTGGTTCCTCTGCGCTGCTGCATTTTTGCATTTCATTTCATTTTTGATTGGTTGAGATTTGGGGGATTGTACTTTCTACCTGTGTATCACTGGTGCTGAACATCACCATGTTGAATACCACAGCGTACAGCTGGAAAAATGCGCAGAAAACGTCTGAAAATGGCATAGACGTCAGAATCCCCCAGATCTCAACCAATCAGTTGAAATGCAAAAATGCAGCAGCGTAGAGGAACCAAACAACTGACCTCCCTCGCACGAATCAACCCTCTACCCACCTGCGCTCCGAGCCACTGGCTGCAGACGCATCGCGGGCGTACAAGACCCCCAAACGCGTGCTGCGCCGTATGCCATTGTGACCCCCTACTCCTTGGGTTTAGCGACTTGGCAACGCAAACACATTTTCAAACCAATTGAGGAATGAGGATTCTCCGTATATGACTTTACTCGCTTCAGACCCTTCCCTTGTAAGACTTTCTTGAAAAATCCCTTGCTTATTCCATGATGGCTTTTTTCACTTTCCAATTAACATGCGACCCCTATGCCTCCCGTTTCTCGCCCGACAACCTACCCATCATAGGAATCGGCAAAGGACTATAGAGAGGTGTCCACCAGGGGCGGATTCGTGAACCGCTTACGCTCTCTAGCGGTGAAAATACCGTCAAACCTACTGTGGAATGTCATATTAGAGGATTTAGCGGTATTTTCGCCGTTAGAGGGCGGTAACCGGTTGATGAATCTAACCCCAGGGGTGCATATTTGCCTGTTAACGCTTTAACAAATTAACGACATTTTTCTTCGAAATCTGGCTCAATGACCTAGCCTCTTCTCTTGAATGATGAATTCCTAACTGTTCTTCTTCCACACTCTGTAGATAATTTTTTGCTGACCTGTTGAATTTGGAACATAAAACGTTTTTCCTAATTTGTGTTTCATTTGAAATAATGTAATAGTTTACAGCTGTTATATTTTTAACGAAATTTAACGATTTACCGGATATTTAACAAAAATTTTCGTTAAAAAATGGTAAAAAATTAACGCCGACAACTTTGTGTGGATCCCTGGTGTCTTACATGTATCTCTTCCACATCTGGTCACCTTTACCCTAACCAAGGTAGGCTTCGATGTCCTCCTACAGTAATAATGTATCCATTATCAACACCCTAACTTTCACAGGTCTGAATAAAATTTCAGATTTTATAGACGGGACTTACACCAAGAAGTTATAAAAAGCTATAAAAAATTTATGAAAAAAGTAAGGAAAACCAAATCTCACTTTTAATTCTGACGCCATCTGCTCGACGCATGGAATGTCCTCCTTGATAACCTTCTGTGAAGACCCAATATCATGCACAATGGGCTTGCCGAGAGTACTGACATCTATTGTAGTTGCTTCTTTGACAAGATCCTGCATAACAAAAAGTGTGTTGGGCGAGCTAAATTTCAGGAAAAGCGCAGTGTCTTACAAGAAAAAGTTCCCAACTCATGGTGAGCTTTTGCGATGCTACTTCGACTGGATGTAGGGCCGTGTGAGCGGAGTCCAGAATTACAGTCAGTTTAAACTAAACGCTTTTTTCAAAAAGCGGAAAGGAGTTGTAAAGACGTGTGCGCAGTAATCATCTTCCCCAATGGCACCCCACTAGATGTGTTTCGGTGGCGCACTCGGCAAGAATGTCGCCTCATAGGAGCACACCGGCGGGCTTTTCTATTCGAGTCCGCGTACTGCCAATATTTTTGCACGTGTTAGTTTGTTGTTATTACGTTTTCTCATGATCACTGGAGTAAATTTTAGACCATCAATGCTTACAACAAATCAAAGCTGCCTATTTTCGCCTTTATATGTGCTAGTTATTCAACAATGCGTATCTGCACCATATCATTTCTCTGGAAATAAAAACTCTTACTCCCTTTCCCTTTTAGTCAGCAGCTATGGTACGAAACTATGAAACAAGTAAAACGCACGCCAAACGCCAGCACCGAACAGCCTTAGTTTGTTGTAAGTATTGATGGTCTAAAGTTGACTCCTGTGATCATGAGAAAGCGTAATAACAACAAACTAATATGTGCAAGAATATTGGCAGTACGCGGACTCGAACTCAAATGATCCCCTGTGTGCTCTTATGAGACGTCACTCCTACCGACTACGCCACCGAGGCACATCTCGTGAGTGTCGCAGAGGTTGACGAGTGTTGCGCACACGTCTTCACACTTCTTTTTCAGATCTTTAAAAAAGCGTTCAGCAAAAACTGAATGTGGTTCTGGACTCTGCTCACAGGGTCCTCATCCTGCCAAAATAGCATCGCAGAAGCTCACCATGAGTAGGCGATGAACTGATGAAATTCTGGGGACGAAGAATACTGAGATACTCACAAGTAGAACACTTCAAGCCTGTAGAGAAAACAGTGCAAAAACAGAACTCACCTGTGAGGCTGAAGGCACACCAAGCGGTGGCCTCGGCACAGAAGTCGAGCAGCCGCTAGATCCCGGTTGGAGTGAACAGATCTTCGGTGCAGACACTTCGTGTACAGGCTCGTTTGAGCTACCGGGCACAAACTCATGAAATTGGAACTGGTGATCAGCCACAGCCGGTATTTTCCCGGCATCCTGTTCCCAATCCATCACTCTAAGTAGGCTTTGATTAGAATACCAAACCATGAAAATCACTAGAACGATCCTGACGAACACACGCCCGAATGGTTAGTGTCCGCTCATACCTGGCGACAAGAGCGACTCGCCGCCCGTGAAAAACATGCATATCGATCAAAACCGAGCGCGCCGTCGAAAAGTGCTCATACTCGAGCACCGGCAATACCGCTACAGTCGCTCCAGTCGCTGCTGTCGCCTGTTTATACTTCTGCACGCTGCCCTCTCGTCTCTCTTGTCGCTACTGTCGCGAAGTATGAACAGACCCTTACCGTATCATTTAGCCGCGCGTTGGCGATGGAGCGCGAAATCCTTCATTCCTAAGGCCCCGTTTATACTTCGTCGCGCCGCGACGCGACGCCACGTATAGTGACCATATTGATTGTGCGACGCGATCGATCAGTTTGGCCTCACTGCATGGCCATCGCGTCGCGCCGCGACGAAGTATAAACGGGGCCTAAGGCCTTTCTTATACCATCGTTCACCCCCAGCGACGCCTAATGATGTGCCCCCATATCGATCGGGCGGCGCGATGGAATCGATATGGGTGCATATCACTAGGCGTCGCTCGGGGTGAGAGATGGTATGACAAAGGCCTAGCATTACACACACGAATTTCTCGTCGTCCAGCGAATGCGGATCTGAATAGGGAAGCACCTCCAGGGTGGGTGCCTTCCTGCCCGTGTGGAAACTGCTTTCGTCGCTCAAGGGGAGTCCGCAGCAGGGTTCTGCGCTCTTCGAGCGGCGAACGCATACGATTGGAAAAGTGCACAAAAAAGCCTCAAAGTTGCGTGCACGTCGAAGCTCCTCAAATCTCAAGTAGTCAACTGAAATGCAAGCATGCCACAACGCTGTGGAATCGAACCCACAACCTCCCTGGCATCAAGCGACCCCACTATCCACTGCACCATGATCCGCTTGCCATCGCGGGCGCAGCTGGGTAACAGCGATGGCATGGTAACAGCTTTATATCACAGTTTTCGCGCTCCATCGCTAACAGGTATACGGTAACAATTCGGTGGTGGATTCGTCAGAATCGTTTTACATGAAAATCCGGCAAATATAGGCGGAGGTCGTTAATGCAATGGGGAAAACAGTGCACCCTGCGAATATTACTCAATTAAAACGGCCTAGGAGTAACTGTCCTACATTATGACCATCCCCAGAGCTGCTTATCGCCCAAAATTCTATTCTAATATCCTAATTTCGAGCAGTGGAGTCGGAATTATCAAAGGATGCCGGGACTGCAGTGTCACTGCCAACAACGGCTATTATTATCGCGTAATGCGATCTGTGGCTTGCTAAAATATGAGTTTGCCATAGTATCAGTCGGCAAAGAACGTTCACGCTTACAAATATAGCAAAGTCTTGGACTATGACCGACAAATCATGGGAAGGGAAGAAAATCAAAGGAAAAGCCGCCACTTCATGCTGGCCAACCAATGCGGTTCAGTCAAGAGCGTATCCACTTCTCAACAGCAAGAATACTCCCACTGTGTAGAAAAAAGAGTTCATCTCGCAGAATTCAAAGAAGAGGAAAAAAGCGGACGACGTGAGTTTCAGCATGCCGCCGCTGCGCTCGCCGTCGCAGTGGATTCACCGCCGGAACAATATTCGAGTTCGAGCACAGCAGCCGCCTAGAACTAAATTCCTTTCAGAATCGCCTCCCAAACACTTGAAAGTGATGCTACAGTGGCAGTTCGCATAAATGGGTGTTACACATTTGATCAAAGCAGCAAGAGATGACACTTACGATTAGAAATGCAAAAGCGGCAGCGATCGCGATCTCAACGACGCCTTGACACTTTAGTTGTGCTTGAACGAATGATCAGAATAATTATTCGAATAGTCGTTGATTCTATACTTCTTGATTTCTGAACATCCGTTCGAAGTCGAACATCGACGGTTTTAGAAAGTCGAGTATTCGTTCGAATTCAAACATCGAAAAGGGGCCGTATTCGAACATTATTCGAAAATCGAATATTTCAAATTACCAGGGAAGTCTCTCAGGCGTATGTCTGAACTACGAAAACGAATACCACTGTGAGATTCTCCACCTCTCAATTAGTAGGAAGGAATGTTCCATTTTTGCAAAGTCCTTAAACCCAAGCAGCTAGGGAGCCTCAAAGTTTACTATGGGATCGCTTGCACACGTGCAAAACTACCGTAATCTTTCGAAATTTCAAAAATGGACATCATATTTGTGATCAGCGCCCCAGATAACCCCTTTAGACAAAGCTTGGGTGAAAATTTTTTCTACCCCCAGGGTGGAGTCCTATCTCCGGTTTTGTTTAACATCTATACTTATGAGCTTCCTTCTCTCATCACTTGATCTGGCGTTAAATGTAATGCTTTCGCCGACGACATCAAGCTTTACCACTGTGTAAACAGTTCCAGCGATTGTGAAACGCTACAGCATACCATTTCTGTGGTCCACAAATGGTCTGAAGACTGGCGGCTACCACTGTCCAAGGAGAAAACTAAATTGTTGCGTATTGGTTCTAATCACCCTGTGTTTGATTACCAGATTGGCGACACATCTATAAATGAGGTTCAGGAAATAGTGGACCTTGGTTTCCTGGTTAACAAGAGTCTTAACTTTGATGACCACTGTGTGCGAATAGCAATGAAAGCGTACTCTATGGTTCATCAGGTTTTCAGGGCGCTCACAACCAATGATCCAACTACTCTTATTAGGGCATATAAGACTTACATAAGACCCCTAGTCGAGTATGGCATCGTTATCTTCAATCTTCATAAAAAGAAAATTATTGAAAAGCTGGAGAAATTACAGAACAGTTTTACAAGGAAGCTTTTTATAAGGATGTTTGGGTTCTCGTACGATGGCATACCTCGATCAGCCGTTAGAAATATCAATCTAAAACTTCCAACGTTAGCTTGTCGTAGGAAGAAGTTCGATCTAATAATGGTTCACAAGATTTTGACCAAAACCTCTGGCATTGCACCTGGATTCTTGACAGCGCTGCCGTCCATTACGAGAGGCGGTGCGCTGAAGTTAATCGTACCGAAGGCCAGGCTCAGTTGTCGAGCACATTTCTTCGTAAACAGGGCAACATCTAGCTACATTAAAATTAGTAAAAATCGTACAATTCCACAATCCTTATATGCATTCAAAACCTTTATCGAAAAACACCTGGATCCGTAATGCTAAACTTGCTCTCTTTTCGTATGTTCTACTACAGTCTTACTTCTGCATTATCGTTTTATTCCTTGTTCATTCTCGTTGGTTTGTTTTGTTGTGTCGTATAATATCACAGTCAACATGGGTTTCCATGTAATAAATAATAATAATAATACCCCTTCTCGAACGCGACCAAGGGGCTATGAGGGTCGCAAAGTTCAATAGTGCCGCTTTAGATTTACCCTTTACAATTGCATACTCAAGGGAGCGTACACTCATGTCACGACGAACCATCGCGATCAATTTTGAAAGATGTTTCCGCATTTTTGCAAAGTCTTTGAACCCAAGGAGCTGGGGACCCTCAAAGTTTACTAAGGGATCGCTTGTACTCGCACGTAGGTTAGAACGGCAAAAACGAATACCACAGGTAATTTCTCCACCCTTCAATTAGTAGGAAGGCATGCACCATTTTGCAAAATCATTGAACCCAAGGAAATAGCGACCTCTGAACACCCAGGAGTGTATTGCACTGTTAACATCTAACACGTACTTGTTGCACGTGGAGATAAGAGAAATGGTGAAATACGTCTGGCTCCGGGGGAGCAAGCTGAACATACAAAAGCGCGCCGCAGCCGCGGCGCCTGCTGCGGCAAGCGCGACATCTACATAGTGTGTGCTGCTACAGTTACGAAGTCTAACGCTCTTTTAACTGCATAAACTGCTATAGATACCTCTGCTAAGCAATTTGAGGGTCCTCCGCTGCACTTAATTAGAGGAGAGGGTTACTTTGGGTGGGAACTCGATGACCTAATCCAAGCAACAGACAATTGCTGCTATTGTGAAACGATTTTGGGTTCTTTCATGACACGAAGCTTCATTTCTAAAAGACACATATCTAAATGCAATACAGCATAACTCGGGAGTTTGTTAGAGCTCCGCTTCCCCCATAACAGTCCATCCAGGAGCGATGCGTCAGTGGCGATTCATCGCGCGTGCGGCAGAGGCCGCCGCGCGCGCGGCGAAAACTTGTATGTTCGTACTACCAGCCCTGGCTCCGTCGTCGAGACAAGCAGCTCGGTGGCTCAGTGGTAGTGCTGGCGCATCGTAGGCACAGGGTCGGATGTTCGATTCCTCGACCTCAAAGTAACTTTGTGTTTTTAGTGTTCATTCCTTGTTTGGTATCAATCACCTTCACAGGATTATAAACGGCGGATATCAGGACCGGCTCACCGTAACCTTAGGCGTCGGGTGAGTCGTCCACTGTGCAATCGCAGAACAAGGCTAGGGAAGGGACTCCATGATGTGCCATACAAGCTGCTCGTGTGGAGACTGCTTTCTTCGCTCAGGGGGAGTTCGCGGCTGGGTTCTGCGCTCTTCGAAAGCGCATACGGCTGAAACAATGCGCGAAAAACGCGCAACGTCGTGTAGACGTCGAAACCTCCCAGATCTCAGATACTCAGCTGAAGTGCAAGAACGTCGCGGCCCCCGGGAACCGAACCCTCGGCATCCCTCGCATGAAGCAAACCTTCTACCTACTGCACCACGACCCACTTGGACACGGTGCCATCGCGGCAGCACAAGACATCGATCGGACGTCGCAGCGTGGACGCCGACGCGCGTCTCTGAGCTAGGAGGGCGCAGACAGCAAAGTCTCGGCGCGACCCGCACTGCGGTTACGGTGAGCCGGTCCTGATATCCGCCGTTTATAATTGTCTATCACCTTCTCAACTTTTCCTATGCATGTACTCTACTACAGGCTGAGAAGTACGTGTTCAGTGAGATATTTTCATCAGCTGCTCCCTCTATATACGACACTTTGTATTTTCTACTGATTTTTGATAGGATCCTTGGCTACATGGGGGAATGGACCTTCCCAACTAGACATGAATAAGGCAATTAGAAGAACATATGATGGCACCAGTCCACTAGTCGAGAATGGCTGTCCAGTCATCCAGCATGTGTACCACATGATCAAAGAAGGGCAGCCGATCATTGTGCAAGTCCAGTTGTACCCTACTGCCCGTCGAAGGTGTACTAATGAACTAGACGCACTGATGATAATGAGCTAGTAGCTACTGCACTCCTGGCAGGTCAGCGAGTATAGGTCACCGTCATATTCTAGCGTATCGCTAGACGGCGGCACGTTGGTCTTGAAACTCCTCTGGACTAATTAAAAATTGTTACATATAGAAAGAGTTTTTATTGAAGACAGGGGTGCAGAGACATCTTTCAAAAAGTTGATCGCGATGGTTTGTCGTGACATGAGTGTACGCTCCCTTGAGTATGCGATTGTCAAGGGTAATCTGAAGCGGCACTATTGAACTTTCGCGACCCTCATAGCCCTTGGTCGCGTTCGAGAAGGAGTGGAAAAAATTTTCACCCAAACTTTGCCTAAGGGGCATCTGGGCCGATGATCACGAATATGATATCCATTTTTGAAATTTCGGCCGATTACGGTAGTTTTGCACGTGTGCAAGCGATCCCATAGTAAACTTTGAGGCTCCCTAGCTTCTTGGGTTTAAGGACTTTGCAAAAAAGGAACATCCCTTCGTACCATTTGAAGGGTGGAGATTCTCACAGTGGTATTCGTTTTCGCAGTTCAGACATACGCTTGAGAGACTTCCCTGGTTAGTCGAAAATCGATTAATTTTTTTCGATTATCAAATGAACTTCAAATCTTCACCAACAGAGATTGATTCGGCGCAAATAGGGTCGCGAGGGAGGGGTCACCCCATAAAAAGTGTTGCTAACACAAAAAAGACAAGAAACACTTATGGTCAATCTGTGCTCTACTCCGCTGAGCACGGATTTGGCAGGGAAGGGACTCCAGAGTGCGGCTCGAGTGACGCCTTCGTGTTAAAATCGCCTACATCCTGGGGCCGGATTCATCAACGACTTACGTAAGTTTAACAGAGATTCACAGCGGAAAACTCAGATAACGCGGCTTATCAAGCGATATGGTGAGCAATAAGCCGCGTTATCTGAGTTTTCCGCTGTGAATTCTCTGTTAAACTTATGTAAGTCGTTGATGAACCCTTCCCCTGGAGTTCCCTCTCTTGCGCTGTTCCGAAGTAGATAAAGCACGGATCTGTAATCGAAACAAGGATGTAAGAGTACACTAACATTCGTTGTATATGCAGAGACGTACAATGG
>OX375865.1:108085806-108186401 GCA_947359475.1 Heligmosomoides polygyrus bakeri
TTGCTGTCGTCCACCCTGATCGCGCTAGCGCTGGATCAGGAAAAGTGGCGTCATGACAGTATTTAGAATAACGGACCCCGCCATGAAGCGGGACAACCGCTGAAGAAGATGAAGAAATGGGTGTAGCATACGATAACTGCGAAAACATTAGTTAATGTAAATACAAATAATATTTATATCAGCCTAAATAAAGGTAATAAAGTGACAGTTATTCAAAAACATCAACAATTCCAAAACAAAAAATAAATTGGAAGTTGATATTGATGTAGATGTGCCAATTATTTATTCCATACCAAAAGTTCGGACATAATTAATCGTAAGTTTCGGTCTATTACTCGTGCATATGTATAATAGCAGTGTTAAGTCACTAGCGCTACAACTTCGCTGCATAATTTCTCACATTAAAAATCATTTTGTTAATTATGCAACCATTACAGCTAATAATTCTAGATCGATTAAAACCTACTGGTTTATTAACGACTCAAACATTATATAAGAGCTTTAAATTTTGATTCAGCAAATATCAGACCATATCCAGCAGATTTTACTGATATGTTCACAAACATACCTCACGTCATTATTATGGAAAAAATGGGAAACTTTTTAATATATGTTTCAGAAATTCCGGAAAAATGTAATGCTATCAACGGTTGGGGGAATTTTACACAGATACTCTGTATAGACGCAATAAATACAGATACTGTAAATCTTCTTATCTCCTATATTTTATCGATTATTTACTTACCAGGGAACTACCTGAAGTGTAGGTCTGAACCAGCGATGCGGTGCATATGGGTAGAAGCGCCCCCCTCTAAGAAGTAACAATATGCAAGTATCTCGACCCGAGTACAACTTTGAGCAGAGTTACGGCCCCTGGAAGCCGCACCATTACAATGGAGTGGTGAAGCAAGCAAGACGGCTGGTATCTTATCACTCTCGAGTTCATTGCTTATCCGAAGGTGAGTGTCGACCGGACGGCCGAGTGGATAGCGTGGCAGACTTGCGAGTGAAACGTTGGGGGTTTGGATCCTGGGTGAGGCTTGTCTTCTGCATTTTTGCAAATCTCATGTTTTTGATGAGAGTTGCGCAAGCAGTGACAACGATGCAGGCAAGAAGCCAGTTTGCATAGTATTCACCGTTATATCTACACATAACATAGAACATTAACTTTCACCAAATTTATCCTTAATTTTCTTATTCTACAGTCTCTCACTAGTTATTCTCAAGTCTCTACACATCCCACACGTAGAACGTGAGTTGTCCCGCACGAGATATGCTGCTCAAGCCTGTATGTACAGACCTAGTAAAATCTACACTGACAATTTTTTCAAACTGCACGCTTCATTCAAAACAGAACTTTGTACAGAATAATATGTTTAATTATCGCAATTCCTAGCACCAATGGTACAATGCAACGTAGTGCATAAAACAATAACAACGACTGCAGTACAAACAGCGAATAAAAGCTACAGGTTCACTGCAGCCTTCTTCATCACATGATCCAATGTCCCTGGGGAATACACATTGAGCTGGGCTATCAAAAGACCCAGGGTGTTCAGCAAGGTACCCGGCCTTGTACCACGCAAACATAATGAGATTCCTGAAGCTGGTATGGCACAGCAAACGGTGAATCAGTGAAATGACCTTAAACGATTGTATGAATTTGCTGTTGCTTGAAAGTAACGCTTAAGGATTTCACGGGGGATGAAAACTTGCCTTCAATATATTATCTCTTTTTTGAACATCGAACGGAAGATCGTGGACAATCACGTGCGAGTGGAATCGCTTAACGAGTGATTTGAAGTACTGGAAAAATCCTACATCGGCTGGTTGAATTCGACTCGTTGTTCCAGGGGGAATCGTTCGTATAGTCAGATTCTTCTCGACCGGTACAAGAGCTGCGATAGCGTCGTGGTTGGAGAAACCTGCCCAGGAGTCGAGAAGAAGGATGCATTGGTCAGGCATATTCGGAAGGAAGACATTCTCAAAGAATGATAGAGTGGTGGTTGAGCTCATCATGTGCGTGCATCCCGCAGTGACGAAAAGATTTTTCGTCTGAAAGATACCCTTTCTAGGAAAGGTACCGTCTGACTCTTGCAGTTGCACGAACAGTGTCTCGCCGAGTTTTCCCGAAGCAAACAAGAGTGGCATCACTGTCAGGCTATGCGTAGTGGCAGATGACGACTGCACTATCCGTATTGTTTCTTTCTCTCCTTTAAATGACAGAGATCTCGGCACCTGTGTAATACACTGCTAAAGAAAATGAGCTTCTTGAGATTTCTTCTAGTGTCTAACTAACCGTGGTTTCTTTGGCCAAGGCTGACTGATCGATATTTATAACGCATTCCAAAGAAACTTTTTCCATCTCATGCCGTATCTCTTCAACGAACTTATTTGCTGCCTCTTCAATTCTTCCTTGGTCAAAAAAGCTTCTCTTCTGCACAAATCGAGTAACTCTGCGATTTGCAAGACCGGCGTGTTTCTTAAACCTATTGAGCCAACTGGGAGAGGCGCAAAAGTTCGTCAAAGGATCTGGCATGTTGCGGTTGATGGCCAAAGCAAACTGCATGAGATCTCTATCATGGATGGACACTCCTAAAAGCAGCAGTATTTCTAATCTTTATAGCATTACCCTTTCTATTTGCCAATAATTTACCTAGGTTGATTTTTTGCACCACTTTCTTCTGAAGAGCTTCCACGATCAGCCTCATCTTGTGTCTTTCGCTCCTCTTTGCAAGCCATGTCAGGAGGGAAAATGAAAATACGTTTGGGAAGTTAGCTTTTAATGTCGCTTTCGTAACTTGAGCTTTACCTTCTTCATAGAACCGCTTTAGCTTAAACCAATCGCGTTCGCTACGAAGAAACGCAAACGAGTGGCGTGTGCTCTTCCTGCTGCGACATGATTTTCTTGACGTGGACCAATGGTATTCTGCCGCAGCCCAAACCTATAGATTATCTTTTTAGTCGGCCAGCATTTACATTAACAGGACCTTTCCTTTACACCATCAGTACAAGAACGTACCTTATCCTCCGGAACTTGGAGGCCACCAGAAAATGTGACCGTTCCTGATCCACCTGCCTGGTTGTATTCTTCGACCTTCTCTTCATTTCCCATTGTCCATTCTGCGTCCACGCCGTCTTCCTCAACTTCCAATTGGTCTTCGTCATAGACGTCTTCCAGTTGTTTCTCCTCGAATGCCTTCAGTATGTTTGCAATTCTTCCTGCCAGCTTCTTCTCTTCCCTTGATGGAGGAGCATCCGATGGAGATCCAAATTCCAAAGTCAGGAGATGGATCACCACACGAGCATTAGAAGACATGGTGACCAACGGACACGGTGTAATTGACCTCACCTTCACCCAAGCAGTTGCTTATATTCTGTGGCTGTATCTCGTCCCGTGCGGGACAACTCACGTTCTACGTGTGGGATGTGTAGAGACTTGAGAATAACTAGTGAGAGACTGTAGAATAAGAAATTAAGGATAAATTTGGTGAAAGTTAATGTTCTATGTTATGTGTAGATATAACGGTGAATACTATGCAAACTGGCTTCTTGCCTGCATCGTTGTCACTGCCTGCGCAACTCTCATCAAAAACATGAGATTTGCAAAAATGCAGAAGACAAGCCTCACCCAGGATCCAAACCCCCAACGTTTCACTCGCAAGTCTGCCACGCTATCCACTCGGCCGTCCGGTCGACACTCACCTTCGGATAAGCAATGAACTCGAGAGTGATAAGATACCAGCCGTCTTGCTTGCTTCACCACTCCATTGTAATGGTGCGGCTTCCAGGGGCCGTAACTCTGCTCAAAGTTGTACTCGGGTCGAGATACTTGCATATTGTTACTTCTCAGAGGGGGGCGCTTCTACCCATATGCACCGCATCGCTGGTTCAGACCTACACTTCAGGTAGTTCCCTGGTAAGGCTATACTACGATGGAACGGAGAGTCTGAGGCACAGAACTAGCTACTTCACAAAGAGGAGTGGGACCTAGACCCGCGGTGTCGGCTGAGTGGGGAGTGGGCCCTTGAGCAATGACTCAGTTAGCGGCGACGCTAACACTTGTATGCGCAGACCTTCCCCTTGGACGCAAGGTTGGCGGGGAGATGCTTGCCTCTCCTGTTTCCCAGAATCCTTTCCGGAACTTGGCTATGCTGTTTGGGGGACTCTGCCGGTCCGACGGAGACTTAAGATGGATTGACTGCCGATTACTCGGCTGCTGATAAGAGTAGACTGGTTCCCGACCGCTCGAGAGAAAGCACAATTGCTAGAATGGACCCTTGCCCATGCCGGCCGGCTTATATGGAGTGAGCGCGCCCCAAGCCCCTCCCCTGGCCACGATTGGCTGGCTCGGCGCGCTCCCATGTCCCGCCGACACTGCTCACTCGATCGATGCCACGTCATCGGTGGTGGGCCGTCTGCCGGATCTACAGGACGAGGAGCTCACGAAACGACCTAAAACGGCATCAGAAACATAACAGAACACAAAACATACACCGCACAGTAGTGGGGGGCCCCATGACCTAACACGTTTCAATACGCGCAACTCTCTTCTATGCTACCGCCTGAAGTGCGTACCCCTTTAAACATGCTTTTGAGATATAGGGCCTGCCTTGGGGTCGTGTGCTTAGAAGGTCGTAGAGTTGGCGCATCTTATAATTCGCATGCAAGACGTCCTCGCGGAAAGAAATTTATATACGCTTTCTGTTCTTTTTGCGATTTCAGCAGCCTTTGCAAATATTTGCAAATTCTTCAAATACAAGAAACAGGTGCCGAATACTCTTGGACAAACCTCTTTTTTCATTTACAATGAACCAGGCCATGAACTTACAACGATCTCAATTTATCTAATTTTAAACTGAAGTTCCCACATTACTCACCAATGGATTACAAAACACTCAAACCGAACATACATCATGTATCTTACCCCCACCCCCGTTCCCTCCCCCACCTTCCTGGTCCCTAGTCCTGGCCCACTTCCTTTCTACTACTGACCACCTTACAAGTTTCTTCCTGCAGGTTTCCAAGTCATGGTCCCTCGTACAGGTTGTTCCTTTCCTATCTGGTACTTCTCCTGGTCCACCATAGAGGTCTCCCTTACTTCTCTTCTTTACCACCCCTTTAGGCCTATGGCACACCACCGCGACGAGGCCTGCGACGGCACACTGCCAACAGACAAGTATTCGACTATTCGCCTCAGGACCCTGTCAGATACAATGGGGAGAGCGCGTTTGACAGTTGTCGATGCCACGTCGACACGACGTGTCGTAGAGAGGGCATACCGCCAGCGACCACTCGTCACTGCGCTGTGCACGGCGGCCAGCTGTCGCCAGATACGCACGCATGCATGCACGCAAGCGTCGGCTAACCGCGCCCCAGCGCCAACTCTCGCCCTCGCCCAACACAGCCACTTCACTCGTCGTTGAACATCGGTCACCTCTCCTGTCACCGTGCTCCTCTCGTCGCCTGACTCGTCGCCGGCGGTATGTGGCGGACTGGCGTTCTACCCCCGGCCCTTTAAAAAGAGGCCATAGGCCTTAGGCCCCGTTTATGCTTCCGACACCAAGCGACGCGACGGCATGCAAAGTGGCCAAATTGATCGTCCGCGTCGCTTAATCAATATGGCCACCATACGTGGCGTCGCGTCGCTCAGCGTCGAAGTATAAACGGGGCCTTAGGCCTATGTTACACGTCAGCGACGCTTTTGTCGGCGACGTCGGCGACAGTGTTACGCGGGCTCCTACGCAGGGCGCAACACAGCGTCGCCGACGGTCGCCGAAGTATAACATAGGCCTTAGTGGCCCTTCCAGCTCAGACATCGGCGACACGCATTCGGAATCAGGACGCTCAGAAACCCGCGCAGATGCCGCCGTGTCAAGCAGGAGCAGGCTGCGCTTCTTCTGCTGCAGCAACATTCCACGTTGAACGGCATACGTTGCCCGTGCGATGTACGAAGTGGCGTATCTCATGCAGGTTTCTAACCGCGTGAGACACATCTTACCATGCAGGTTTGATGACTCTAGCGTCATCGAAGGCTAAGTCAATAATATAGTGGTGGATAGATTGAAGGATGGGTAATATGTAATCTTATTATTTGCCTTGAATAATGGGTAATATGTAATCTTATTATTTGCCTGCATTGTGGCCACATGTAGCAATCGAATGCAAGACATGAGTTCTGTGAAAACGCAAAAATGAATGTTTCCACACAGAATTCAAACCTTGGAAACCCCTATCTTAGTCGACTAGCGATCGGTTTGTCGGCTGATAGAGAAATCGCTTCGAAAGTCTTCCATGTCTTCTAGACGCTATGTGAGTTGAGAAAAGGCACTTCCCAGAGGTGTGCCTCGGTGGCGCAGTTGTTAGGAATATCGTTTGACAGGAGCACGCCGGCAGGCATTTGAGTTCGCTTTCGCGTACTTCCAATATTCTTTCACATATTAGTTGGTTGTTAATACGCTTTCTCTTTCTCATTATCACAGGAGTCAATTTTAGGCCATCTATGCTTACAATCGTATCCACCATAACACTTCTCAGGAAATATTAGATTGTCACATAAGTTCTCTCCGATTATCGACGATAACTTTACGGTGTAGCATCTCAGGGGAAAATAAAATTTATTGATTTATTGAATAAAGTAAGAACCGCTACAATCAATGCAGTTCTGCCAACGACATACAAGAGCACTATCCCATTTCGGAAGAGATTTGAATTTCTAGAAGCAATGAAACACTTAAGGGCAATTTTGACACCTGCTCCATTGGAAAAGTTTTTCTGCTTGAGGAAACTTCAGTGAGTCCATGGGGCGTCCGCTTATCCAACTTTTTCACCTTGCCTATCGCACCTAGGGGCTTCGAAATAGTTTTACGACTGAGTTCAAGTTCTTTACCCATCTCTGTGGATGTGGTCAGTTCCTTGTGGATCGGCTTCCACTGTTTTTGAAACATCCGACATCACACTTGGGTGGTCGTCCTGAACGATCTTTATCTTCGAGGTCCACGTCTCCAACACCTAACGTTTTGAGTTGCCTCGCTCACACTGTAGCCAAGCTTAGACTCGTGAAGCATTATTACCCGGAAGTCCATTTTTCATGGTTTAGTCCAGCACCAAAAGCGATGCAATGTTCACGACTTTCTAAAAGCAGTCTGTTAAATTTTATAGAGCGAAACAAGCGCTACAAAATATTATACAACTTATACGCAACTACTTTCTCCATCCATGAGAAAAACAATCACAAGGTAACGCCTATCGGAATCGGAGAGGACTTGTGTGATAGTAACCTAATAAAAGACAAACTAATATGTGTAAAAACATTGGCGGTACGCGGACTCGAACTCAAAAGTCCGCCAGTGAGCACCTATTGGCGGCTTTCCTACCGACCGTGTCTCCGAGCCACATTTCGTAGAGAGTCATGGGGGTTGATTTATTTATTTATTTATTTATTTATTTGTGCCAGTGCAGCCAGAAGATAACAAATGAGGAATAAATGAGCAAAGGAAAACCGGCATTGCGAAAAAAACGTAAAGGCTGAAGAAAATAATAACATAGTATAAGAAAGAGATTTAGTTAACAGCATAGTAAGCAAGAAGGGGTGGGAATCATAGCATTCTCATGGCCAACTTCTGCTGAGTTGATGCAAGAAGGTGTAAAAAAACTACTCTCGTGATGAGGCCTACAGCAAAAAAGAAATCCACCAGGAAATTCAGCTCGTAAATTTAGCAGGCAGCTATGATACTACTGCCATAGGGTCGCAATCAGCTTTAGCCATGGCGGGCGGGCCTTGTGTCTCAAAGGCCTCTTTAAGCTGGTACGCACCCGAGGCCACCCTGATGGGAGGTCATGAGCGGACACCTGCTCGTCACTTTGCACTCCTTGGTAAGCACAGGGCAAACACATTACGTGTTGTCAAATACTCGGCGCTCTATTCCTCGAGATACAGAGATTGAAATAAAAACTTTGCGTAAGTCGACCATGAGACTGCGGCAAACAATGTCAGACAGAAGCGTTAGACGAGAAAAGAGAACGAATGAAACTGCACAGATCAGTTTAAAGATTGGACTGGTCACGCGGATGTGTGCGGAATCTGCAACAGGAAGAGAAGACGTTCGACAGATCAACTGAAGCAGCAGTTCGATGCGAAAGCGCCTGAAGTACTTCGAGTACATCAACAAAGCTCGCCTCCAATAGATCCATTAATAGGCAGCGTTCGATCTACGATCTTTCTAGAACATTCCATGGGGGCATATAAGGCATCCAGCGGGGCCTGACAGTCTCAACGCTTCTGCTCTATCGCCGGCGCATGGACTACGAGTGGACGACCAGCCAAGGGACAGCAACCGCGGAGTGGAAGGCGCACCCGACAGGAGGCGGAAGCAGGAGGCCAACACACTGTAGATTACAAGTTAATAAAACGTTAGCCGGTCGATACACCATGCGGCGCCGAACCCCCGACGCAGTTGATAGGAACAACGTGCGTACACGCCACGCTAGCGCGTAAACACCGGTGGGCGCACTCATTCGCAGAAGTGAGGGGTTTCCGCGAGCAATGTGTTGTTTGCGCATGTGAAATATGAAGGGCAGATGATTGTTGCGCGCACGTTTTACATCACTTTTCCAGTCTGTAAAAAGCGTTCAGCAAAAACTAACTCTAATTCTTGACTCTGCCTACACCGCATTACATCCTGAACCTTTCCTTGCTAGGATGTCGTCGGAATATAAAAGTATGTCCTAGTATATATAAAAGAGTAAGCGGTTGTGTCAGTCCGTCAGTCCATCCGTCCGTCCCTCATAGTGGTCAAGTATCAGGCGTCCGAGTTTCAAGAAGGTGTCACCCACATCATTTCGTGAGCGTCAGAAGACGAGTCCACGATGTAGCGCAATGGGTATCTGGATTCAGAAGAGGTGTCACCGACGTCGTTCGACAGCCATCCGGGTTCAGGGGTTGTGTCAACCATTCGCGCAGTGGGTGAGTAGGTTCAGAAGAGGTGTCAACGATGTCGCCCAAGAGGTGTCCGGATTCAGACGACACCGATGTCACGCAACGGGTGCTTGGGTTCAGAGGAGGGGTTTCCGATGTCCTGCAAACGACGTCTGGACTTAGAAGTGTTCTGGTGTTGCGCAAGGGGTGTCCGGATTCAAACAACGTGTCACCGATAACTAAGAGGGGACCAGCAAAGGAGGAGCCAGTAAAGGGACACGACATGTGTGCACCTACTTAACCTGTGTTACAGCGATTTCAATCGCTGTAACACAGGTTAAGTACAGCGATTTCAATCGCTTTCTGGAGCTGGGCCAGCGGCTCTACTTCTGGGTTGAGGGTCGCCACGAGTAAGGAGATCGTGCATGTGGTAAATTACTTTTGTGGTAAATAGTAAATTTGTGGTAAATTAGTTTCCATGTTTTAAATTACAACAACATGCCGGTCTCTTGAGAGTTTTAATTTCAGTGCATAATAAGTCTATAGAGTCGAGTCGACCCCTTTTTTCTTTCATAACATTCAGAGAGCTTTTAGAAAGCTTTCGTACTTAAAAACGCTCAGCAGCTCTACACCCGTAATACAGCTTTAGAACCACACGTGGCTTGTAACGGCTAGAATGAAGTTGCCCGTTTAGTGGACAGAGTTAACCTTCATCATGTCTAGACCATCACCGTGTTCATATTATAATTGTTTACTTTAGTTTTTGGTACAAATATTGAAGAGATGTAGTATGGTGACCCTACGGACCAGGATTGTGCCCAATTGGCTCCGAATTTGCAGTTTTCCGAACGGTCAAAACCTAAGATACGCCTTCGGGTAAATTATTTAGTCCATCTCACAATGTGCAGTATTGAGAGGTAGAGTGCAGCAGTTAATCACAACCAAGCAGAGTACTGATCGAGCACGCGCTTGCCAGTTCTGCCCACGTTCGTGACAAGAACCCTTTTTGTCTCTTTTCTTTTTGAATAGGAGCGTATTCCATTGCTACTGGTAAACTGACGATATGCCGCCAGGCTCTGTAATGAGATGAAAAGTAAACGTTAGAGAGGTTTTATACCGTCGGGGGGGGGGGGGAGGGGTCGAAGAATTAGTAGCCTTAAACATGAAGCTGAAATCAACGCCTATGCACCACTTGCGTTCCACTTTCCGCGAGTTTGTGGACAATTTTAAAGAAGTGCCTATGCAGCTACCCACAGTAGTAAAACGAAAGTTACCTTCGCCATCATAGGTTTAGGAATTACAGTATGATCGAAAATGTGACCTAAGTTTCCACGTGTTTCAGATTCCGATTGGTGAGAGCAAAACTGAAGGTGGTAGAAAATACACTTGCAAGAAGGATGGGGAATATGTCGTCGCTTCGTGGAGTCCTGTAAAGTAGCTTGTTTCCTTCGTTAATAAACCGTTTGGATTTTTTTGTTCAAATATTTAAGACTGTTGCAATACGTGATCAAAGGGTAACATCGCACTCTTACAAATGAACCGGTAAGACGGCTAACTGATGATGAAATTTACAGTGATCAGTGAAACTAGAAGACGCGTTTTGTTTGAAAAGCTGTGTTTTGCTCAATGTTTCTTGATCCGTTCCTGAAGAAGAAGCTCGGTTTCTCAGGTCCGGGCGTCAGACAACCCTTAAGCGGCTTTCACACTGCCGTTGCTGCTGTTGCGCAACCGATGCCGTAATGATGAAGCATACCGCAGAGATGCAGAGGAGCAACAACAGCAACGAGGGGGTCTTTCACACTGCTGCTGCCGCAACCCCGCATCAGCAACACCGGCACCGGTTGCGCAACTGTTGCGCGGCCTCAGCAACAAGGAATGATCGCCATCATTGCTTGTTGCTGATGCTCGTCAGCGGAGGCATATCACAGGTCTTATCTCGCTATCTTATCTCACGCGTTGCGGCTGCAGCGAGCATCGAACTCCACCCCTTTTTCGTTGCTCGCTGTTGCAACAGCAGCAACGGCAGTGTGAAAGCCGCTTTACCCTTAGAAACCTGGCCACCTGGTATCCCCTCCCCCCCCCCCCCGCGGACGAGTTGTCATGGACCGGCGCTGCGACCGCCGTCACCTGTTGTATAGCATGTGTTCGATAGGAGCCCCTTCCGCTTTTTCATATCTCCCATCTCCGTTTTCCCATCTATACCATCCATCTTGCTATTTCATGAAGGTTAACTTGTACTTCTGGGTACAAGTACTCTCCTTGCCAAGGAGGGTGGTGTGGTACCTTCAAGTGGATGTCCCGACAAAACTGCGATCTCTAAGCCTGCTGGTAAGTTGATCTGCTTCACTTTAAGTTCCCACTTAAAGGTGGCTATGTTAATATAGACCCTTTAGACCTCCGCACACTTTTGCGGCAACGTGGCAACCCTATTTATGTCTATCAGTTCCATAAGTATAGGGCAGAGACGCTAGCAGTTGATGTGCCGCCAACGCGGCTGTGGCAATAATTATTCAAGGCATTGCCGCTGCAGTCGGTTTGCCATGAAAACTGAAATGATGTGATGGTGATGATGATGATAATGATAATGAAACCGCATGGGCGATGGACAAGGGTGGCAAAGTGTAGTATGAGTGCTCTTAAGCCTCGAGCACACTTCGCCGCGGCAGCAAACCCGGCTCGAGCAGCAAATGAGGGTGCACGCTGCCTTCGCAAATGATACGGATAACGACAAGGATAGCAAACAGCACCCGCAGCAAGAAATGTTCTTCGACATTTCTTTCTGCGGTAGCAAAACCGCCCCCGCTGCTGCAGCGAAGTGTGTTCATGACTGCGACGCTGCCGTTGCCGCTCAGCAAACGCAGCAGCAGCTCGATGATATTCTTCATCATTGCCGCCGCAGCAAAGCAGCGAAGTGTGCTCGAGCCTTTACGCCGGCAGTTTTGCCGCCCACGAGGCCGTTTTGCCTGCCGTGTGCCGCGTTACCGCAAAAGCGTGCGGAGGCCTTTAGATATAGAATAGTGTTATCATTATGTTAGACCTTTAGACCATAGATTAGTATTGCAGCGTTTTGTCTTTAAGTTTTTTTTTTGCGAGTTGTCTTGCTCCTCTTTTAATACTCCCTTTTCCTATTCCTTGAACTCTGGGGTTATGCAGAAAGAGGTCTAGACCCACAATTCTAAACCAAAACAAATTAAAGCACCGTTTCTTGAATGCAGCCCATTTGGCATCTTGTGAAGTAGCTGCCAGGTTCGACCCTCGATGAATCTCGGCAGAGATCGTTATCCACTCGTTTTTGTGGTGTAACTCGAAGCCGAGATAGTACACACTTTATTGACAACTAAAGTTTCGGTGATGTCGCCTTCTTCAGAGTCTGAAAAAGTCCAAACATATATTGAAGCTACTAAGCCAAACATATCGAACCTTGAGAGAATTCAAAGGTCCCCCGAACAGCAACCTTTCCAGCAGAGAGAGGTAGCAACGGCCCTGCATTTAGAACACCCGAGGAGACCCTCAAGGTAAAACTATCTAAAAGGTGAGATTTGTTTATTTATTTGTTTATTATTAATACATCCATAGAGATATGCCACCAATGGTCGAGAACAGGCCGCGAAAAAATTGTCCGGAAAAAACACGAATAGGAAAAAACTCAGAACTCAACCTACGAACAGCGAAATCGCTAAAAATGCTATCGAGAACATTGAGGAAAGGCCCGCCATCTATGAACCTGCGCACCTATGAAGGAGAAAATAACCAGAGAAGGGCAGGACAACCAATCCACAAGTAACATGATCACTACAGAAAACCAGACGAGCTTGCCCATGTTATACTACGGTGTGATTATGCACCTAAAAAAGCAACTGAGTAATAAGTGCTATATGGTGGCTACGAAGATGATTATCCGTAGGCCAGTTGTATGTGTATGAGAGACAGCACTTTTGCCTGTTGCCTGTAACAAGCTGTCAAGAACTAGCAGTATTATTATGATAGTGATCCTGAGGCACATGAAGATCTGGCAGTAAATAAACTATCGAGATTGATGTACGGGGTAAGTTGGCGGGTTACATAAATGAATTCGTGAAACCGCTCACGAGCCTTTATTAGGCTTACGTTTCGGCGGCACTGCCGGCGCTATACGATTCGGAGGGTCCTAGAAGGCATAGATGTTTTCAATATACAGTCTATAGTAGGATGATATATTTCACTTTCCTAGCGAAGGCCTACCGTTAGAATGAGGTTGTGCTAGAAGCTCTGATACGAAAAAGTTCAAAAAAATTAAGTAAAAGCTAAAAGAAAACTCCACCCTTCCTTCTACTCGTATTGCACCTAAATGCCTTCTTTAGATCCTGAAAAATACGAGAGAAAAACTGGAGTTTACCTGCCCAATCATTTTATGCTTACAAAGGCTTCAGAAATTAATGATAATAGAATGACTCTAACCATAAGCGAGCGCTGAGGACGATCAGGAGGTACAAACACCCCTGCTGAAGGGCGTGCGATCTTCCTAATCCCCTTGCTCACCCACCACCAACTCCCTACGCTTCACCGAGAGTCTAACGGCTGCCTTAAACCTTTGACACGCAAAGCAAGTTTCCGCTCGGCAGAACAGCGGTGTGCCTCCTAACGCCACGCCCCCAGGAGGGTGTACCTCCTGTCGCGCTGCCGAGAGCGTTTAGTGTGCAAGCGACGCGATGTTATGATAGGCTTCCATATCGATTTTTTTTATCGTCTTGCGATCGATATGGGAGGTTATCATTACATCGCGTCGTGCGTCACTTGCACACTAAGCGATCCCAAGGGAGCGTTTGGAGCGCTTGCGTTGCGACGCGGTCCTCGCGTCGCGCTCTTCTGCGAGAGGGATGCTGCTTTGAACGCCAACACGTTCGAAACGAATAGTATCGAATCGCTGACCACGAACAAATCGCTCAGCAATGAACAGCGATAACATCATCGCGTGGCGATAATGATAATTGCGTGAGATGCAGTGTTAGCTGCACAGCTGGTATGCACACCTTGTGACGGAGCGACGCGACCTCACTGGATCGATCGATAGGCCCATGCACACTTCTGCAACACCGCGGCGCGGCAAGTGGAGCGACGGCTACCTCCGCGAAATCCGGCGGTCGCGGCGCGGTCGCGTCAGAGCATCGTTACAGGCAACGGGGCCGACGTCCCCGTGCGTGCCGCGCCGCCAGGAATGATTTGAACCATTCCATCCTGCGGCACTCAGCGCGGCGTCACCTACGATAGCCGCCGCGACAGCCGCAAGAGTGTGCATGCCCCACCCTGCGGCACGTGTCGCAGTGTCGCGCCGCGGCCGTCGCGGCCCTATGCTTCATCATGGCCGCGCCGCGCTGTCGCAGAAGTGTGCATGGGCCTTATGGGAGACTATCGTTATCGCGTCGCGCCACGATGATGCTCTGAACGTACCCTGAAGAGGAGTAACGAGACGTTCAAAGCTCCATCGCGGCGCGACGTCTAACGAAAGGCTCCCACGTCGATCCCACGACGCGGTGAATTGATATGGGAGTTTATCAATACGTCGCGTCGCGCCGTGATGAAGCTCTGAAAGTCTCTATGGCCCCGTTTATATTCCATCGTCTCGGGAATCGATGCAATGTGCAATGTACAGAAGCCAAATAGATTGATCGCGTCGCGTAGCGTCGAGGCTATCTGGCCGAAGAGAATCGCGTGAACCCGCAGCCAATCGCGCCACTCAGTGTTGGATCGCCCCACGTTTGAAATGGGCGGACTCAATTTGATCGCAGTGAAAGCTGAGGTCGAGGCAGAAATCTGTGTACAATCACATTTGCACGAGTACGCTGTTTTACATAATCGTGTTAATGCTCTGCCGGCTGTTTGGAGTGCTCATCGCCGTTCAGAGCAGCGCGACGCCATTGAACACATCGCTCCGTTCAAATCGCGTCGCTCGGCGATGGAAGTATAAATGGGGCTAAGGCAAGACGACTGACTTTAAGGAAACAGCCAAAAAGCTGGTAAGTCTCCCTCGGTTGGAGAAAAACGTGGGTGAATGAGACTCTCCGTCGGGTTACACTCTCAACATCCTCAGCAACCTTGTGGTTCGCCCTCTCCAGGGTCAAGTCAAGAATGTTGGCAAATGTTGGCAGCTCTGGATTTCGGCCACTCCTGCTGTTTTCATTGCGACATTTTTGAAGGTAACCTATAGCGCCTCTAGGGTCTTCCACATTGCGACAACTCGCTGAAGTGTTCATTTGGCGAGTGACTTCTCGAACTCATTTTGTCTTTTTCGAGCTCTGAAGAGGGCCGAATAAAGCTTCCATCCCAATATAAGCCCAACAGGTTTAAGAAATCCTACACCACAGATAAAGAACATGCCATGATTCAACGACGACGAACATGTTCGTAGAATCAGCAAACAGTGCTCACACCCAGATAACAATATCACTATCAGTCAAATACCACGCAACAGGTCTTATAACCACCACCCTCACCTTTCATTCATCGTTCATTCTGTCCTTTCATCAGGTGAGCATGTGGATCTCTCGCAGTAGGGCTGGGGGGGGGGGGGGGGTGAGAGCAACGCAATAGTCATACTTGCGCCAATGATCTTGGGACTCTACACAATACTCCCTGACTTTGCTTGAGTACCAGCGCATCACTCTGAAGTAGCTGAAGCTCTCAAATTCAAGAAACGTGACAGAGAGGGAAACACAACGTGTGTGCGTGCGAATGTGATAAGCTATTGAAGGCTATCCGTGAGCTGGACCATTTGAAGAGCAGTCTTTGTAGTGCTTTCGGAGCACACCAATATCACTTACGAGTTTCGCCGTGAGGGATCTTGCAGGAAATCCTATAGTTGCGGTGATGTATTTATACGTGCATAGGTGAAAGTCCAGAGCGAGTGGGGGGGGGGAGAGTTTTTCGTCCATAATCTTCTTCTTCTTCAGCGTTTGTCCCGCTTCGTGGCGGGGTCCGCTATTCTGGTGTCATGACGCCACCTTTCCCGATCGAGGGCTAGATCAGGGTGGACATCAGCAACCTTCAAGTCCATATGTAACGCATCAGAGCAGCGCTGCTTCAAGCGCCCTCTAGGCCGCTTTCCAATTACCAGGAAGTTAAGGCCTATCTTGCGGACGCAGTCTTCCTTTCCACGCAGAACGTGGACGTACCATCGTAAGCGAGCTTCGCGCATCTTGTCCGCTATCGGCGCAACACCGAACTTCTGCCGAATGACATCGTTTCGGATTCGGTCCATGCGGGTGACTCCAGCGGTCCAGCGCAGCATCTTCGTCTCCATGACGCTGAGGCGTGTTTCAACTTCCTTGGTCGCAGGCCAACACTCAGCGCCGTACATGGCTAGCCGGACGACTGCTCTATAGATCTTCGACTTGAAGCGCTCTGGTATCTTCTTGTCACCGAGCACGCCAGTCAACGAGCGCCACTTAGACCAAGCTGCACTCACGCGTGAATTCACTTCGACCATCAGTTTGCCGTCAGACGCGACTGCTGATCCCAGGTACTCAAAGACCGCAGTGCGTGGAAGCTCGATGCCTTTAACCTTGATGGATCTGGACTCGGTAACGTCCGTCGTTAAATACTCGGTCTTCTTCACGTTCAATCTGAATCCAAACCGCTCCAAGCGATCACACCAAGCTTGCAACTCTCGCTCGAGTTCTCCTTTATCTTCGCTAGCGAGCATCACGTCATCGGCATAAAGCAACATCCAAGGGACGGGCTTCTAAAGATCTCGTGTGATGGCATCCATGACGACAACAAAGAGGAGTGGGGAAAGCGCAGAACTCTGGTGTACCCCGACAGAGATGGGGAACACCATCGAGGCTCCAGCAGCAGCATGAACTCGACTCTTTGGACAAGAGTAGAGAATTCGCACCCACTCTATGAGCTCTTCGGGAACTCCATGATGTCGCAAGGCGTACCATATCACTTCAGGCGGTACGCGGTCAAAGGCCTTAAAGCTGCCACGTCATCGGTTCTAGTCGCTTTGCCTGGCCTCATCTTCTTCAAAGCCGCTCAAATCTGCTCCGCGGTGATCTTTTGAACGGGGCCGTGGGTTGGAACCGTAGAAGGGATGGCTGGATAAGAAAATTCTACCGTAGAGATTTCCTCGAAGTAGTCGCGCCATCGCTTGGTGGCGATGTCCGTTCCTCCACGTGGTGCCACTGGAAACTGCTTGCCTTTGCAAGCCGAGCCAATGACGGACAATCGAATGCAGGCGACAGGCCCTAGTGACAGGCTGGCCTACGAACATTCTTTGTCACATCATATCATGGTTGATGACGTTACAGAGTTCTCGAGATAATGCTACGGCGTCCGCGGGAGACGACGCGCACTCGCAAAGCCCGGCGAGTGTGAGAAGTATGCGAGGGTCCCTGATGCGAGGACGGCATCGGGGGCAACTGACCTAGTACGAAAGTCTCGCAACGTAGGAAAGACCCGCGTAGCAACGTTGAATGTGAGTACGTTGACGGGTTGCTCGTGCGAGTTGGTAAAAGCACTGGAGCGAAGAAAGATAGATTTCTGTGCGGTGCAGGAGACGAGGTGGTCCTGCTATAACTCCAGGAACATTGGCCGCGGCATCAAGGCCATTCTGTGCGGCAGTTCCAGGACCACCAGTGGTGTCGGTATAATCGTGTCCGAGCGTTTCCGTGACGCAATTGCAAGCATAGAACGTTTCGATGACCGCTTGATGAAGATTGTTGTCGCCGTAGAAGAGCGACGATGTCACTTCTTTTCCGTGAATGCTCCGCAGACAGGTTGTTCCGAGCAAACCGAGGACGAGTTCTGGTCCCTGATTGATGAGAATACAGCGGAAGTGCCGTCGAAAGATGTCGTCATTGACCTTAATGGAAACGTCGAAGCGAAAGACGGTTACAGCTGTCATGGTGGTTTTGGCTTTGGGTCGCGCAACGCCGATGGTGAGCGTATGCTTGAGTGTGCAGACTCACATGACTGCACCATCGTGAACACCAGATTTGGAAAGCGTGACACCCACCTCATCTCGTTTTATAGCGGGAACGCCAAAACGCAGATCGATTATGTCCTTGTTAGGCGTCGCGACCAATCGCGGGCTTTGTCACAGATGTGAAGGCCGTGCCGTATGAGACTTGTCACGCAACACCGTCCACTAATCTGCTCGCTGAAGATCACACCTCCGAGGTGTAAACATGTCGAGAGATGCGGGTCGGCTAGAACCAAATGGTGGCGACCTAAAGAAAGGAAGCGGCAGTTATTCCTCGCATTCGGTTGCCGACGGTGACAACTGTCGACGAAACCTGGAAGGATGTTACCGATGCGATAACTCGGCTGCATGCTTCGAACTTGGCACAACGAAGCCTGGACGACGCTGGATCGACAAGCAGGCATGGGTGTGGACTGATGATCTCAGAGAAAAAGTTCGAGAGAAGAAACGGCTATGTCACGTGCTTATCGATGATAAAACAGTTCACAATTGGAAGCGTTCACAATTAACGAGAAGCGAAAAAAGCGGCAAAGAAGGCAGTGGCTGTTGCTAAAGCCGCATACTACGCTGAAGTCAGCGAAAAACTGGAAACGCGTAATGGTGAGCGTTATCTTTACCGGCTCGACAAAGCTCGCTGTCGCCAAACAGAAGACATCGAAAAGTTCTTTGGCATTAACGATGAGAACGGCCATCTTCTGATGAATCGTAAGAGGGCTGTGAAGCGATGGCGCGACTATCTCGAGGAAATCTCGAATGTAGAATTTGAACGTCCTGCCGTTCCTCTTGCTTCACCTGTATGCAGTCCCGTTCAGAAGATCATAGTGAGCGAAACTGAAGCAGCCCTGAGGAAGATGAAGTCAGGCGTGCCACTGGTTCTGATGACCTGCCGGCCGACCTGTGGAAGTCGAAAGGTTGGTGCCCGCCGACTGGATGACAGAGTTTTTCAATCAGGTTGTTGCTGAGAAGAAAGTGCCTGAGAGTTGGCAGCAAAAAACGACTATCCCAATTTGGAAGAAGAAAGGCAGCCCTGCGGACTGCGCTAGAGCTAGTAGGCGAAACGGACGGTAGAGCTACCGTCCGATTTACCTACTTTCGCACACCATGAAAGTCTTTGAGCGAATTGTCGATAGACGTATCCGGGATGTCGTCCAGCTTTCCAATAATCAATGTGGTTTCGTTGCCGGCTGTGTCACGGTAGATGCCATACACACCGTTAGTCTTCTGCTAGAGAAGCGCCGCGAGAAACCGAAACGGGTGCATTTTGCCTTCCTAGACTTGGAGAAGACCTTCGACCGCGTCCCGCGAGAAGTTATATGGTACGCTTTGCGATGACACGGCGTCCCTGAAGAGCCTATTAAGTGGACGCGCATCCTCTACCCGAGTAAGAGCACCAGCGGGTACCTCGATGGAGTTTCAGATCTCTGTCGGAGTGCACCAGGGGTTGCGCTATCCACACTGCTCTTCGTGGCAATTACACGAGATCTCCAAAAGGCAGCTCCTTGGACGTTGCTGTATGCCGATGACGTCATGCTTGCATGTGAAGACAAAGCCGAACTCGAGCGACAGGCACAGGAATGGTGCGATCGCTTGGCATTGTTCGGACTCAAGCTAAACGTCAAAAAGACAGAGTACTTGTCGATGGATGTGAATGAGCTCAGATTTATCAAGATCAATGGTACTGAGCTCTCACGAGTCACAGCTTTCAAGTATCTCGGATCAACAGTTACGCCCGATGGAAGCCTAAATTTGGAGGTGAATGCGCGCGTAAGTGCAGCCTGGTCCAAATGGCGGTCGTTGACTGGGGTTCTCTGCGACAGGACAATACCTGAGCATTTCAAATCGAAGGTTTATAGAACAGTAGTCCGCCCAGTAGCGACGTACGGTGCTGAGTGCTGGCCCGTGACGAAGGAAATTGAAAGCCGCCTCAGTGTAATGAAGACGAAGATGTTAAGGTGGACGGCCGGAGTAACGCGATTGGACCGCGTACGCAATAGCACCATACGACAGAGCTCGTCTACGATGTCTCGTCTTCGCGCTAACGACGACAGCGTTTGTAAGATTGGCCTGAACCTTGAAGTCCCTGGAAAACGACCCAGAGGACGCCCGAAGCAATATTGGCTAGATACGTTGCGCTTGGGCTTAAAGATAGCTGGTGTGTCCTGATCAAGCATTTGATCGGGAGAACTGGCGTCACCACACCAGAAGAGCGGACTCCGGGACAAGCGGGACAAATGCTACTGAAAATGATGAGTCGCGCCATCGCTTCATTGCCTTCTTGCGGTCCATAAGAAGATGGCCGTTCTCATCATTGATGCTGAAGAACTTCTCAATATCCTTGGTCTGCGGATGGCGAAACTTTGCAAGTCGGTGCAGATACTGCTCACCATCGCGTGACTTGAGCTTCTCGTTGACATCTCCATAATAAATTGCTTTTGCAACAGCCACGGCCTTCTTTGCAGCTTTCTTCGCTTCTTGGTACTTCCGCCAGTTATCGGCTCTCTTTTCGCCGAGAAACACGTGATAAAGCGACTTCTTCTCTCGCACTTTTGCTTTCACGTCCACAGCCATACCTGCTTGTCGACCTTCCGTCGCCCAGGATTCGTAATGCCGAGTTCCGACTGTGCAGCTTGACGAATCGCGTCGGTCGCCTTCTTCTAAGTTTCGTCGACAGTCGTGACTGTCGGTAACCGTACGCGAAAAAGCACAACTGCTTCCTTCTCTCTCATTCGCTACCACTTGATTCTTGCTGCACCGCATCGCTCGACCTGCTTCAGCCTCGGAGGGGCGATCTTCAAAGTGCAGATCAGCGGTCGGTGTTGTAGTGCGACCGTCTCATACGGCACGATCTTCGCGTCTGTGACAAGACTCCGGTCGCGGTCTCTCACAAGGACAAAATCTATCTGAGTCTTGGTACTCCACTGTAGTATGAGACAAGGTGCGAGTCGCGTTTTCGGAAAACGGTGTTCACAATGGTAAGGCTATGCGATTCCGCATAATCAAGGATACGCTCACCATCGGCGTTACGAGACCCGCACCCGAAACCACCATGACACCTGTCGTGGCCATTAAGGTCACCAGCGACAATGATGACATCTTTCGACGGTACCTCTGCTGTCTTCTCATCAAGCAGGTTCCAAATATCATCACTGGCTTGATCGGAGCAGCAAGTCTGCGGAGCATACGCGGAGAAGAAGAGATAGATAGAGTCGCTCCTTAACGGCGACAACGATCTTCATCAATCGATCATCAAAGCGTTTGACGCTTACAATCGAGTCACGAAATCGTTCGGAGACGACTACTCCAACTCCACTGGTGGTCCTGGGACTTCCACCTAGAAAGCCTTCAAGCCACGTCCTATGTCCCTTGCCTTGCGGCAGGACCACCTCGTCTCCTGCCCCGCACAGAGATCAACTCTTCTACGCTCCAGTGCTTCAGCCAACTCGCACGAGCGGCCCGTCAACGTACCCACATTCAGTGTTGCTACGTGGGTCCTGCTTACGTTACGGGACTTTCGGACTAGCTCAGTTGCTCCCCGATGCCGTCCTCGCATTAGGGACCATATTTGTCACACTCGCCGGGCTCTGCGAGCGCGCGGCGGCTCCCGCGGACGCCGTAGCACTATCTCGAAAAACTTGCACTGCCATGAACCATGTGATGTGACATGGGTCTTCGTAGGCCGTCCTGTCACAAGGGCCTGTCGCCTGCAGTCGAAGGTCCGTGTTCGGCTTAGCTCGCAGAGCGCGCAGTTTCCAGTGGCACCACGTCTAGGAACGGACATCGCTACCAGTTTTTCGTCCATAATAGCCGCAGAATTTGTACATATACCTTCAAAACGAAGACGTCGCGCATACATTGCAATTGTGTGAGGGCTTGCTTTAACAGGAGTGAAGCTACGAGTTATGAAGAACAGACCTACGCCTTTATATGGTCCTCAAGGTTTTGTTAGTATCTCCTCGCCACGATTTTCGATGCAGTCCTAGTTTGGGGTTCACTTCCAATTGAGGCAATCGCCCCTGTTTCTTGGCTATCAATATAATCGAGATATCCTCTAGCTTTCCGTAATTCCTACTTCAGGAAATGAAGATTCTCATTCTTTTCGCACTTGTAGCCGTTGCTTCTTCTGTTTCTGATCTGAAGTGTTTTTACCAGAAAGAGTTCCATAATAAAGGAGATGTCTGGGTATGTTCCAAAAGTGCATTCTCATTCCTAAACAACTGTTAAATATCTGAATTTTAGGTAAGCAAGAAAAACTTCAAAGTGAAATGCGTAGCCGATGATAGCCAGTGGGAAGTGAAAATCGTCGCATGTAGGACGGAAAAGGGATCAGAGGTAACCACCTAATTTCGAGAGAACTTATGGACAGAACATTTTTGGCATATGAGGGAGCGTTCAACTATATTTTGGCGAATAAAAATTTGTGTTCCTTAGAGGCTTTCCTTTATGGCCCCTGTTATACGCCCGCGGGAGCTTCCGCGGATGGGCGGAAATCGCGTCGGGACCCCGCGCCGGGCCACTCGTCGCGGCCCGCCACGCCTGCCGTCCGCGGATCGTCGCCGACAGACGACGAGAGGGGTGTAATACTTCCCGCCAGCGGGAGGGCATCCCCGCGGAGTTCGGCGCGGGAAACGCGCTCCGATGCGGCGCTAGCCGCCCCGGGACGACGACGACCGTCCGCGGTGCACCGCCCGTCCGCGGACGTCCCGCGGAAGCTCCCGCGGGAGTATAACAGGGGCCGAATACGAATTACGAATTGATGCATTTGACCTTTCAACTCAATACCGTAGAATATCGAACTGCCTTAAATACTCTACATTCGGACACTAAGAGCCTGTCTATACTTCGAGCGACAAGAGGGACTCGAGCGACAAGAGCGACTGGGGCGACGGACATGGTGTGGTGTCCGTAGATAATTGTGTACTCCACACTCCGTCCGCGACGGATGTAGTGTGGAATACATCATTATTTACGTACACCACACTACGTAAGTCGCCTCAGTCACTTCAGTCGCTCCAGTCGCATAGCCGCTCTTGTCGCTCTTCTCGCTCTTGTCCTTTGAAGTATGAGTAGGCCCCAAGGGAACGTGCAGAGCTCCATCACTGTGCGACGCGATGTAATAGTAAGCTCCCATATCGATCGCGTGAAGCGATTAATTGATATAAGTGTTGACGCAATCCCAATAAGGGGTTCACCGTATATAATCAATTAAATTATAGTTGAAATGGAAACACATGCAACATAATGTACAACGTAGACTCTCGAGGAGGAAGCCCAGGAAGTTGGGGTAGACACGCCAAGGGGACGAAGGATATAAGGCGTTATAAGGTGGACCATCCTTTTGCGTTTGAACCTACGAGTTTATCTCTACGTCACCTCGAGCCGCGATGGAGCTCAGAACGTTCCCTAACTCTCCCCTGTGATGGCTCTTTCTCGGTATGCTGTTCCTAAACTTTTCAGCGCTTTCGAAATCTTATCAGAAATGTTTTTGATAAGGCCCATAAATTTTTACATACTTGTTCCTTCTAGATCAAGAGGTATCCCCTGGAAGATAGTATACGCTGACAACATTCGAGCTAAATCGTTCACTGTAAAGGTTGGATCGAAGGGGTCAACATTTGAAAAGTAATATTCACCACTCCGCCAAAAAACTTTGGAATCTTCAAACAAATTGCTAAAAACCTCTTCCTTAGTGCTATACATCTCTGACCGCCAAGCCGAAGTATTCTGCGTAGTGCTTATGTTTTCTCGGATATTTCTTATTGTTGAAATCAAGTATAGCAGTTTTGTAGCAGTTTAGCTTTTTTGTTGTGAATGCGATGTATTCTGTAGTTATCCATTACAATTCGTTATCTCACGACTGTGTAATAATTCGTTATTATAATCGCCACCCTCTGATAAGTAAATAAATTGAATTATCTACTCTAGAGTCCAACATTGAGCAAAGTTGCTGCCAGTGATAGCTGCACCATGGAAGAGGAATAGTGATGAATAGAAGATGTGTTTTCACTCTAGAGTCCGTTGTTCTCCAAATGCTCGAGCACACTTTGATGTGGCAGCAAACCCGGTTTGAGTAGCAAAAGAAGGTGCACGCTGCATTCACAAAGGATGCGCATAGCAAAAAGCAGCGCGCGTTTTTATGAGTCGTTTAGTGGGCGCGCCGCGCGACGCGATGCATGTGTGGCGGCTAAATTGATCGAGCGACGCGATTGATCAGTTTGGCCAGTACATGGCATCGCTTCGCGCGTCGCGCGCACACTAAACAACCCCTTAGGCCTGAGTTATACTCCCGCGGGAGCCTCCGCGGAAGGGCGGGAATCGCGCCGAGATCCCTCACCTGGCCAATCGCCAGGCCTCGCCACGCCGGCCGTCCGCGGTGCACCCCTAGTCCGCTGACGTTCCGCGGATGCTCCCGCGGGAGTATAAAGGCCGCCACAGACTTCTGCGGCGCCGCTGCCCTATGCTTAACCATAGGGCAGAGACGCAGAGCTCGCCTCCAGCGGCGCCGCCCAGAAATGACTTGAATCATTCCACCCGGCGGCGCCGCTCCAGTGTCTGTCTGCGCTCTGCGCTCTGCCCTTTCGCGGCGGGATCCAGAGCGGAGACGGTCGATGCGGGCGCGCGATCGTCATCGGGGCGCGTTATTGTTAAGCACCAGTCGGTCCCCACTAGAAACAGTACAGTACCTCGCCGTCACCGCTCCCACTGATGATGAGTCAAGCCGCTGAGCGGCGCCGCAGAAGTCTGTGGGGGCCTTAACACTGGCCTTAGCGGCGCCGCTGGCGCGTACTCTTGCTGCGGCGGTAAAAAGGCCCGCGCTACCGCAGCAAAGCGTGTTCACAGGTACTGCCTTTGCTGCGCAGCAGAAGACGCAGCGGATCGATACTATCCGTAACCATCGCTGCCGCAGCGAGATGTGTTCGACATTTAAAAGGTATGAACGAATGGATAGTGTAGTCGACTTATGGTCGGGACGTCAATTTGTGGATCCGGTGCGGGGTGTCCGTATTTTCGCGCATTTGCACAACTTATCTTTTCCATGCAAGCGGTGCACAAGAAGTACTATAATAGCATTAGGAGTTACAGTACGATCAAAGTTGTAAAATAAGCTCGCACGTGTTTCAGATTCCGGTTGGCGGCACCCTAACTGAAGGGGATAAGGTATACACTTGCACGAAGAGAGGAAAGTATGTCGACATCAAGTGGTCTTCTAATTAAATAGCTTGATCCGTTCGTTAATAAAGTGTTTCGGATTTTTTGCGCAATCACTTAAGGCTATTGCAATGTGTAGCCAAAAGCTAACATTTCACTAATTTATTTATTTTTGTTTATTTATTGCGATTATTTAAAACAGTTGTATGATAATTCATGGGACATCAACCAACCAACAGCAAATAACACTTGACAATACAGAAAAACAGAAAAAATGAAATTACAATTAGAAGTTCGAACTTTGAAGGATCTTCTTAGCAACTGGTCTAAAAGGCTCAAAATTCTTTGGAGAGGGGCATAAATTAATTTTTAATTCCAGGTATGCAGATCCGCCCCTAACAGTAACAAGATGAGCCCTAGCTCCTTATTTCGGTTTGGAGCGCCAAATTGCATAGCAAGTTCCTCTGGTCCTGGAGGCAATGAGCTTGTAAAATTTCGTCGATCTTAGTACCAGACAGAATTTTGAACACCCAGCATACATCTGGCAACAACCTTGGTGAGCACTGAGATCAAGAAATTTATGGCGTATTTCCGCTCTGGGAATTCTGGAATGGAAGAATCCATTTTACCTTTTCACAAGTTTCCTGAGGCCGGATTCATCAACGACTTACAACTATTTAACAGAGAATATTACAGCTGATGTCTCTATATCGCGGCTTATCAAGCACTATGGTGAGCGATAAGCCACGTTATCTGACAAGGGAATGCCGTCAGCTTCCCATGGAACTTCGGATTGAGACCTATATCACGTGAAAGAGCTCGAGACGCTGATCACAGATATGTAGACCAAATTTTTTAAATGGATTTTCTAAGCGAGTTATGGCCGGCGGAAGCTGCGATGTCTTCCATGTGTTAGGCGCGCTCAATCAGCGTTGGGCGCAGTATTGAACAGTAATCAGCGGCTCGGCTATCAGCGCCGTTAACAGCAGCGGCGCAGAGGTAGACTGCTCGCTCCTAAGGATTGTGTTCATTGGATCGGTTCTCGCCGCTGACGGCTTTTTTGCATTTTGTGACCTATCTTCGACGAGGACCTATAATCTCATTTTTAGCACATTTTTGAGCGCACGGCTTATGGCGACTTGCATTTACGTCTATTTGAAAACGGAAGCGTGTTTCAGGTAAAATGTTTTATTCATGACGTGAAGCAAGTCAGAAATTCAAATCAAAACAAAAAATTAAAAATTAAATCGAAAATCACCAGAACTTAATAAACATAATAAATAAAAAGTAAAGGCACTAGTTAAAAGTTCCGACTCCACCGACACGACTTCGGTCGAAAAAAATTTTCGTTGAAACTTCGTCTAGGGGGATTATTTGGGGTGCTGATCACGAATCTGACATCCGTTTTTCACGATTCGGTCGGAGACCACCCATACCGTTGCTACAACTGTTCGGCCGAAGTCGTGTTGGTGGAGTCGAAACTTCTAACTAGTGCCCAGCAAAATCGGTGACTCTGCTTGGACCACCCTTGTTAAAGGTATGGCTGGTCTCCAACCGAATCCTGAAAAACGGATCGTGATCAGCACCCCAAATAACCTTCCTAGACGAAGTTTCAGCAAAAAAAAATTCGATCGAAGTCGTGTCGGTGGAGTCGGAAATGCAAAAACGTAAACGTAAACGTAAATGCAAGTCGCCATATGCCGTGCGCTCAAAAATGTGCTAAAAATGAGATTATAGGTCCTCGTCGAAGGTAGGTCACAAAATGCAAAAAAGCCGTCAACGGCGGAAACCGAACCAATAAACCCAATCCTTTGGAGCGAGCACTCTACCACTGCGCCGCCGCTGCTGATGGTGCTGATAGCCGAGCCGCTGATTGAGCGCGCCTAACACATGGAAGACATCGCGACTTCCGCCGGCCATAACTCGTTAGAAGACCCATTTAGCAAATTTGATCTACATATCTGTGATCAGCGTCTCGAGCTCTTTCACCTGATATAGATCTCAATCCGAAGCTCCATGGGAAGCGGACGGCATTCCCTGGTGAGTTTTCCGCTGTGAATTCTCTGTTAAAGTTATGTAAGTCATGTATGAATCCGACCCCTGGTGTAGCTGTTATGGACCCGGTCAATCTCTGGAATATTCTTCTCCGCTGCAATCCTTGTTGGTCGTGGTCGTCTTAAACGATTTCACAAGAATTAAATGTCCTCAGTATTGAAATATATTGAACTTACTCATTCCTTAGAAAGCAACTGTACTAACGAAATCAAAATAAATAATAAAGCGAACAAGAGAATATATAACATTAGTAAGGTAGGTCTGGAAGTTGCAAATTGTTACGCATATTTTCTTGCCTGTGTCCAAAACGCTGATTGATAGTGTCTTAGCCTATATTTACTTTAATTTTTTAAGTTATTTGTTTGAGCTACTTGAAGACGATCAGTTCTCGCTGTAAATCTAGTAAGGGTCCTCAATTACTAGACATGCACCGAGAATGGTCATTTTTAGGTAACCCTCTCCCGACTAGGAACTCGGAAACTGAGTCAACCTGGGCAACCAGTAGTCGGATTCATCAACGACTTACATAACTTTAACAGAGAATTCACAGCGGAAAACGCAGGTAACGCGGCTTATCGCTCACCATATCACTTGATAAGCCGCGCTGTCAGGAATTTCGGCTGTATTTTCTCTGTTAAACTACTGTAAGTCGTTGATGAATCCGGCTCCAGGAATAGTGTGGAATGAAAGAGCTTCGCGGTCCTAGAAAGAACTATAGCTGCTGAAGCATCATCACAGTAGCAAGTAAAGCGTGAGTAAATAGCGCCAAGCTCTACTTTCTCAAACTGCACCTCGATCCATTGAGGTTTTGGTGGTTCTTTTAATACATAAATTGCATTATATATGTCTATTTTTCAATTTAACCAATAATACTAATAATACTACGAATATTTAACATTTGATATAGAGACTGAGCTGAAGACACCGTGGCCAGCTTAATAATTCTCTGCTGGTTAAAAACTGCCTAAAGTGTTGGATTCCTTATGAACTTTTAAGGCTTCCTTACTTGAATGGCGAGCAGGTCTTCCGACATATTGGCAAGTGCAAGGCCCAGATCAATGGGCGAGGGTAGAACTTGAGAGCTGCCTTGAAGCTGCTGAGACCGGATCACTGCCGCCCGCTTCTTTCTCGTCTTCAGTCACTTTTAAAGAGAAAAGGCAAATCATAAGCAGATTTGCACTTCAAAATCATGAACCAAGGTTCATGACACTACTACTCTAAAAGAATAGGCATTTTGTCAGGAGTAACATAGATTCCGTCCGCTTTTGAATTTTTTGGATTTTTTTCTAAGAAAGAATATACAATCAGTCAAGAAGTCAATCACTGTTACTATTGATCACTTGCTGTCATCTTCTTGGCAACTGTTCAATGCCCTGACGAACTCTAGAGGTTTCGACGAGAAGAATGCGTTTAGGTCTTGTTCCAGGTCATTCTGTCATCGTATTTTTTCCATCCAAGAAATGCTGCCGAGAGCGGAAAAGGTGGAATTCCCATGATGCTAGGTGATCAGACGAATAAGGAAGCTAGGGTAGGACTTCTTATCTCAGTCCCACCAATTTCCTGCGCGTCTGGAAGGCAGCATGCGTGCAAACGTTGTCTTGTAAATCTTCTTCTTTGGTTGCTCGGGTCTCCGATCCAACACAGCCTTGATACGTTCCAGGTGGAGAACGTAGATGTCGGCGGTCACTGTGACATCATCTTGTAGAAGCTCCCAGTATATAACTCCTGAGACCGACAAGCAAACCGACATAACTTCCTTCTTGTGGATCTTTCCTTTGACGTCCGGTTTCGAGATAAGCATGATTTTGTCATACGAACACAAAATCTACACGTAACCATGTCGCTCATCTTCCCGTTTCCGAGGCTTTATAAATACGGTCAGCGGTATTCGCAAAGTCATCAACACTCATTCTCCACATCGGCATTGGGCTGGGAGGTCGCTTTAGCCATCGCTCCGGTACCACTCTTTGCCTAGTGCCAGGTGTTCAGAGCACATTTTTGTTGAAATTATACAAAAACAACGGAAAAATCAACTGTTGTGGATATTGTGAAAGTGCATTTCGAATCAAATCAGAGAATAACACATAAGATCCTAGCAGGAGCAACATTCACGATGAAACGACTGCACGTATGCCTAAATGATTACTGTGTAAACATTGTGCCCGTATGATAGAATCATTTCTATGGTTTCGGGACCTTTCCGGCGTTCAGCCATTTTTTACGTCAATTATGGTTAACCAAGAACACGACCTTTTCCCGTGATCATGCACCTAAGCCTTTCCAAAGCCTGGCTCTTTCTGGAGATCAACGATGTACAGGCATCTGCTCGCTGGAGTCTTTGGTCATCTGTCAGTTTGTGCGGTATTCATTTGCCGAACCTTGCAACTTTCCCAAGCTCTCGAAGAAGGCCGTATAGCGTCATGTGGCTGCAAGCAGACCTTCTTGCCACATCTTCGGTACTTGTTGTAGGATCGGCTTCGATGACGTCTTTGAGAGTCTCATCATTAACCTCCACTGGGCGTCCCGAGCTCGTGTCATCCTCAAAACTGCGGTTGCCTGACTGAAAGCGGGAGAACCATATCTTGCAGGTTTTTGTAGAGACCACCCCTTCACATTTCGCCAGGCGTCTGCTGCAGATGACCTCTGTTGAACTCATACAACAACCAGTGGCGATGCTGGTTGCGGTCACAAGCCATAAGATAGCCAAATGTTGCCTTGCGCAAATCTCAGTCTTATATAGTGAACCAAGGACACTCCAGAACATTCTCACAATCCAACTTGCCGCGTGGCTCACGAGAAGCTGAGCCACGTTCTGTCAAAGAAAGTGGACAGAACTTATGTTACTCCCTAATATTAATTTTCAAGCAGTCTACACAATTTAGACACATTGTAGAGTAGCTCGTACAAGTCTGAACTGATTCATCAGCTCCATGAATCAAGAAACTAAATCACTATAAGATGTGTAAGGAGCTGTTGAAAAGGCTTTCAAGGCGCTATTCGGTGTTGTTTTCAACAGTTGAGCTCCGGGCTCTGTAACGTCAATAACATGACAAAGGCCCACAAATTATATATCTGTTGACTTTAAGCGCCGAAATCGCCCGCTATTATTACTAAGTGCAATTCGCTATTATTCTAATCATAGGGACTATGGCTGGTTTTATTATGCGTCCGGTCGCAAGGCAAATAGTCTGTGGATCGAGTTCGCATAAAAGGGTGCAGTGAACGCTGATCGCTATCCGAGTGGTTCCTCCTGGAGATGTTCTTCTACGTTGTCTGCGTGCTCCTGCTGCTCAACGCCTTCACACAGGATACGGCCATGGCACAGGTGATGTCTAGGCCCTTGGAACAGACCGTCTTCATGTCGAATTGGACACATTTCAAATAAATGTGAACATCTTGCTAAACAATCTTCACGCTTCTAAAATCAAAGTGAACGTTTTCCAAATGGATTTGGCTTTTTAGAGGTTAAAATAAAAACTCTCCAAAGTCAGAGCAAAATAAATTTTTGCTTAGAGAAAATTTGTAGAAGTTTCTTTTGCCACTTTAATTTAGTTCAGCTGCTTGAAAGAAGAGTGTAATAATTTTATAAAAAATATATATTTTAAACATGAAAGATTAAATTCTTTCCTTAAGCGCAACAAGGCAGCATATGCAACTTCATTAGCATTCTACATTTAGTGTATTAAAAGACAAGATCGCACCATGCACTCGAAAAACTCGACCTTTATTTGATTGATACTGAAGTGCTTCTGAAAACAAACTGAACATCTTCTAAACGAAACACAAGCTTCTTCCTGGCTAAACAACAAACTCTCCTGCTATATGGTTAAAATAATTTTTTGTTCAAGGAAAATTTCGTACAACTTTCTTTGAAATTTTTTCAGCCGCCCAAATAAGGGTAATAAGCTTATTTTTGAAGCCAAATATTAATTTAACTGTTGATTTGAACCCTAACAAGGCAGCAGTCATTTAGTGTTTAAAAAAACAAAATCGCGCATGCTATCAAAGAGCTCGTCTCGATTTTTATTTGATTAATAGTGTAAATGCTGCTAACATGTAGCATCTAACTGTATGTGAGAATGTGTTCCTTATGATTACATTTGTTGTATCGCCTACAAGTTTGGAACTACATGAGAACAGAAATTTTAATGTCAATCGAATAAAAATCGCGACTTCTTGGACGAGAGCATGGTGCAACCTCTCCATTTGACACTAACTACAGGCCTTCCTGACTTTAATAATAGCTTAAACGATTTCTTTCAGAAAGCGCAGAATTCTGTGAAACTATTTTAAATTGTTTGTTCACATAATAGTCCGGTAAACCAAAAAAGTGATAGTAAAATTTTCCTTGTACAAAAAATTATTCTGGCACTTTTAGAGAGTTTCTGGTTTGAAGTACCTCTTCCACTTCAGATAAAAATCACGGCTAGTCAAGTGCATGGCGTGTTCTATTCTCCCAACGAATTTTAAAAAAAAATTAATGTCTTTCTGTTGATAAAACTATTTTTAAAACACAATTTTGGCTTGAAAAATAAAAAATTTATAGATTTTCGAACAATACGTTCATTTATTGAGGCAGTTGAATTTTAAAAAAAGCTTCAAAAAGTCATACTTAATTTTGCTTGAACGAAAAATCGTTCTGCTTTTTGGTGAAATTCTTGCGTAATGTGGAAGGAGCTCGTTTTGATTTGGAAGATGTTCAGTTAGATTTCAAAAGCGTTAGGGTTTCTTACAACAGAACAGTGTCGAATTTGACGTGAGACGTGTCCAATGTGAATAGAAAAGTGCACAATTCTAAGTGAAAATGGCTTTTCTGATATCCTCTGAAAATTCTGACCTTCCACTCCATTCTTATCGCATACCACGAGTCTCTAAAGTCTGGAGTAGCCTTAAGCTTCTTTGGCGTAGATCCAAAGGCCTTCAAGTTCATCGCGGGCGGCATCTGAAAGCTCTCGTCTAACAGCAGATTCTGGTGTGGTGCAGATGCTGGATAAACCCAACCCATCTAAGAATAACCGATCCCAAAACACTTCTATTCGCTGAGCAGCTCCTAAGCCCTCCTGTACACAAGAAAGCACAGCTAGTGAGCAACAGAAATCTGAGTAATTTGTGCACTTTCAGGACTGCCGAGATTTCGGACCTCCTCAGATGTGCAACATGATCAAGCAGAAAGGCAACTGCAACAGTCCCTACTTTGAAGCACAGGCAAACATGTGCAGGAAGACGTGTGAACTATGCTGATCTGCACCGCACCGCACGTCTTCAATAAAATATTCGCACTTCACAGTAGTTGAGCAGCGCTTCTCCACCAAGTAGCACACCTAGATGTACGACTTCGTCATTAAGTTAGCCATATATTAGGGGGGGGGGGCAAAAGTAATGAGACAAAATGAAAAAATCTTTATCTCTTTATAACTCAATTATAACTAAACGGTGCTGAGGAATGTATTTGCCATTAAGGGCAAGGACCTTGCTGCCATCGCTCAGCCGACTTCCTGATCCCATCCTTCCAGAACTGCTTAGGCCTAGTGCTGATCCACACTGCTCGCTATGGTTGTCGAGGTCTGCTTGGGTTCTTGTGTCCCTTCCGACTAGGAAGTCCTGTAGGCTCAACTAGTAGTGGTAGTCGCATGGAGAGATGTCCAGCGAATACGGTGGGTGAGGCATGTGAACGTAGCCCTGCTGGCCAAGCTTGTCCGTGCTTACTTGTTCCCGATGGGGTGCGGCGTTGTCGAAGAGGAGAACCTTCTTGAAGCGCTGCGAATGAATAAGAACGAGTCGCCGGCCCATCTCCTCTATTTCGTTCACCATGGCCTTGGAGTTCATCGCGGTGCTCTTGGGAAACAGCCTCCGGTAAACCGATCCATGGGCGCAGACCCAAAAGCTCCAAAGATGCTTCTCGCCGTGAACATCTCGCCGAACGAAGGTCGGTAGCAATTCACCAGGCCTCACCCAGACTCGCTGCTTGGCAGGGTTAAGGTAGAAGACGTGCTTCTCATCTTGCGTGAATATTGAGTCCAGGCTGCTCGGGGTTGGGAATTGGGGGAGATTTGCGCGACACAGGTCGACTCGTCAGACCGGGGTTTCGGCATGAGACAGACTGGGGTTTTGGCATGCTTCTGGAAAGGGCGAAAGTGGTAACTTCTCAGATGGGCTTCAGTAAGTAGCATACAAACATACAAGTACGACAAGTACAAATTCAGACTCCAGCCACAAGTTATATGGACACGGCATGGGGTGTCTCATTACTTTTGGCCTCCCCCCCCCCCTAATATTGGGCTGGAAAATAAGTCCCCGCCTTTTTTTACATTTCACTCTGAAATTGGCTGAAAGTCTTTGGCATAATGTTTTAAATCTTACGAAAGAAAATAATTTGCTCTACCTGTGATTTGATTTTTGTCGATTTTTAGGGGAATGAAGTAGAAGCTCAGAAAATAAGAATGACCCTCTCAGGCAGCTCCTTCTCTCTGTATACGTTTGAGTTTTTTGCACAAACTTATAGGTTTTCGTCAATTTTGAGGGTATTGAAGTAGAGTGCGCGGAAGACATAAATTGTTTTTACAAACAGCGTAATTGATTAATTTTTTTTCCTAAACTTGATGACCTGAAAAGGAATGAAATTCAGAACGAAAACATTCTGATGGAACAAAAAGTATTCTCTTTCAAATGACCTATGGCTTTAAATAACATCCTCTTTTGAACGAGAAAAATGGCTTTAAATAACATTCTCTTTTAAATGTGAAAATTTTATAAAGAATAGTTTTCTATTTTTTAACGTTCCGCTAAAATTAACTAAAATCAACATGAGCAAATAAACGCAACACACAGTTTGATAGGCAAAACATTCTCCCTCAAAAACATGAAGCAGTCTAGAAAAATTCAACCAAAGAGTAGAATCTGTTCGTGAAAAATTCAACTCTTCTGGAAACTCCATTTCAGTGCCTTAGAAACTAGCTAGAAAAAAATCAAAACGAATGGGAATCCCAACATGCTGTATTGTCGAGCAAATCACCTTCTTTCCAACTCACTAACAGGGTTACTTTGGCACGATGCAAGAACCAGGGCGTCGTTGCAGGAAATTGAGCGAAATAGGCGACCTCAAGGAAGTGTGAAAAGCGACAAGTCTCTAGGCAACGAAGTATAGTTCCTTTATCGGAGGAGAATTCTAGAACCCTGCATCAGGGATCAAGTGCAATAGTTTGTAATCGCTCGAGAGATCAGCCATTAAATTTGCGCAGACGCACGACTGGAAGAACATATGGACGAATTGGCTCTTCTATGTAGTAGAATAACGATTTTTTGTCGTAATTAAAACAAATCAAATTAGACGAAAAGAAATAAGAGAAAGACGGCGTCAGTCAACGCCTAATTGGGATGCGCCAAGCATCGTACTCTCAAGGGATATCGTGGCGGCATATTGAATGCATATTTGGCCTATGCAATGGATTTCGGTGTCTTACTAACCAAGTCACCCTTCTACCTTTCAATACAGTTTGGAAGATGCTCTCCATCCATTTAGGAATGGAAGGTTCGTTTAGGAAAGCAGTAAGAACGTGTGGTTTGATTACCCAAGTTTGAGAGTTCGTAGTCGAGATTGCGCTTCATGCTTTCCACTCTATCTAGTACCAATTCACGGATCCAAAGAGGGTGGAAGGCTTATTTGCCTCAAAAACACTAATGAAATATGAAAACGACAAGTCGTTCAGCGGCCTAGCGGCCGTCGACGGCTGGTTGGCGGCTTCGCCCCCCAAACCCCGAGAAGAGACCACCTACGTTTCCCAACTTCTAGACCTTCATACCTTCATTGCGATAATGAACTGGTTTTACTATATAGATTACAGCCGTCAGAGCGGCCTGTGGGCCGCACTGACGGCTTCTCAACGGCTTCGCCATAGTAATAACTTCTCACCATCAATTTTAGCTGCAACCTATCAGATTCGTGTTCAGCGAACTCGATTACCCCAACGTCTGAAGTTTCGTGCCGCTTGAACGATACCCTCAAAAATCAATAATATCGATCGATATCGATCGATTTGCTCCCCTGCTGTGAACGCCTCCCATCGATGATCATCTAAATGCCCAGACACGGTTGCCGACGTGTTCGGCACGTCTACGGCTCGCCTGCAATCGCCCACGGTTAAGCTGAAATAAAACCCTGCTAACATACGCCGCAATGTCGTAGGCATCTCCTGGCTTCAGTTTCCGCTACCCGTGACGGACACGTGACATTAGCCGATTATGTATAGACAAGTGCTACGACACGCCTATCGGCGTGTCTCGCACTTGCCCGCTTCGCGGGGTTATAGGTTTGTGCTTTTTTCTCAGAAAATACTCTCGCACAAAAAGTACGTGTGATCTTCAAAACAATTTTGTTAACAGAACAACAAAAAGACAACATTTACTGAAGCATCTCGGTGAATACTACGTTTGGTATCGACTTGAGTCCTGGTGTTAACCAAATTTTCAGATGGGACTTCTGTCGAACTCGCGAGCACGCCACGTACAGTTGACCATGAGAAAATACTGGACTGGGGAGATATACACAGAGGCGTAGCTGGCGCGGGTAAAGTATTCCGTTCAACATGGGATAAAGCTGAGTTCTGCATGCGGCCGGTCGTCGTACGACGACAATGTGACCTCTGCTTCCTTTCTTTTCGATCTTCTGACTCCATAAGGTTGTGGTGTGACGAAGGGAACCCGTCTGCTGGATTCAGGCACTCAGAAACGCGCGCAGAGGCCATTGTGTCAAGCAGGAGGAGGCTGCGCCTCCTCTGCTGCAGCAGCATCTCATGCTCAATTCTGAATGCGATCCCTCGTCGTAGGACAACAGTGCCTCCTCTTCTGACTCCAGAAGGTTGTGGTGCGACGAAGGGAACCCGTCTTCTGGATTCAGGCACTCAGAAACGCGCACAGACGCCGTTGTGTCAAGCAGGAGGAGGATGCGCTTCCTCTGATGCAACAATATCCCATGCTGAACGGCAAACGTTGCCCGCGCGAGGTACGCAGAGGCGTACCTGTCGCGGGTAAACTTTTCCGTTCAACGTGGGATAATGCTGAGTTCTGCATGCGGCCGGTCGTCGTACGACGACGATGTGACCTCTGCTTCCTTTCTTTTCGATCTTCTGACTCCAGAAGGTTGTGGTGCGACGAAGGGAACCCGTCTTCTGGATTCAGGCACTCAGAAACGCGCACAGACGCCGTTGTGTCAAGCAGGAGGAGGCTACGCGACCTCTGCTGTAACAACACCCCATGTTGAACGGCAGACGTTGCCCGCGCGAGGTACGCAGAGGCGTACCTGTCGCGGGTAAACTTTTCCGTTCAACGTGGGATAATGCTGAGTTCTGCATGCGGCCGGTCGTCGTACGACGACGATGTGACCTCTGCTTCCTTTCTTTTCGATCTTCTGACTCCAGAAGGTTGTGGTGCGACGAAGGGAACCCGTCTTCTGGATTCAGGCACTCAGAAACGCGCACAGACGCCGTTGTGTCAAGCAGGAGGAGGCTACGCGACCTCTGCTGTAACAACACCCCATGTTGAACGGCAGACGTTGCCCGCACGAGGTACGTGGAGGCGCCGCAAGGGGTTCCATGAGATTGCCCGTGGTTCCACGAGGCGTATCTCAGCCAGGTTCCCAACCTGAGTGAGATACGCCTCATCATCTACAGGGCAGGAGCTAACTCAATTATATAGTGGTAGATAGATAGATAGATAAGATAATAGGTATCGATCTTATGTTTTACGGAGTTGAACAACTATCAATGTTAATCAATGCGGTAAGGTTTCACTTGCTCGCTAGTGGAGTAGGAAGATGTACAATCCTACTATACAATCCGTCTGGCCTTTCCTAGAAGTCGAGTAGCAGGCGTCCGTGTTCAGACGAGGTGCCACTCACGCCGTGTCGAGGCCTTCAGAAGACGTGTCATCGATGTCGCGTAATGGGGGTCTGGGTCCAGAAGACATGTCACCGATGTCACGCAAGGGGTGTCTGGGCTCAGAAGAGGTGTTACGGACTTCATGCAAGGGGTGTCTCGGTTTAGAAGACATATCACCGATGTCACGCAAAGGGTGTCTGGACTCAGAAGAGGTATTACGGACTTCATGCAAGGGGTGTCTCAGTTCAGAAGAGGTGTCACCTATGTCGCGCAAGGGGTGTCCGGATTCCGAACACGTGTAATGGGAGACCATTAAAGGGGAGAACAGTGAGCAGGAGTCCAGTGAAGGGGGGAGGGGTACCAGTAAGTGTAGGACATTTAATGGGAGCCAGTGAAGGGTCCAATAAAGAATACCACTAAGGTGAGGGTTGGGGGGGGGGGAGGGAAGTGAACGGGAACCAGTGAAGTAAGAGGGTTCTGTGAAGGGAGAACTAGTAAAGGGGGAACCGTTAAAGAAGCACCAGTGAAGAGGGGGGTGGGGGCAGTAAAGGAGGGACCGGTAAAGGGGACCATTAATGGGGGCAGTGAAGGGGACCAATAAAGGGTACCGCTTCGATGAGGGGGCAGTAGGGAGGGGGGCAAAAAGGGGGACAGTGAACTGGAACCAGTGAAGTTCTGTGAAGGGGGGGGGAAGCGGTAAAGGGGGAATCAGTGAAGGTGTGACCAGTAATGAGGGCCAGTGAACGGGGCTGCGTCAAAGAAGGGGGGACAGTAAAGAGGGTACCAGTCTCTACCTGCACATGGGTAAGGGGGTATTGTGTATTGTCGGAGGGGGGGGGGGGTAGAGTAGGGAGAGTGACTTCGAGAATCGGAGGATTATTATTGCCGTCGGATATTTGGCGGTATAGAGCTCTCACAAGATTATCACAATCTGTTCCTCGCCACGTAGAGAATTTGAACTTCGGAGAATAAATCGGTGTAAGTGCGATAGAGAGTGGGTAGGCTTCATAGGAGCAGTTTTGAAGATTGTGCCTTACTGTGCCGCTTTCCAGTAAAACCAGTTTCTCACTGTCGCGCAAGTAAGAAGGTCTAGACGGGAGTGTTCTATTCTCGGGGTTTGGGGCGAAGCCCCCAACCGGACGTTTGGCGGCCGCTAGGCCTCTGAACGTCTGGTGTGTAATATGAAAGTCTGATATGTTGGCGTACTTCTCTATGCGGTCGCAGGTAAGCGCTTGTTTCCGGTGAAAACAACAGCCGACAAGTCTGTTTGTGTCGTATATGGCCATAGATGAATATCGCTCATGAAATGGGACAAAAGAGCTCCACTCAACTGATGAAGAGAGGTTACTCTGGGATGTGCATGAATCACCTCACGAAAACAATGTCTTGTTGACGCTGAAGCGGAAGTAGAAGCAGCGGCAATAAAAGCAGGCGTATGTATATACCATTATTCTCACGTCGAAATGGACACTCTTCTAAGTTGACCTATGAACTTTGAAATCAAATTGGATGTCTTCCAAATCGAAACGATCTTCTTCCAGGTTACACTGCAGTTTCTACAAAATGGTAAAAATAATTTTTATCAAGGAAAATGTAGAATTACTTTTTTTGATTTTTTACTTCAGCTGTCCGAATGAGTGAAAAATTTTATACAATTTTTGCTTTTAAGGAAAAATTAGAAATTAAATTTTGTTTTATAGCGCAGCAAAACGGCAATTATAAAGTGTAGTGAAAAAGTGGATTGCGCCATGCACTCGGTAGGCAAGTCGCAATGTTTATCTGATTGATAGTGTAACAACTGCTTATATGCAGCAAGAAAGTCAGGAGATGTGTGTTTCTTACAATTGTTTATGTTGAACCGTTTGCAGGTGTGAAACTGCATGCAAACAGAAATTTTGCTATCAATCGAATAAACATCGCGAAGTTTCGGACGGGGGCATGGCGTAGCCTCTGTTCTAGCATAATGAAATAGCCGCTTTCCTGCCCTGCAAAACAAGATTTAAATCGTTGCCTTCCTCAAAAGAAATTAATTTTTATGAAATTTTAAACTATGCGTCGTTCTCTTGGGAAGTAAAATAAACTTCAAAGAAAGTTGTACCAAAATTTCCCTTTAACAAAAAATTATTCTAACATTTTTGGAGAGTCTATAGTTTAATATAGAGTGAGCTCATTTCTATTTAGAAGAATCCGATTTGATTTCAGAAGTCTCAGGCAAGCTTAGAAGAGTGTCCAATTTGATGTGAAAAGTGTCAAATTTGATTTGAAAAGCGTCCAATTCGACGTGAAAATGGTATATAGCTCTTGGACAATTTCTAAAGACGTGGGGGAGTAGAGTGATAGTGCAGACCCAATTGTCCCCCCTCCCGACTAGGATAGAACCCGAAGTACAAGCATTCAGCAACAAATTAGAGTTAAGATTAAATCAGCCAGAGCCTTGAGTTTTCTCGCTTTTCTATAGTTCTGTGGAAAACTGACGACCGGACGATTTTCGCGTGCCTGGCGCTTGGGAGAAGCTGATTTTTTGCAACGATGGCAGCGTGACACGACATCGTGTCACACCTCCCACACGGTCGAAAGGGTGTGACACGGTCCCCACCGTGTTGACGTTCAGGAAAACCGGCTTTTCAAAATTATCTGTTATCAGCGGCCCTCGCCAATCAATTAAAATACATACTTCCGGCGACGGAAAACATTCTCTCCATTTCGCTGTTTGAAGTGGCCAGCATAAGGTTCAAGCGTATGGTCAAGAGTGGATTGGTTGTTTACTAGAGAATACATTTGTGTTTTTTGTTGTTGTTGTCATGTTGTGTTTTTTGTTTCCTATTCTTTAACGTGAGTGTTAAACAAGCGTATTCAAATACATAAATAAATAAATAAATAGATAAATAAATAAAAGACGGCGTTACTCAATTATTTATGGGACGCGCTGCGCATTCTACTTCTACGGGATGTCGTGAAGGCGATTTGAAAGCGTATATGGCCATACAATGACTTGCGGTGGACAGCCCAAGGACAAGTCAGTGCTGCATCCTTCTCAGGCAAGTCTGGCACCAATTCATCGACCCTGGAGGAATGAAAGACTTGGTTGGCCTGGGCGGGAAATCCGAACCAGGAACCTGGTGTCGGACGCATGCAACAGCCGGGGACGTTCTCCGACTGCGCTACTACGCCCGAATCAGTAAAGTACAGCCGTACCTGCTTTACATTTAAACGCTTGCCGCCTCAGGCTTTTAGACCTAGGAATAATCTATAATATTGATAAACTTTCTCGGTCGATCAATACTGTCTACTCTTTATGGAGCCGTTCCTCCAGCGTTGATTACATTGGCAAAAAAGCAGTGGCAAAATCGATAATATTTCCCAGGTCTATGCAGCAAAACAAAGAGCTGTGTCTCTTCTAGCGCGGGCTAAAAATGAAGCCACAATTTTAAGCGCCAATAATTTTATTTTGATTTTTATTATTTATTTATCATTTAACATATTAGTAGTAGCAATTTGAGTTCAATAAAGGTAACTGAAATACATGGTAGGGACAGTACTGAGAGGTAAATATAGGTTTTATACGTTTACTTTTTCTTTAATACTACTGTTTACTCAAGACGTTTAGTTTTCGTTGCTTTACCGCTGCTTTTTTTCAGCGCTGCATCTCTTTTTGGACATACATGACGATGTATACAAGGTTACCTTTGAGGCACCTTTGAGTGTAATAAATAAGCGAATAAGCTATTAAGATCCATGTCGTGAATATGGGCAGCATTGGGAGGTAGGAGCGCACCAGCCAATCATAACCAAGCAGAGCGGCGCTACCGAACACACGCGAGTGAAGCTTTCTCAGAAGTGAACACTGCAGAGAATCACTATCAGATGGTAGCACGATCAGATGGTAGCACTGTTGCTGAACAAAATCACAAAAAAATCGATACACGAGGAGAGTCTAGTATTTTTTAAGTATTGAATATTGAAAATTTAAAAAATGTAAAATAATGTGAATAAATAATAAGGTAATAGAGACAGAAGAAGGCCGTTCTAGAAGCTAGGAGTTTAGGAACTCTTGAGAAATCGCAAATTTACGAGCTATATAAAATCGAGAACGAATGAAATAGGCTATAACTCAGGCAGAATTCGCTCCGTCTTCGCGAAAAATCTCTCCTGGAGATCTCGCGAAAGGTGTGTAGACGACAGCACCGGTACCAATCACGCGATTCAGAAAACGGATACGGCAGATGACGTGCGCGACGACGAGTGCATCAATACTCGTCGTGGGCTCGACCGACTGCTGGCTGACTGGATTCGATTGCGTGTCGATAACTCAGCGATATGGAAGCATTGATAATAAACTGGTAATAAGCGATGATTAAGCCATGAATTCCAGACAGACGCCGAGCCAGCCGAGCCACACACCCCTTGCATCTGAAGAGATAACGGAGAGCTTTCTCAAGCTCCGGACGGGTTGCTGCCCAGAGTCTCGAAAGGCCTTGCGGTTTCTTTGTCCCACTAAAGAGACACTATTTGATTTTTGCACCTAAAAATTAGAAGTCTACCACGTCTAAAGGGCACGGGTAGCGCAGTCGGAGGAGGTATCGGCTGTCGCGTGCACCTGTCGATACCAGGCTCCTGGTTCGGATTTTCCGCCCAGGCCAACCAAGCCTTCCAACCTTGCGGCGTGGGTGAACTGATACCAGATTTCTCTGTAAAGAATAAGGCGCTGACTTGTTCATCGGTTGGCCACCGCAAGACATTGTATGGCTAAAAACGCATTCAAATCGCCTCCACGACAGACTGTAAAAGTAGAACGCGTGGCGCATCCCAGAAAGGATTGAGTAACGTCGTCCTTTATCCTTTATCCCCTTTTAGCGAGTTTTACTACTTCTTGTAAACAACAGACTTATTGGAAAATTCATTGCAATAACAATGGCAGGTATTTTTAAAAAACAATGATAAGGATAAAGGATAAAGGACGACCTTACTCAGTCCTTTCTGGGATGCGCCATGCATTCTACTTCTACGAGATGTCATGGATGCGATTTGTATGCGTATTTGGCGATACAATGTCTTGCGATGGCCAGCCGATGAACAAGTCAGCGCTCTATTCTTCCCAGAGAAATCTGGTACCAATGCACCCACACTTGAAGAATGGAAGGCTTCTCACAGATAATCTCCTGCCCTACCTCCATGACGGTGGGTATTCGTCGTCAGACAGTTCGGGATACCATTTAGTAGCCAAATATTGCAAGGATTAACGAAAGCGTTTATTGGAAGAAACACCAGGGACCACAAAACGGGAAGAGGTGGCAAACCGGTGTCCGCACCAGGTTCTGAATGAAGACTCTCCACGAAGAGCTGGGTGGCGGCCCATCATGGCAGAAATTGCCGTTCTGAATGCTTATATTGGCCACGTCGAGCCTACACATCATGCAGATATTGGATCAAAATTGCCGAAAAATATTTGAGCGTACAGGACAACGAATGCAGGAATATCGAGGTCTTTACCGATTCACACCTCATTGAGCGACAAATGATGAAGGTTCGCTACCTTCTGTGGAGAATCCCTTCTGAGATGCGCCCCGCGTTTATTCCAGTTTCACCAGGTGTATGGTAGTTTTCCCGGCTCTTTTATCAGACACATGTCATAATTCAGAACAAAAGGTTGTTTCGAAGTTAAATTATGATTTGCAAAAAGACGGGCAGCAACGGGAAGCGAGCCAACGACGTCGCACACGCCGAGCGCGAGCACTACCCCTGCGCCACCGCTGTACCCGGCGGGCACTGTTCCGAAAGATGGCTATGGCTCGCACATTTCCTAACGGATTGGAGAGACTAGTACATGAACAGCACTCAAAAGCATAAAAGGAAAGCAAATGGCCAAAGGACATTTGGAGACACGTGTTCTGGCGGTGAACACCAGAGGCGATGTCCCTCCGGGCAGATTACCCCTCATGCTACGGATGCAACGAAAAACCCCTTACTGCATGAACAATGGAGACACTGAATTGATGAGTTCGGCGATAAATAAGTCAGCTATGTAAACCGACTAAACAGGTCAAGATAAGTACATAACGACGACCTGACAAAAAAATTTAGAATAACTTTATTTGAATTTTTTAACTTCAGCTGCCAGAATGAGTGTTACATTTTATACAACTTTTATTTTTGAGAAAATTCTAAAAAAATTAAATTAAACTTTGTTATAAAATGCAGCAAGGCAGCAACTATGTAGTGCATTAAACCCTGGATCGCGCTAGGCACTCGTAGAGCAGGTCACAATGTTTATTTGGTTGATACTGTGTTTTGGATCACAACCGCGCAGCCGTGCATAGTGCCCCCCCCCCCTTCCCTGCACCGTGCATAGTCCCATAATGAAATTCTTTTAATGTTTCAGCGTAAGACAGACATTCAGACATTTCCAAGCGAGGGGATCAGATAAGAGTGGCTCCCGGGAGACCATAAGAGACCACTGGGACGACCGCCAACGCGATGGCAGACTCATTCTCAAGGCCTTTCAGAGAGCGGAATCTGTCTCACTGGATGCAAGCAGCCAGAGATCGAGCGGTCTGGAAGAGTTGTGGTCCCCGCTGAGAAGAGCTCCAGCCGACAAAAGGACCATCAAAGTATCAAAGTAAGTAAGTATTACAATGCACATTTTTGTGCGCCATAAATAATACATATATATGCAGATATAAATATTAAGATATATAGGCAGAATAGTCGTTATAATCGCGAGAACAGTCGAGCGATATAGATATAGATAGTGTCGTCGTTATAGTCCGCGAGAATAATTGAACACTATCGATATAAATATTGGAGCCCATGAGCGTAAAAGAGCAATGTCGGGAACGTCTGAAGAATTGTTATTATTTATATTTACCAGTCGTTCAGCGGCCCAGCTGCCGCCTACGACTGGTTGGGGGCTTCGCCCCCAAACCCCGAGAATAGGACGCCATGGCCGCTACGGATTTCCTATTCTTCCCTAGGCCTTCTGACCATTATGTTAATCGAGATGGATCGGCTGATCTTCCTCAACGTGATCCTCAAAAAATCTATAATATCGATCGATATCGATTGGTCGACTTCAGATTCGTGTTCAGCGACCTCTATTACCCAAGGCCTGAAGTTTGTACCGCCGACGTGTTCGGCACGTCTACGGCTCGCCATGCACGGTTGCCGACGTGTTCGGCACGTCTACGGCTCGCCATGCACGGTTGCCGACGTCTTCGGCACGTCTCCTGAATCCCGACGCACGTTGGACGACGTCTTCGGCCCGTATTCTGAATCCCGACGCACGTTGAACGACGTCTTCAGCATGTAATCTGAATCCCTAAGCTCTGCACTTGATCCCCATTCTTACCCTGACGCGTAGTTCGCTGAATACATCGTAAACTTGGGTGATCCGCCGCCGGGGTTTCAGTTCGCTGGCAATCGCCCATTGTTAAGCTGAAAGAAAACCGGGCTGGCATACGCCGCACTGTCCTAGGCATATCTTGGCTTCAGTCCCCCCTCCCCGTGACTGACAACGTGACCGACAGATTAAGCGAATTATATATAGTAAGATAATGGGATGCTAGCGTTAAGTAATAAAAATAAGGTAGTCCGTCTCGAGTATTGAGCTAGAAACGGTATAATTATTGTAGCCTGTCTTCTTCTTCTAATGATTTCTTGTTTTCTTCGTGTAGCAGCATAAATGAAGAGCGAACGTCGTGCTTCATATGTAGGGATAATCAAGATCTCTTCATTTTGAACTTCATTGATCGTAGGTACATATATTATACGTATTTTAAAAATGATGAAAGTTGTCGCCACGTCAGAGGAAACCATCACATATTGATTTAGTTCACATCCTCAATCCGAAGTATTTGTAAAACATTTAGTTTGCGCAACTTATTTCTGAAGTCTTTGGAATTTCTACATGAAATCAAATGCTGTGGAAGTTGATTAAGCCATCCAGCGTAGTAGTCAGAGTTTAGAGTGTAGGTTTCTCCGAAACATTCTGACCGCTGCTCCAATAACATGCGAAACACTTTTTTCCTAATATTTACATTATCGTTTAAAATGTCAATATGCGCCCCAAGTTTTCGTGTTTTTCTATGCTTAAGCTTGGAAATGTTTAAGATAACCTTACATATTTCTACGAGTAACTTCTTTTTCGTCTTCTCTTCTCTTCGTCCTTTACATTACAGCACCGCGCATGTCTTTTGGTCAATTCCCGAAAAAGCCGCTTTGGAGCGTTCCAAAGCGGGTATTTTATATAACATTCTTTAAAATCAAGCACTTGTGAAAAGAAACAAATATTTGAGCTCAGCAGGCCGAGCTCTATCTTTTGACATATAAATCAATGGAGTTGAACAATGCATATAGGCCGGACATAATCAATCGAGTGGGCGCGAGAGCCTACAGAGTGACAGTTTGGGAAATTTTATTGAAATTCCCAGCCGCCCTTCTCAGAAATTGCCTTAAGACTGTCCAGCTTACCTTTGGAATGCGCCGTGAACAATGCATATAGAATCGAACCTATCAATCGAGTAATTTCGCTAGTTTAGAAGCTATAACGCTGCATTTTCGAGGACCACTAAAGCTTTCTACTGCCTACAAAATCCACAAGCCGCAGCCGAAACGATTCGATCTCCACAGAGTTATTGCGCCCCGAACACACTCGCGCGTGCAATTTGCGAATGGTCGCGCCTACTCGATTGATAGGTTTGATTCTGTATGCATCGTTTACGGCGCAGTCAAAAGGCATGCTGGACAGTTTACGAGCAATTTCTGAGTAGGGCGGCCGGGAATTTCCGATAAAACTCCCGAAACGGTCACTCTACAGGCCTTCGCACCCAGTCGATTGATAGGTTCGATTCTATATGCATTGTTCACGGCGCACCCAAAGGCTAGCTGGACAGTCTTAGAGCAATTCCTGAGTAGAACGGCCGGGAATTTCGATAAAACTCCCCAAACGGTCACTCTACAGGCTCTTGCGCCCACTCGACCTCACTCTGCGAGTGGTCGCGCCCACTCGATTGATAGGTTCGATTCCGTATGCATTGTTTACGGCGCATTCCAAAGGCAAGCTGAACAGTCCTAAGGCAATTTCTGAGTAAGGCGGCTGGGAATTTCAATAAAATTCCCCGAACTGTCACTCTGTAGGCTCTCGCGCCCACTCGATTGATTATGTCCGGCCTATATGCATTGTTCAACTCTATTGATTTATATGTCAAAAGATAGAGCTTGGCCTGCTAAGCTCAAATATATGTTTGTTTTCACAAGTGCTTGATTTTAAAGAAAGTTATATGAAAAAGCCGCTTTGGAGCGCTCCAAAGCGGCTTTTTCGGGAATTGACCAAAAGACATGCGCGGTACTGTACTTAATAAAAGTTCATTGCTACGGGAGTTGCCAAAAAATAGCAGATGGTAATTAATAAGGTAGTAAGATTTCCAGCTTTAATGTGGTTAAACGCTCATTTTACTGTTGCCTTTGTTTGAAGTTTTCTTTGACGTTGAAGAGCACCTTCGAGAGCATTTAAATAAATAAATAAATAAACATTCATCAAAAATTAGAGAAAGAAAATAGGTTCACACATTTGGGTTTTATCCTCAACCAGTCGTTCAGCGGCCTAGCGGCCGCCTCCGACTGGTTGGGGGCTTCGCCCCCAAACCCCGAGAAGAGAACACTCCGACCATCTTCTTTTCCCAACTTTTAGACCTTCATACCTCAAAAACAAACTTCAGATTCGTGTTCAGCGACCTCGATTACCCCCAGGGCCGAAGTTTCGCGCCGCTTGAACGCCATCCTCAAAAAATCGATAATATCGATCGATATCGATTGATCCGACTTCAAATTCGTGTTCAGCGACCTCGATTACCCCCAGGACCAAAGTTTCGCGCCGCTTGAACGCTATCCTCAAAAAATCGATAATATCGATCGATATCGATTGGTCGACTTCAAATTCGACTTCAGCGACCTCGATTACCCCCAGGGCCAAAGTTTCGCGCCGCTTGAACGCCATCCTCAAAAAATCGATAATATCGATCGATATCGATTGGTCGACTTCAAATTCGAGTTCAGCGACCTCGATTACCCCCAGGGCTGAAGTTTCGTGCCGCCTGAACAAAATCCTCAAAAAATCGATAATATCGATCGATATCGATTGGTCGTCTTCAAATTCGAGTTCAGCGACCTCGATTACCCCCAGGGCCAAAGTTTCGCGCCACTTGAGCGCCATCCTCAAAAAATCGATAATATCGATCGATATCGATTGGTCGACTTCAAATTCGAGTTCAGCGACCTCGATTACCCCCAGGGCTGAAGTTTCGTGCCGCCTGAACAAAATCCTCAAAAAATCGATAATATCGATCGATATCGATTGGTCGTCTTCAAATTCGAGTTCAGCGACCTCGATTACCCCCAGGGCCAAAGTTTCGCGCCACTTGAGCGCCATCCTCAAAAAATCGATAATATCGATCGATATCGATTGGTCGACTTCAAATTCGAGTTCAGCGACCTCGATTACCCCCACGGCCAAAGTTTCGCGCCACTTGAGCGTCATCCTCAAAAAATCGATAATATCGATCGATATCGATTGGTCGACTTCAAATTCGAGTTCAGCGACCTCGATTACCCCCAGGGCCAAAGTTTCGCGCCACTTAAACGCCATCCTCAAAAAATCGATAATATCGATCGATATCGATTGGTCGACTTCAGATTCGTGTTCAGCGACCTCGATTACCCCCACGGCCAAAGTTTCGCGCCACTTGAGCGTCATCCTCAAAAAATCGATAATATCGATCGATATCGATTGGTCGACTTCAGATTCGAGTTCAGCGACCTCGATTACCCCCACGGCCAAAGTTTCGCGCCACTTGAGCGTCATCCTCAAAAAATCGATAATATTGATCGATATCGATTGGTCGACTTCAAATTCGAGTTCAGCGACCTCGATTACCCCCAGGGCCGAAGTTTCGCGCCGCTTAAACGCCATCCTCAAAAAATCGATAATATCGATCGATATCGATTGGTCGACTTCAGATTCGAGTTCAGCGACCTCGATTACCCCCACGGCCAAAGTTTCGCGCCACTTGAGCGTCATCCTCAAAAAATCGATAATATTGATCGATATCGATTGGTCGACTTCAAATTCGAGTTCAGCGACCTCGATTACCCCCAGGGCCGAAGTTTCGCGCCGCTTAAACGCCATCCTCAAAAAATCGATAATATCGATCGATATCGATTGGTCGACTTCAGATTCGTGTTCAGCGACCTCGATTACCCCCAGGGCTGAAGTTTCGTGCCGCCTGAACAAAATCCTCAAAAAATCGATAATATCGATCGATATCGATTGGTCGACTTCAAATTCGAGTTCAGCGACCTCGATTACCCCCAGGGCCAAAGTTTCGCGCCACTTGAGCGTCATCCTCAAAAAATCGATAATATCGATCGATATCGATTGGTCGACTTCAGATTCGAGTTCAGCGACCTCGACTACCCCCACGGCCAAAGTTTCGCGCCACTTGAGCGTCATCCTCAAAAAATCGATAATATCGATCGATATCGATTGGTCGACTTCAGATTCGTGTTCAGCGACCTCGATTACCCCCAGGGCCGAAGTTTCGCGCCGCTTAAACGCCATCCTCAAAAAATCGATAATATCGATCGATATCGATTGGTCGACTTCAGATTCGTGTTCAGCGACCTCGATTACCCCCAAGGCTGAAGTTTCGTGCCGCCTGAACAAAATCCTCAAAAAATCGATAATATCGATCGATATCGATTGGTCGACTTCAGATTCGTGTTCAGCGACCTCGATTACCCCCAGGGCTGAAGTTTCGTGCCGCCGACGTGTTCGGCACGTCTACGGCACGCCATGCAGGGTTGCCGACGTGTTTGGCACGTCTACGGCATCGCCAGGCACGGTTGCCGACGTGTTCGGCACGTCTCCGGCTCGCCATGCACGGTTGCCGACGTGCTCGGCACGTCTACGGCTCGCCATGCACGGTCGCCGACGTGTTAGGCACGTCTACGGCTCGCCATGCATGGTTGCCGACGTGTTTGGCACGTCTACGGCTCGCCATGCGCGGTCGCCGACGTGTTCGGCACGTCTACGGCTCGCCATGCGCGGTCGCCGACGTGTTCGGCACGTCTGCGGCTCGCCATGCGCGGTCGCCGACGTGTTTGGCACGTCTACGGCTCGCCATGCATGGTTGCCGACGTGTTTGGCACGTCTACGGCTCGCCATGCATGGTTGCCGACGTGTTTGGCACGTCTACGGCTCGCCATGCGCGGTCGCCGACGTGCTCGGCACGTCTACGGCTCGCCATGCGCGGTCGCCGACGTGTTCGGCACGTCTGCAGCTCGCCATGCGCGGTCGCCGACGTGTTCGGCACGTCTGCGGCTCGCCATGCGCGGTCGCCGACGTGTTCGGCACGTCTGCGGCTCGCCATGCGCGGTCGCCGACGTGTTCGGCACGTCTGCGGCTCGCCATGCGCGGTCGCCGACGTGTTCGGCACGTCTGCGGCTCGCCATGCACGGTCGCCGACGTGTTCGGCTGCCGCGCCCCAACTCAGTGGGACGGACGGACGGTGTGACACACACAGTGACACACACACACAGTGACACACGCTTGCTGCTTTATATATAGTAGGATATACAATGTACATCATTTGTAATTTTAGAATTTTAGCATGAAACAGCAAGGAAAAGCTGGATAAGCCATCTCGGTGTCCGCATAAAAGAAATGGGTTAAATACATTTTTCCCGAACAGGCGCCTAGTGTGAGCTTTTATGTCGTCGTAAAAAGTCGGCATTGTTTTCGTAGGGTGGGCAATAAAAACGTTGAGCTCGCTAGCTGTTTGTTGGACAATGTATAGCACCACAACGCTGAAAATATCTGCTATCAGTGTTTTACATATGGTAACCTGGGAAAATAGCCTATATGAGGGCATTTGGAGAGCATAGTCTGATTGATGACGTTGGGAAAACTCAATGTACTTGAATATAACGGATGAGCGGGTTATAGGCAACGTGCCCGCCCGTCCAGTAAAAAGCTACTTATTATGCTAAATTTTGTCCTCAAAAACCTCTTTACTGGAATTGATGGTGAAGTTTGTCGATATGTAAGCTGTCGGACTGGAGCACGTCTTGAACCATTGTGTACTGCCGTAGAGTTTGAAGACACTTAACTACGACGAAGAAAGGCATCGACAAGTCGAAAGTACCAGTTCACCGACCCTGAGGTGAGCAAAATTCAAGTGAATGCACTAAATCACAGAACGCCGTTACTGGTTTAATTACCCAAGTTTGAGCTAAAGTCACTATGGGCTTCGCCAATCTGTGGTTCTCTCATCCCAGCAAGTTCGGTCCCGGATCCCGCTCTTGTCGAGTCTGCTCACCACGGTCTAATCCGCAAGTACGGTCTGCATATGTGCCGTAGATGTTTCCGAGAGTACGCCAAGGACATCGGCTTCAAGAAGCTCGTCGACTGAGGAAACATATGGGACGACTCGGCGTCGAAACACAATCTGCCTTTGTTCTTGTTGTTGATTGCTGCGAATAAAATTGTTATGGGGAATTGTTTTGGAAATAAAATATTCTTAACCTAAGCATTTTTTTGAAAGTTATTCACAATTTATAACGCCATGGGCGCGTGTAGCGCAGTCGGGAGAGGTGCCGGCTGTCGCGTACACCCGATACCAGCCTCCTGATTCGGATTTTCCACGCGCCACCTTTCACACAAAGCTCGACAAACGATTTACGATTTTAAGGGCTTTTTCCTGTTGTCTCTCTCCTACTTAAAGTAGTCTTCGAAGACTTACTATAATCGGCTGTGATTGGCCGACGCGTTCGTGCCTTCCCATGTAGGCCACATTGACGACTAGTGTGGCACCCGGCTTCTCTCTGCCTTCATTCTCCGCTGTGTGCCACAAATTTTATCTTATTTTATTTTATTCTGCATCAACTGGGCGCGTGTAGCGCAGTCGAATGAGGCGCCGACTGTCGCCTGCACCCGATACCAGGTTCCTGGTTCGGATTTCCCGCCCAGGCCATCCAAGCCTTCCATCCTCCGTGGTCGGTGAATTGGTACCAGACGTGTCTGGGAAGGATAAAGCGCTGACTTGTTCATCGGCTGGCCACCGCAAGTCACTTTATGGCAACATACGCATTCAAATCGCCTCCACGACATCCCATAGAAGTAGAATACGTGGCGCATCCCAAGATCGATTGAGTTACGCCGTTCTTTACCCTTTATTTGTATTTTTTATTATTTTACACAAAAATTACTAAATTATGTTTTTATAAAGTTCTTGCAAACACTGTTCATCTTTAAGCCGTCATTTAACCCTTATAACGCAACGAAAAATAAAAAAGTTTTTACTCGAAAAGCACTATTGAAATCAGAAACTTTTACGTTTTCCCCAAAATCGGAAACAAAATCGAAAATCGGCCACAGAAACAAGGTGGAGGAGGGCGTGTCATAACTACCTATGAGGATTTTTTGTGGGGGGGGGGGGGGGCGTGTCGTAGATTTTTTGGCAAAAATTTAACACCACGTTTGGCCATGACTTGAATTGCTTCGCATAAATGCAAGCGATAAAAGGATTGCTGAAAGGTTTGGGCAGAGTTTATAACAACTTAGCTTTTAGAGTACGCACTGCGTCAGGGGGACGGCCGACCATTCCTAGTCGGAAGATGTTGCGGCGGAGGATCACGCTATTCCAAAAAACACGGAACAGCCGCTCACATCGGCCTATTTCTTGCTAGAGCAGTAAATCAGAGGGTTTATTTGGCGCCAATTCTTTACAACGAGAATGTATTTTCTTTCATTCAGCACCGTTGGAACAATCGTTCACTGAAAAATACTGAGCCGAATTTAAAGTCGGTTAAGAAGTAGGTTATCCTGCGAGTTTTTGGTAAGTGGAGCCTTCACGCCCAATTTATTCATTTTTTTGCCCACTTTCCTGATATTTGTAGATATTTAAGTCAACAATAAAAGCCATTTCTGTGCGGCTGTGTGATAACGCAGCCAGATTTTTTCAGCCGAAATCCCTGATAGCGCGGCTTATCAAGCGATATGATGAGCGATAAGCCGCGTTATCTGAGTTTTCCGTTGTGAATTCTCTGTTAAAGTTATGTAAGTCGTTGATGAATCCGACTCCAGATTGGGCATGTGTGGTCGGTGCCCTGATTAGTTGGCTCATCTCCGAGTTCCCATGTAGGCCACATTGACGACATGTAGCTATACCTCTTTCTAATGTCATGCTTTCAAAAGTTGTTTGAATCCCGAAGTATTCTGAACCCAATTGGGGCCAGAAATATACTTCCAACACCTTGTCTGTAACGTTCAGCTCTCTAATTTTGCAAAGTACGAAAGAAATTAAATATCGACAGATATCCTTGGAGGGCGCGTGTAGCGCAGTCGGAGGAGGCGCCGGCTGTCGCGTGCACACGATACTAGGTTCTTGGTTCGGATTTCCCGCCCAGGCCAACCAAGCCTTCCATCCCTCCGGGGTCGGTGAATTGGTACCAGACTTGTCCGGGAAGGATAGAGCGCTGACTTGCTCATTGGCTGGCCACCGCAAGTCATTGTATAGCCAAATACGCATTCAAATCGGCTCCACGCATCCCGAGAAGTAGAATGCGTGGCGCATCCCAAAAGGGATTGAGTAACGCCATCCTTTATCCTTTTATACTGGCAGCAAAACTACCACGACCGCGTAGTGTAATAAAGTCCTACCTCCTTTTGTTCAGTACAAAGTTTGACATAGAGATGGATTTTGGAAATTTGAATTTTACTGAGAGTATTGGGTGTGCAGAAAATTTTGCAAGAATGAGTGATCTTATTCAACAAGTAATAACAACAACACAAGCGACGGATCACTATCCGCCGTAGTCGCCATCTGTAGCCACGATTTTCCTCCAACGATCTGGTAGAGCAGCGATCCGTCGCTCCAGAACGAAGAGGAATGTGAAGCGACCCAATCCTCCATCGTGCACTTGACGTCGCTACGATCGTTAAAGCTCTTGCCTGCATAGAGAGCTTGGAGGCTACTGAAGGCATGATAATCACAGAGGCTAAGGTCTGAAGAGTACGGCGGAGCCATATGATACCCAGCCTGTGCAGCAGGGATGAGCGGATTAACCGTTATCCGTTATCCGTTATCCGGTTTCCGGCGGGTTTTGGCCTATCCGTTTTGTTGTTCGTTATCCGGTGGTTTTTGGCCGGATAACGAACAACAAAATCTGGCACCCTTATGATTACTTAGTTGAATATAAGGACAATTTTTAAAAATCGTTTTGTGTTTTTTTCCACTGATAGTCGAAATACGTTTGCAATGCTAAGTCAGTGCCTTCTTTTACAAGGAAAGCCCATGAACTTCCCTCAAAGATTCTCAACGAGACCTATATGGTCTTATAGGGCATCGGACGAGGATCACAGATCTGTGCTTCGTTTTTGCTATGGGCCTGTGGGTGGTCCGGAAATGACAAAAATCGTATCACTTCAGAGCGGGCTGATATGGCATAAGTGACACCTGGAATCTCCCTATCGGAAACTATGTAAGCTGCTGATCACGAATCTGTCACTCTTTTTCTAAATTATCACTTTGCTTATACTACTTTTCATGAAAGTTGAAGTCAAAGGTTGGAAAACATGTCTGACATGGTATGTGCAAGGGTATTCAGCGATAGTGACGGTTGCAAAGAATGCTTGGCTGGTGTTTATATATACTGATTTTCACGCTTAATATGGTGTTTAAACCGTGGCATCAATCTGGCGCGCTTCTTTCAAACGAAGGCACTCAAATTCTTGCAAAACTTTCTGCACACCGATTACTTACCACCTTCTAAAACAAAAACTTGCGCGAGTTTAGCTCACCTTTCAGCGACTTAGAATGTCAAACGACGTGCATCAAGAAGGCGAAGGCGGTGGAGAACTTTAACGGCGCAGAACATGAGGAGAGCTTTTGCAAGACTGCGCTCTCCTTTAAAACATATGCTGCTTTCCCATTCGTTTCGAAAAACGCCCATGTCATTACGTAATGGGAGAGCATATGGGTTCTCATTGTTGCTTGGGAACTTCCACTGAGCTAGAAATCTCGAAGAAAATCCCAAGAAAAGCGAAAGGCAGCTCTCCAAGTAATAAGAAACTTAACTTCCACGAAGGAGAAATGTAGGAAACGAGGAAAGACGGAATGAGCCACGTAAAGAACAGTCGAAAGATTAGAAAAAATTGCCCAGAAGCAGATGTGTCGTTTGAGGGCGAACGTCTGCCTGCCAAACCCGAGGATGCGACTGCGACTTGTGCTTCGAGGCCTCGAGATATAGTGATTCTCAAAAAATGTAAGCGCCGTTTGAAAGGCCATTACCTTCCTGACAATGTGATGCTCTAAAAGAGTCAGAAAATGTTGACATTCCCTCTGTTATCTCGTTCATATAAAAGGCCGTCCAGTATAAAAAAATTCTTCTTCTTCTTCTTCTTCAGCGTCTGTCCCGCTTCGTAGCAGGGTCCGCTATTCTGGTGTCATGACGCCACCTTTCCCGATCCAGCGCTAGATCAGGGTGGACGCCAGCCGCTTTCAAGTCCGTATGTAACGTATCAGCCCAGCGCTGCTTCGGGCGCCCTCTAGGCCGCTTTCCTACCACCTCGAACTTAAGGCCTATCTTGCGGACGCTATCTTCCTTTCCACGCAGAACGTGGCCGTACCATCGTAAGCGAGCTTCGCGCATCTTGCCAGTTATCGGCGCGACACCGAACTTCTGCCGAATAGCATCGTTTCGGATGCGGTCCATGCGCGTGACTCCTGCCGTCCAGCGCAGCATCTTCGTCTCCATGGCGCTGAGGCGCGCTTCAACTTCCTTCGTCGCAGGCCAACACTCAGCGCCGTACATCGCTACTGGCCGGATGACTGCCCTGTAGATCTTTGACTTAAAGCGCTCCGGTATCTTCCTATCGCAGAGCACCCCAGTCAACGAGCGCCACTTGGACCAAGCTGCACTCACGCGCGAATTCACTTCGACCATCAGTTTGCCGTCAGACGCGACTGCTGATCCCAGGTACTTAAAGACCGCAGTGCGTGGAAGCTCGATGCCGTTAACCTTGATGGAGCTGGACTCGGTAACGTCCGTCGTTAAATACTCGGTCTTCTTCACGTTCAATCTGAGTCCAAACCGCTCCAAGCGATCACACCAAGCTTGCACCTCTCGCTCGAGTTCACTTTATCTTCGCTAGCGAGCATCACGTCATCGGCATAAAGCAACGTCCAAGGGACGGGCTTTTGAAGATCTCGTGTGATGGCATCCATGACGACAACAAAGAGGAGTGGGGAAAGCGCAGAACCCTGGTGTACCCCGACAGAGATGGGGAACTCCATCGAGGTTCCAGCTGCAGCTTGAACTCGACTCTTTGGACAAGAGTAGAGAATTCGCACCCACTCTATGAGCTCTTCGGGAACTCCATGATGTCGCAAGGCGTACCATATCACTTCACGCGGTACGCGGTCAAAGGCCTTCTCCAAGTCGAGGAAGGCGATATGCACTGCCTTCTGTTTCTCGCGATGCTTCTCTATCAGGAGGCGGGCGGCGTGAATGGCATCAATGGTGCCACAGCCAGCCACGAAGCCGCACTGATTGCTGGAAAGCTGGACGATGTCCCGAATTCGTCCATCGACAACTCGCTCAAAGATCTTCATGCTGTGCGAAAGCAAGCGAATCGGACGGTAATTGGAGCAGTCTGCAGGACTGCCCTTCTTCTTCCAAATCGGGATCGTCGTACTTTGGCGCCAACACTCAGGCACTTTCTTCTCCGCCACAACCTGATTAAAGAACTTCGCCAACCACTCAGCAGGGTACCAAAACTTCGACTTCCACAGTTCTGCTGCCACGTCGTCGGGCCCAGTCGCTTTGCCTGGCCTCATCTTCTTCAAAGCCGCTTCAATCTCCTCCACGGTGATCTTCTGAACGGGGCCGTGGGTTGGAGCCGTGGAAGGGATGGCTGGATGAGGAAATTCTACTGTAGAGATTTCCTCAAAGTAATCGCGCCATCGCTTCAATGCCTTCTTGCGGTCCATAAGAAGACGGCCGTTCTCATCATTGATGCCGAAGAACTTCTCGATGTCCTCGGTCTGGCGATGGCGATTCTTTGCGAGTCGGTACAGATACCGCTCACCATCGCGCGACTCGAGCTTCTCGTTGACATCTCCATAATGAGTGGCTTTTGCAACAGCCACGGCCTTCTTTGCAGCTTTCTTCGCTTTTTGGTACTTCCGCCAGTTATCGGCTGTCTTTTCGCCGAGAAACACGTGATATAGCGTCTTCTTCTCTCGAACTTTGGCTTTCACGTCATCTGTCCACAGCCAGGCCTGCTTGTCGACCTTCCGTCGTCCAGGCTTCGTGATGCCGAGCTCCGACCGTGCAGCGTGACGAATCGCGTCGGTGGCCTTCTCCCAAGTTTCGTCGACAGTTGTCACTGTCGGTAACCGCACGCGAGAAATCACAGCTGCTTCCTTCTCTTTCATTCGCCACCACTTGATTCTTGGTGCACCGCATCGCTCGACCTGCTTCAGCCTCGGAGGGGCGATCTTTAAAGTACAGATCAGCGGTCGATGCTGTGGGGCGACCGTCTCATACGGCACGACCTTCGCGTCTGTGACAAGACTTCGGTCTCGATCCTTCACAAGGACAAAGTCTATCTGAGTCCTGGTGTTCCCGCTATAGAACGAGATGAGGTGGGAATCGCGTTTGCGAAATACGGTGTTCACTATGGTAAGGTTGTGCGATTCCGCATATTCAAGGATACGCTCACCATCTGCGTTACGCGATCCGTAACCGAACCCACCATGACAGCCGTACCCGTCTTTCGTCGCGCCGACGTGCCCGTTGAGGTCACCAGCGACTATGATGACATCTTTCGACGGTACCTCTGCTGTCTTCTCATCAAGCAGGCTCCAAAACTCTTCCTTGGCTTGATCCGAGCAGCCAGTCTGCGGAGCATACGCAGAGAAGAAGTGATAGAGTCGCTCCTTCGCGGCGACAACGATCTTCATCAATCGATCGTCAAAGCGCTCGACGCTTACAATCGAGTCACGAAATCGTTCGGAGACGATTATTCCGACACCACTGGTGGTCCTGGGACTTCCACATAGAACGGCCTTGAAGCCACGTCCTATGTCCCTTGACTTACGGCAGGACCACCTCGTCTCCTGCACCGCACAGAAATCAACTCTTCTACGCTCCAGTGCTTCAACCAACTCGCACGAGCGGCCCGTCAACGTACCCACATTCAGCGTTGCCACGCGGGTCCTGCTTACGTTACGGGACTTTCGGACTAGCTCAGTTGCCCCCCGATGCCGTCCTCGCATCAGGGACCCTCGCATACTTCTCACACTCGCCGGGCTCTGCGAGTGCGCGTCGGCTCCCGCGGACGCCGTAGCACTATCTCGAAACACTTGAGCTGTCATACACCATGTGATGTGACATGGGTCTTCGTAGGCCGGCCTGTCACAAGGGCCTGTCGCCTGCAATCGAGTGTCCGTGTTCGGCTTAACTCGCAGAGCGAGTAGTTTCCAGTGGCACCACGTGGAGGAACGGACATCGCCACCCGTCCAGTATAAAAAAAAATGACTATGGGATTTTATGAAAGCAGAGGGTTGCGCCATGCACTTCTATAAACGTTCAATTTTTAGGTTCAATTGATTGTGTATGGGTTGAATGCCTAAAGCGATTCCATCGTAAACTGATTACACCGACGTTCTGCGCTACTCATATGTTATAATACTAAATATCAATATAACAAACAAACAAATTTCTATCGAAAACGCTGAGCGAGGGGCTATAGCTTTGCTGCTAGCAAGGCTAGGTGCAAAAATAATGCGCTATAAAGCCTGTAAATTGCGCCATGAACTCCTTTAAAATTTTAACTCGTAGAGGCACTGAAGTTGCTGTCATTGTTGCTGACACAGGAAGAACGAGAAGTGGTTCAAGACTTTCTTAGGATCATTAACGGTTTCTCACCCGCACAGCTGTTTCTGTACTAGAAATTCTACAGATTTTCATGCTCTGTGCATCCTGAAGCACGTAGCTCCATTCAGAATTGCTAGAGCTGGCTGCAGGAGTTCTTAGAACGTAGCAGATAAATGTGTCACCAGTATTTTTGTGTTTGAAGTTTTAAGCTTTAAAATTCGCTGTCACCTAAGCTTTTGACATGTCATTTACCGATACAAAAGAATAAAGTTCGATGTAAGTCCATTTTTTACGGGATGCGCCATGCATTCTGCTTCTACGGGATCTTCTGAAGCAATCTGAATGCGTATTTGGCTATACAATGTCTTGCAGTGTTCAACACATGATCAAGTCAGCGATGTAAAATATAAATAATATAAATATATGTATAAAATTTTCCAAAAAACCAGGCTTTACCAACATCCCTAAATGTTTTTAAATCCATCGTTAACAAACACCTTGCTAAACGTGGACATGATGCATCTCTCCGATAGACAAATTTGGCCTACATTTCCTTCCCGTGTTTTATTTCGTTTCTGTTTTCTCCTAACTTCCTTCATTATGATGTTCTGATGTTATTTGTTTTCCGCATTTCTTTCTCTTAGGAGTGATATTGTTGTAACACATGAAACTTTTTCATGTAATAAATAATAATAATGTATTCTACCTAGACAAGCATCACATCAAATCGCCTACTCCGAAGAATAGAAGGCTTGGTAGGCCCGTGAGAGAAATCCGAACCAAGAACCAGGAATCGCGGTGCACGCAACAGTCGGCGCCTCCTCCGACTGCGCTACCACGCATCCGTCCAAATTACCTCGTCGTGGTCGGAAAGACTTTAATCCATTTACAAATGGGTAACGAAAATTGTCGTTCTGCTCAAGTAACCCCGCAGATCATCTCCGTGTTAAAAACACGTGAAGATCAAGGATTGTGCACTCCAAGCCCTGTCTACAGCCTCGACATCGACTGAAGTCAAATGCGTGGCGCAAACGAAAACTGGCTTACGTCATCAATCGATGGATCAAAAAGAATAGAATGCCGACAGAATAGTGGAGCAATTGAAAGCAGCAGTCGAAGAAATAGATAAGATTTTCAGTAAAATATTTTTAAAAAGATAAAAAAGAGCAGTCATAGAAGGAAGTAGACAATTATAAACGGCGGATATCAGAACCGGGTCACCGTAACCGCATGCGGGTAGCGCAGAGACTTTTGCCGTCTGCGCCCTCCCACACTATAGATCGCGTCAGCGTCCACGTGGAGACTCAATCGACCTCTTGTAAACCCGCGATCGCCAAGCGAGAGAGCCATCGCGGGTCGTGGTGCAGTGGGTAGTGGGGTTGCTTCATGCGAGGGATGTCGGGGATTCGGTTCTCCTGCGTCACGGCATTCTTGCATTTCAACTGATTATCTTGGATCTGAGAGGTTATGACGTCTATACGATTTTGAGGCGTTTTTTGCGCAATTTTCCAACCGTATACGCTTCGCCGCTGGACGAGAGCAGTACGAAGCCGCAGACTTCCCCTGAGCTACGAAAGCAGTTTCCATAAGAGCAGCTTGTATGGCACACACCCTAGAGACTCTTTCTTAGCCTGGTTCTGCGACTGCACAAAAGACGTCTCACCCGACGCCTAAGGATACGGTGAGCCGGTTCTGATATCCGCCGCTTATAATCTTGTGAAGGAAGTGAGCTTGTGAGAAAAATTTAAAAATAAAGATTGAGGTTTTCCTAAGGTGTGCCTCGCCCTCCACGCCGCTGTACTGTTTTAAAGCTATTTCAAGGAAAGAGTTCAAGTGAAAGGAAAGGTAACCTTTACTGAGGCTCGGGTTCGTCAACGGTTTACCGGCCGGTAACGATGGAAATTACCGCGAAACCGCCACGTACCGCGATTCGTCAACGCGGGCGTGGTAGGTTTCCGGTAAAACCCGGTTAGGGCGTCGGTAAACGGCGCGGTGAATTACAGGTACGCTCTACTGCTAATGTCTGACCCAGTGACAACGAGTCGGACGTGCCGTCAAGTGTAGTGGTACGCAGCATCCTTCACCGCGTCCTTCGTGAATCGTAAGTTTCTGGCAAGGAGCCGCTTAGGTGAATCTGTGGTAGCGATTTACCGACTTCTTCGTTGATGAATCCGACTTTGGATTGGATCTACACGAAACCAACGTGGTTCAGCAGTGATGCAAAGGGTCATCAAATGCCGCTCCTGATCTTTTCAAGTGAAAAGTTTATCCTTTTTTACCAAAGGCTCTTTCTCTCTCCTGGGCCCGGATTCGTTAACGCGGCCAGCGGTGAATCCTACTCCAATTTACATCGACGGCTACTTACCAGTCACTTACTGAAAACTTACCCCTGTTTCTGATTCATTACCACCAATCAGGGGTTTTTCTATCCTGCTAATTTCTTACCCAATGCAACGAGCCTGTGCCGCATGGTGAATTGCTAGCGCCATTCGTCCGTCGTGTTCATGAATCAGAAACAGAGGTAAATTCCCGGTGAGTGACCGTCGAGGCAAATTGAACTATTAGGCTGTAACGAAATAAATGGCACTGAACCACCGTAAATTTAAACAGTTAATATCTCGGCTTCTAGGCAAGTTTATTAATCGAAATAAAAACCTTCTGATTCTACACACCTTTGCCAACGTGACACAAGCTTTTTTATCCCAGTGGCATAAAGATCAGAAGTTCTGGAATTGACGAAATCTTCGAAGGCACTTTCGGCATCCTGTTGGTATTTGAATATTTTCCCTACCAAGAAGTCGCCAAGATGCTTGAGGAAATGGTGGTCTGTTGGGGAGAGGTCGGGAGAAAACGGAGGATGTGGTAGAGTTCCAATGCTCAGCTCATTCGATTTCTGCAACGTCATTCGTGCTACATGGGGGCGAGCATTGTCGTGCAGAAGGAGAGCTCGCCTTCGGTTTACCAAGGCCGGCCGGATATCCTTCGACTTTTTCATCATTTCTTCAATTTCAATGCAGTACTTCTCTGCCGCGATGGATTCACCGGGAGGGAGGAAGCTGTGGCGAATAATTCCCAGCGAACACCACCATACTGTCACCATTACTTTCTTTTGGTGCAATTCCGGCTTCGCAAAAACCTTGGGGCTCTCATCGCTGTCCACCCTCTGTGCCGATCGTCGCCTGTTGTCGTACATTATCCATCTCTCGTCACAGGTTACGATGCGATCAAGGAATGGGTCCGTTTCGTTCGCAGAAGCAGTGCGGACGAGATCTCATATCGTCGGTTTCTTTGCTCCTCAGACAGCTCGCGAGGCACCAATCTTTCCAGCTTTTTGGTCTTTCCAATTCCCTTCAGATGCCGGGCAGCTGTGTTGTGACTGACGCCAAGAACCTTCGCTATCTCCCTGGTACCTTTGTGTGGATCCTCCTCTACCACATCTCTCAGCTTGTCCTCATCAACATCACTATGCCTCCCACGACCTTCATGTTCTTCCAAGCTCTCATCTCCATTCCGGAACTTCTGATACCAACGATACGCCGTCCGAATTGTGGAACATCCTTGACCGAATGCGGCGTTGATCTTCTCGTCCGCCTCCTTAGCTGTAGTGCCCAGCTTGAATTCATACAAGCAAATGCCTCGGATTACCCTTTTGTCCATCTGCAAAAAAGTCAATAAAACTCTAAAGTTTTCCCACTTTTACATAGAAAATTTGGTACTCTCCGGTAGAGCAAAATTTGCGCTTCTAAATGATGTGCCACATGTTACGGTTTGTTTTTGATCAAACGCGTAAAGACGCCCCAAAAGATGGCGCGAGCCAGTGCCATTTAATTCGTTACAACCTAATTGGATTTACCACCGGCCGCGTTCATGAATCAGGGTCCAGGACGCGCTAGCGATTTACCCTGAAACTTACAGCCGATTTTTCCCGCGTTCATGAACCGCGGGTAAATGGGGAGCGGCGATAGATTTTACACTTTCCGGCCGGTAACTCGTACAGGAAACCGGGGTCTGATGCTAATGATTTGCGTATTAACAAACAAATACGCAATCCTTAGGGCGCGTGTAGCGCAGTCGGAGGAGGCGCCGACGGTCGCGTGCACCCGATACCAGGTTCCTGGTTCGCATTTCCCGCCGAGGCCAACCAAGCCTTCCATCTCTTCGGGGTCGGTGAATTGGTACCATACTTGTCTGGGAAGGATAAAGCGCTGACTTGTTCATCGGCTGGCCATCGCAAGTCATTGTATGGCCAAATACGCATTCAAATCGCCTCCATGATATCCCGTAGAAGTAGAATGCATCCCAGAAGAGATTCAGTAACGCCGTCCTTTATCATTATCCCTTATCCTACGCAATCCTTCTAAAGTTTGTGATGTTGCCTAGTCATAGACTCAACTGATGACGAACACGGAAGCAACCTCGGCCTTTCTCATCATGTCAGAGTGCGGATTTGCAGTAACGAGATGAATTGCTTTCGGAGTACGCGGCCATAAAACGAGGTTTACAGGAGTGCGTTTAGTGCTACATACGTGTCGATCGGGTGCCGTGCATCCATCCGACCAAAGATTGCGACAAATGTGGCAAAATGAAGGACTAAATCCTTAAAACTTCGATACCTCCCCTCCCGCTCGTCCCACAGCCAATTAACGCCGTCTATGTAGCAATTTGTTGTGCAAGGTCATATTAGGTATTCCCCACTGATTTTGAAGGATGAGCTTCTTCTCAATGGGGATGATTTTTAAACGGTTCTAGCAACCGTTGTGTGGACCATTTGCCACCAAAACTCCTGCGTCAGGCGGGACTCGAACCCGCACCCTCTGCTTTCCGATCAGGATGCTTTCCGATCTACCACCGGAGCTGTTTGATCGCACGTCATATCCACGATGTTTTGGAGGCGCATCAGCACCCATTTGTGATATCGGTATTCTAATAACTGATGTATTCTACCGCTCCATTCATTACTTAGGACGGTGTCTACCTTTGTTGGTATTATTCGGGGACATCCGAATCGGGGCAGAATCGGAATTAGGTAAACCAGCCAAGTAACTCGCTTCGCAGTCACCTGCTGGACGTGAGTAGTCACCAACTGGATTCTGGGGGATACCAAGGTGCCTACAAACGCGGTGGTCAAACTTCTTCTAGAAAGCCAAAGAAACGGGCGATATGACGCTCTTCGTGTTCGAGGAACGATTCATTGGAGCACTCTGGCACGCGACAGGGACGAATGGAGACGCTGCTGGCGCCGGCTCAAGCAACTCAAAAATCAATGGGACGATGCAGGTATACCTATGTCTATCCTTCGATATCTATTCCGAAAAAAATTCTGGCTACATGTCGCGAAGATGAGCAGCATTATGAGGTGGGAACGCATCGGCCAATCAGATTACGTCAAATTGACATGTCATTCAGACAGGGCTTGCACGGTAGGTACCCTGATTGGCTGGATTGTGTTCTCACGCCACTCTGCTTGGTTGTGATTGGCCGGCGCGCTTCCACCTTCCAATGCTGGCCATATTTGCGACATCCACCAAATTCGGTTATCAGAATATTCGAGTTAAAAAGTAGTCTATTCATATCCACCGCTTATCCAAAGAAATGGTATCGGACCCAATGCATATTCCCAGGTCAGTGAGTTGCTACCAGCTTCGTGTATACAAGTTACCTCTACAATATCCCGTAAAAATAGCATGCATGGTGTATTCTTAGAACTTTTGACTTGTCGTATAAGTGTCCAACAACAGGAAATCCTAAGAGGCGAAAACTGCTCCTTCTTATTCTTACACTTTCGCAAGGCTAAGGCCGTTCGGTGTTTTCCATTCAGAAAAGGGCTACTGACAATTTTTATTGGCATTAAAATCGTTATTTAAAGTCAGTAGGAAGTTTAGCTACGAACTGGTTCACCAAGTCTTCCAAAGAAGAATGTGAAAGGTCGGAAAATTATGAAACAGAAAGAGCAATTCACTTAGAAAAACAGTTGTGCAGCGAGTTTGAAGCACTATCATCAAGGCATGCCATTCAGAGAGGGCTTGTACGGAAGGTACCCTGATTGGCTGGATCGTGTTCGCTCGGCACTCTGCTTGGTTGTGATTGGCTGGCGAGCTTCTACCTTCCAATGCGGGCCATCTTTGTAACATCTACCAAATTCGGTAATCAGAAGATTCGAGTTTGAAAAATAATCTATCCATATCTATGTGAAAGGTCGGATAATCGTGAAACAGAAAGGGCAATTCACTTAGAAGAACATTTGTGAAGCGAATTTGAGGCACTATCACCAAGGCGTTAGTGGACGGCATTTCATGCCTCGTTCCAGGTACGACGAAACTGCCGACGTGTATCAGCTGTGCCCGTTCATCATCCGGAAAACGACCCACTTGACTGTTCGTAAAAGAAAAGGCGGTTAATTTATAGCAGGCTGGGGTATAAGTGCATGTCGTAAAGCTTTACGCCTCAGCACACACCATCATCGACAAGAGACGGCTTGACTTCGGAAACAACACCTAAGGCAATTGGATTCGATTAATGGGGCAGGATAATACTACGCTACGTGTGTAACAGGATACGGGTGTCATCCCGGATACGGATGAGTGCTGATCGGTCCCACGAGGTGTGGATGTTGCGTTCGATCAAACGGCGCCGGTGGTGTAATGGCGTAGAGCATTCCCGCCCGGCTAGAGGGAGGTGCGGGTTCGAGTCCCGCCTGGCGCTAGAAATTTTGATCGCAACAAAACATCGTTATGACAGTGTGTAACAGGGTTTGATAGACTGCTTAGCGAGAAGAAGAGAGCCCCGTGCGTTTTTCAGCTGTCCAACAAATGCGACACGTCGGTTGATTCCTGAAGTACACTTGATCTGTGTCAGTGCACTGTGCACTGGCGCATATCCCGTTCGGGACTGATCTCGTGAGAATCGCTCTTTTCGTCACACGAGTTCCCTTTCGAACTGTCTGCTGGTCCGAAAGCAGGAGGCGAACATTGGTTCGAACCCATGTCACGTACTTTCCGCTCCCAACCTCGCACGCAGTGACGACAAATCGTGGGGGGTTCCTCCCCTTCCTTCGCGCTCGGAGTTGGAATAATGCTCTGAAGAGGCCTCCGGAAAGTATTCCGTACCTATCTTTTACGTGCTTTCAACGGGGAGTGCAGAGAGCAGACCTCAGGCCTAAGTCGTCCATTCCACGATGCCGATGGATTCGAGCCCAGGCATGACAACTGTGGAGTAAATACAGGATCTATTCTACAGAAGGGGAGTTCACACCTAATGCTTCACAACAGCAGAGAAAGCACCGCTTCCGAATTAGTCTACGAAGAGAGCCTTTCTTAGCAACTTTGTAGCCAAGGAAGATCACATCATTTACGATTGTTTCGCTTTTTTAGTGTGCCACCCTCCGACTAGGATCGAGGATCTGACCACATACTTAATCTAAGCAATGGTCTTTAACAGCTATTTGTGTTTCAGCCCTGATTATGAAGTCTCTCCTAAAGTTATCACAAGCTAGGTTGGCCTAGGCGAGATTCGAACCTAAATAGAATCCGTTCGCGCCTCCTCTGACTGCGGTCCACGCGCTCAAGTTATTATTTTCAAAATTACATTGTTCTATGAAACAGTAAGCAACTGCCTAGCTCGAATGCTCGCAGAAATTCTCCGAAATCCTAAAGTCAGCGATAGAGTCATGTTTTATCCTTTAGCCTTAGCTGTCATCAGTCTTACATTGGGATCGAGGGCACGATTGATGGTGGAGAGAGAGCATCCTGCCATTAATATCTCTCCAATTCAATTTTAAATTTTAATTTTAAAATGAAGAACGTCGAAGGAGACAAATGCCCTTGCACTCCAATGATCAACGAAGCATCGTATCTAATTCAGAATCGTCAGCGATTTAAACACCCAATACCACGCGCCACGTTTCACACAAAGCTCGACAAACGATTTACGATTTTAAGGGCTTTTTCCTGTTGTCTCTCTCCTACTTAAAGTAGTCTTCGAAGACTTACTATAATCGGCTGTGATTGGCCGACGCGTTCGTGCCTTCCCATGTAGGCCACATTGACGACTAGTGTGGCACCCGGCTTCTCTCTGCCTTCATTCTCCGCTGTGTGCCACAAATTTTATCTTATTTTATTTTATTCTGCATCAACTGGGCGCGTGTAGCGCAGTCGAATGAGGCGTCGACTGTCGCCTGCACCCGATACCAGGTTCCTGATTCGGATTTCCCGTTCAGGCCATCCAAGCCTTCCATCCTCCGTGGTCGGTGAATTGGTACCAGACGTGTCTGGGAAAGATAAAGCGCTGACTTGTTCATCGGCTGGCCACCGCAAGTCATTGTATGGCCAAAAACGCATTCAAATCGCCTCCACGACATCCCGTAGAAGTAGAATGCGTGGCGCATCCCAAAAAGGGATTGAGTAACGCCGTCCTTCATCCTTCATTTTTCATATACGTCAACTACGTGCAAAAAACACACTATTGACATAACAGCGCCTGAAAATTGTAGTTTAGCTAGCTGAAAGAAGCACACAAACATTTAATTGGGTTGATTAGCCAGTGTGAAGGTATCAGCAGATGCTTTATTTTTCCTTTCCCCTTCGTTTCTCTATTATTTTTCTACTTTTTTAGAAACGAGGAAATTGAAAAGAGAAAATATACAATATAAAAAAAAATATAAATATATTCCTTTGAAGCAAAAATATTGTTGAAAAAGATATAATTTATCACTTATCAGTTTGTGAGAAATCGCGTATCAAAGGCATTTCCCCAAATCAAATGAAGGCAAGCGGGTACTTTTGGCTGTCATGGCCTAACACATAAAGGCAGTGAGAACTCAGACAATAAAATCAGCTTTTTAGAACGATCTTTCTCATAAGGGATAAGGAATAAAGCCCGATGTTAGTCAATCACTTTGGAACGCGCCACGTATTCTACTTCTAGGGAAGGTCGTAGAGGCAATCTGAATGCCCATTTGCCCAATACAACGACTTACGGTGACCAGCCGATGGACAAGCCAGTTTTAACCTCCTATACTAGACTGGTACTAGTTCACCGACCCCGTAGGGACGGAGGGTTTCGGCGGCCTTTCTGCCACGGAAAATCTGAACCAAGAACTTTGAATCGGGCGCACGCGACAGCTGGCAACTTATTCGACAGTGCTACCACGCGTCTCTGGGTCCCTTCTTTGGGGCAGGAGTTTTGATTTGAAGTATAAATGCTTTAAGGCTAAAAGGATAAAGGACGGCGTTACTCAATCCCTTTTGGAATGTGCCACGCATTCTACTTCTACAGGATGTCGTGGAGGCGATTTGAATGCGTATGTGGCCATAAAATGACTTGCGGTGGCCAGCCGATGGACAAGTCAGTGCTTTCCTTCCCAGACAAGTCTGGTACCAATTCACCGACCTCGGAGGGATGAAGGATTTGTTTGGCCTGGGAACCAGGAACCTGGTATCGGGTGCGGACGACAGCCGGCACCTCCTCCGACTGCGCTACACACGCCCTGCGTCCAAAATAAATGAGTAAATAGTCCTTTAGGAGTTCTATACCTTTTCTTCATCAAACACTTGCCGTGCTGGCTCTGAATTTTTGAGGTTATTTAAAAAGCACATTATACCAAATTTCTTAACGAAATATAAAAAATCTTTTTGACCGATATCTTCAGGATGCAGCTTAGTAGTTTTCAACTGTACTATGTTGATTCTTGTTGCCTGTTTTTTTCCTGTTTAGAACTACCTTAACTTATGTTTAGTTTTGCCTTGTTTTTCTTTTGCATGGATATCCATGTAGTGAATAAATAAACAAATGAATAAATAAATAAATAAATAAATAACGCATAACAGAGGGTGGAAACTTTTTGAAAGTAGTCTACTATACATTAGGTTGTAACGAATTAAATGGCACTGGCTCGCGCCATTTTTTGGCGCGTCTTTACGCGTTTGATCAAGAACAAACCGTAACATGTGGCATATCATTCAGAAGCGCAAACTTTGCTCTACCGGTGAGTACCAAATTTTCTGTGTAAAAGTGGGAAAACTTTAGAGTTTTATTGACTTTTTTGCAGATGGAGAAAAGGGTAATCCGAGGCATTTACTTGTATGAATTCAAGCTGGGCACTACAGCTAAGGAGGCGGACGAGAAGATCAACGCCGCATTCGGTCAAGGATGTTCCACAATTCGGACGGCGTATCGTTGGTATCAGAAGTTCCGGAATGGAGATGAGAGCTTGGAAGAACATGAAGGTCGTGGGAGGCATAGTGATGTTGATGAGGACAAGCTGAGAGATGTGGTAGAGGAGGATCCACACAAAGGTACCAGGGAGATAGCGAAGGTTCTCGGCGTCAGTCACAACACAGCTGCCCGGCATCTGAAGGAAATTGGAAAGACCAAAAAGCTGGAAAGATGGGCGCCTCACGAGCTGTCTGAGGAGCAAAGAAACCGGCGATATTAGATCTCGTCCGCACTGCTTCTACGGAACGAAACGGACCCATTCCTTGATCGCATCGTAACCTGTGACGAGAAATGGATAATGTACGACAATAGACGACGATCGGCACAGTGGGTGGACAGCGATGAGAGCCCCAAGGTTTTTGCGAAGCCGGAATTGCTCCAAAAGAAAGTAATGGTGACGGTATGGTGGTGTTCGCTGAGAATTGCTCACCACAGCTTCCTCCCTCCCGGTGAATCCATCACGGCAGAGAAGTACTGCATTGAAATTGAAGAAATGATGGAAAAGTTGAAGGATATGCGGCCGGCCTTGGTAGACCGAAGGCGAGTTGTCCTTCTGCACGACAATGATCGCCCCATGTAGCACGAATGACGTTGCAGAAATCGAATGAGCTGAGCATTGAAACTCTACCACATCCTCCGATTTCTCCCGACCTCTCCCCAACAGACTACCATTTCTTCAGGCAGCTCGGCGACTTTTTGGTAGGGAAAATATTCAAATAGCAACAGGATGCCGAAAGTGCCTTCGAAGATTTCGTCAATTCCAGAACTTCTGATTTTTATGCTACTGGGGTAAAAAAGCTTGTGTCACGTTGGCAAAGATGTGTAGAATCAGAAGGTTTTTATTTCGATTAATAAACTTGCCTACAAGCCGAGATATTAACTGTTTAAATTTACAGTGGTTCAGTGCCATTTATTTCGTTACAACCTAATAAAATGTGTTACAGTGCGAAAAGATAGACATGGATTAGCAGTTTTCCTCACTTCAGAATAAAAAGAATATGTACAATATAAACGTTAACATCAGCTTTTTGTCGAAGCAGTCAGAAGAACACGAAGCCAAAACATGGCTGAAAAAACGAAAAAATGCGTTAGGCGAGGTCGCGGGTTTCGTGACGAGTGCTTTTACGATGTTCGTCCGAATTTTCACATCCGTCGGAAATAAATCCGGCCCAGCCCCGAGCCTCGGTGCCTGCATCTGGTGCAATTAACCGAGCTCGGGGCTGGAGTTTATAAAGCTCGACGAGCGCCGACAGCGCGCATCATCACATGCGCGGTAAGAGCCGGAATGAAAAATGAGACGAAAAAAAGTCGGCTGCGAAGCTCGAAGCACATGTCTAATGGAATGGCAGAGTTCACACCAGGAGTAGTGCTTCGGCAGTGTAAATGAGTCCGACTCTTCTTCATTAGCTCATTAAGCTGCTGCAGCACATGTTGTGATTCTGTAATGATTAGCTTTAAGGTCTCAGAACTCTAGCATCGAAGTTCCAGAACAACAAACAATCACATCCCTAAAATTGTAAGCGATAAGGTCTACGGCACTTCATCCATATATTTGTTATATGTACCGTTCTCACTTCAAACTGAACACTTTCCATTTTGAATCGGACACCTTTTCTACTCGAAACGGGCACTTCTAAAATAAACGTTTTGTATACACAATTGGACATGTCTAAACCTTATTTAATAATTTTCTCATAAGGTCAAAATTATATTTTTTAAGTAACAAGCGGACAAGTTTCTGATGCCCCATTCTCGCTCAACGGAATGAACATCTCCAAATGCTCCAACTACGTGTATCTGGGTCGCGAAGTCAGTATGGCCAACGACCTAGCGCCAGAGCTGAGCAGGAGGAAACGAGCGGCTTGGAGAGCTTTCAAGAGCGTCGAAGAAGTCGCGAAGAAGACGAAGAACGTCCGACTCCATGCCCACCTATTCGACTTTAGCGTTCTTCCTGCCCTAACATACGCCTCGGAGACCTGGGCTATACGAAAGCAGGATGAACACGCGATCAGCGTCGCGCAGCGTGGAATCGAGAGGACGATGCTCGGAGTGACACGACTCACGCAAGTGAGAGAAGGCCTCCGGAGTTCCGAGCTTCGCCGACGTTCGAAGATCAGAGACGCTGTTGCATGGGCCAAGTCGTCGAAAATTAGGTGGACCGGCCACGTAATGCGCTTCGCAGACATCCGCTGGACGAGAGCCGTTACCGACTGGATTCTGCGGGATGCCAAGAAAACACCAGGACGCCCACCAACGCGTTGGTCGGACTCCTTCGTGAAAGTGCTGAACGACCGATATGACGTCCTTTATGTCCCTCGAGCGAGGAGGAAGCATTGGAGCACTCTGGCACGCGACAGGGACGAATGGACACGCTGCTGGCACCCGCTCGAGCAAGTCGACGATCAACGGGACGACAGGTGATGCAGGTGAAGTTCATTTATGTTAAAAATATCCACTTTCGCAGAGTGTTGAAGACGCTGCCGCCTTCTCTTTACTCGTCTTCCCGTCAAAAAAAGGAGTTATAGAGAGCGATCGAAAAAGGAAACGAGCGTAATAAGGGGTATCCGTGTAAGCGATCTGGTCAGGGATTTGTGCGCACTGCAATCCGGGCTGGTGGTGCCCACGCCTGATTCCCAGGCGTCTAGCCTTACCAATGGTTAGTATGAAGCGCAAACACACGAATCGCCGCCGCTGAACTCCAAGGAATTCAGATGACTTCGTATCGCAAACGGATAATTCTGGAGCTGTGTCGACATAGAAATGACAGCGTCGACATCTTCTGGGCGATATGAAGCGCCGTAGGTCAAATATACCATTTTCGTTCTAAACTAGACATTTTTTATTTCAAAAAACCACAGATATTTTGCAAACCAAACAGGACCTGACTGAAGTTCAAGCAGACATAGTTTGATGAGCTAAAAATTCATTTTTTTAAGAAGCTTTGTCATTTTTTGAAAATTTACTTTGACAAAGTGTCTTTAGAAGAATTGGATTAACTAGTTCGATTGTAGAAAACATTTCTATTCCTACCCTAAGCGATATTTTTAAGCTTCTGAAAGGACTGTCGGAGGAGGTGCCGGCTGTTGCGCTCACCCGACACCAGGTTCCTGGTTCGGATTTCCCGCCCAGGCCAACCAAGCCTTCCATCCCTCTGGGGTCGGTGAACTAGTAGAAGTAAATAGAATGCATGGCGCATTCCAGAAAGAGTACTGATTAACGACCTTCTTGTATTATTTATCCATTGAAGTGCTAAGAAGACAAAGAAATGGTCGGTGTTTTATACCGAGAGCTTGCACCACGCGTTTGACCTTCACGCAGCAGTGCTTAATTGGTTACAATAAAAAATACACCGCTTTCTCCACTTCATGGGGTCGGGTAAACAGCACTTGCACCACCAATCAAATAAATATTGCAATATTTTAAACGAAACGAAGAACGAGGACAAACTATGATGATCTGCTGCAAATGGGTCCTGCCCAGTTAATTGAAGAGTTCGGCGACAACTGTAAAACGATTCTGACGAATGCAGAATGGTTACCGTATACAGGATAACGATTAAGCGCGGAAACTGTGATAGAAAGCTGTCTGCGTCCTCCTAGCTTAGAGATCGCGCGTCGACATTCGACATTGACATTCGATCGATCTCTTGTGCGCCCGAGATGGCCCTCCAGGTAGGCGGATCATGGTGCAGTGGATAGTGGGGTCGCTCGATGCGAGGAAGGTGGGGGTTCGGTTCTCTAGTGTTGTGGCATACTTGCATTTCAACTGACTTCGTTGGGGTTGAGGAGCTCTGGCGTGTACTCAACTCTGAAGCGTTTTTTGCGCATTTTTCCGGCCGTATGCGTTTCGCCGCTCGAAGGGCGCAGAACCCAGCCGCGGACTCCCCCTGAGCGACGAAAGCAGTTTCCACAAGAGCAGCTCGGATGGCACACACCCTGGAGTCCCCCTTCCCTAGCCTGGTTCTGCGCTCGAAGAGAACCCAGGTCTGCATTCCGTGGGCGACGAGAGGTTAGCGTGTGTAATGCTAGGAATGAAGGATTTCGCGCTCCATCGCCAACGCGCGCCTTGATGATACGGTAGCCAATCGTTGATGTGTTCGTCAGGATCGTCCTAGTGACGACAATTCCGAACAACACATTGTCAGACTCATCCGCACAAAAACTGCAGAATTTGATCATAGAATTTTACCTGATCTTTCGTGATCACCACACAGACAGCTCATACAGACAGCTCACACAGCGTGAACAATTTTCTTGGACTTCTGTCCCTCGAAGAAATCTTAGCGTATACAAGAGGATGGCAAGGATGTATTCAAACGGTTCGTTAGCCCTGGTTGGTGAGTTTTTTGCTTCTATAATAGTATAACTTCAGCGCAAAGGCATCACAATTCTCAAGGTGCAATCCAAAAGGAGGGGGGGGGGGGCACCCCATAATCAAATCACTTATATTTGAGGATAAACACATATAACATAACATATAAACGAGCTTACCTGATGCCTACCCAAGAAATAGCAGGCTCCGTCGCTGGAATATTAAAAAAATAGTTATAAAAGCATGAAAAGGCTCCAGCAGCTATTCTCGTAATCCCAGTTTAAATTCCCGCGTTACCGAATGCGTGCGCGTCGACTCATTCGCCGTGGGACGCTGCAAAGAGATGACCCGGGGACAGACAATTATAAACGGCGGATAACAGGACCGGCTCACCGTAACCGCAGTGCGGGTCGCGCCGAGACTTTTGCTGTCTGCGCCCTCCTAGCTTAGAGAATGCGCGTCGGCGTCCACGTTGCGACGTCCGATCGATGTCTTGGGCGCTCGCGATGGCACCGTGGTCAAGTGGATCGTGGTGCAGTAGGTAGAGCGTTTGCTCCATGCGAGGGATGTCGGGGGTTCGATTCCCGTGCGTCGCGGCGTTCTTGCATTTCAGCTGAGTATCTGAGACCTGGGAGGTTTCGACGTCTACAAGACGTTGCGCGTTTTTTGCGCTTTGTTTCAGCTGAATGTACTTCGCCGCTCGAAGAGCGCAGAACCCAGCCGCGAACTCCCCGTGAGCGAAGAAATCAGCCTCCATACGAGCAGCTTGTATGGCACCATGGAGTCCCTTCCCTAGCCTTGTTCTGCGATTGCACAATGGGCGTCTCACTCGACGCCTAAGGTTACGGTGAGCCGGTCCTGATATCCGCCGTTTATAATCCTGTCCCGGGGACGCCTGGGGCGTATTTAATTTTGATTGTTTTGTTTCTTGTTTGCGCGTTTTTCTTTTTGTTTTAATGTGTTAGTGTGTGGTTTAGGTTTGACCTTCCTAGAGGAATCAGGTGGCCACCTTATAACTGGACTTGTGTTCGAGGATGCAAGTGGAGGGGTGTAAGTGCAGGTGCCCCCCCCCCTTGGGACTGCACCATCCTCAGTACAATGGTCAATTCCGTGAGCGATATTATCACCATTTGAAATTATGGATCGAAAACGGCAGAAACCTTTGCTTCGACCTAATGTCTCAAATTTCAGCAGCTTCAGAAGCTTCAGAAATGGAGATGAGCTAAGCCAACATACCTTACACGGAGTGGAGCCTCCTGTCAGGTCGCCTCCTCAGAGAATCGTTGTCGGTCACCCTCTGCGATCGAACCGGCAATGATCAGTGGACGGAGTCAGTTTCTGGGAACCACCAGACACGAATTTCACACCACTCCCATCCAGTGTGGACGGGTGTCATCCAAGACGAAGGAATATGAACAACGACGGACAGAAGAGCTACGCCAATCCATCGAGTGTTTGACTATGAGAGTAAGCGCTTAAGCTTAAGTCCGACAGCCCGACTCGAACAGGACGAGGCTTTCACCAGCAAGCACGAGCCGTATTCTTGATGGTCAAGCGCATTCAGAAGCTCTAAGTTGATGATAAGGGTGGACGAGGTTAGCTACGTCAGTGGTGCGTAAATTAGTAGATTGGCCGGAAAGTCCTGGCGGTTTTTGTGCCACCGCTCTTCAATCGATTATGACTGAATCAATATTCAACTTATTTCGCTTTTTATATAGCGGATAGTACGGAATTCTTCTCTCTATCCGAAGGAATAATTTGTGTTTCACATATTTAAATGTGAGAAGGAGCCCTCTTTTCCAAGACGATTCTGTGGACCGACGAAGCATCATTCAAGCTGAATGGAGAGGTTAATCGGCCTAACTGCAGCTACTGGGCTAAACGCTAAAAGAAGCACAGTACAGGTTAACGAAGCCAACTGGAGCAAGACTGTAACAAGCATTCAGTCCATGCACAATCAATCGAGTCTGAAATGCAGGGTTTTACGCGGAAGCATGGCGCAATCTTGACTACTTGCACGTCACAGAATGTTCGTTATCTTTTGCTTTCATATGAGTTTCAAACTCTTCAAACGCTTCACCAGCAGCAATGTTAGAGGCTTTCAAACCGTACCTACTTTTTAGGATACGCTGCATTTTTCGTAAGCTATTAAGTTGTAACGAATTAAATGGCACTGGCTCGCGCCATTTTTTGGCGCGTCTTTACGCGTTTGATCAGGAACAAACCGTAACATGAGGCATATCATTTAGAAGCGCAAACTTTGCTCTACCGGAGAGTACCAAATTTTCTATGTAAAAGTGGGAAAACTTTAGAGTTTTATTGACTTTTTTGCAGATGGAGAAAAGGGTAATCCGAGGCATTTACTTGTGTGAATTCAAGCTGGGCACTACAGCTAAGGAGGCGGACGAGAAGATCAACGCCGCATTCGGTCAAGGATCTTCCACAATTCGGACGGCGTATCGTTGGTATCAGAAGTTCCGGAATGGAGATGAGAGCTTGGAAGAACATGAAGGTCGTGGGAGGCATAGTGATGTTGATGAGGACAAGCTGAGAGATGTGGTAGAGGAGGATCCACACAAAGGTACCAGGGAGATAGCGAAGGTTCTTGGCGTCAGTCACAACACAGCTGCCCGGCATCTGAAGGAAATTGGAAAGACCAAAAAGCTGGAAAGATGGGTGCCTCACGAGCTGTCTGAGGAGCAAAGAAACCGACGATATGAGATCTCGTCCGCACTGCTTCTACGGAACGAAACGGACCCATTCCTTGATCGCATCGTAACCTGTGACGAGAAATGGATAATGTACGACAATAGACGACGATCGGCACAGTGGGTGGACAGCGATGAGAGCCCCAAGGTTTTTGCGAAGCCGGAATTGCACCAAAAGAAAGTAATGGTGACAGTATGGCGGTGTTCGCTGGGAATTATTCACCACAGCTTCCTCCCTCCCGGTGAATCCATCACGGCAGAGAAGTACTGCATTGAAATTGAAGAAATGATGAAAAGGTTGAAGGATATCCGGCCGGCCTTGGTAAACCGAAGGCGAGTTCTCCTTCTGCACGACAATGCTCGCCCCCATGTAGCACGAATGACGTTGCAGAAATCGAATGAGCTGAGCATTGAAACTCTACCACATCCTCCGTTTTCTCCCGACCTCTCCCCAACAGACTACCATTTCTTCAAGCATCTTGGCGACTTCTTGGTAGGGAAAATATTCAAATACCAACAGGATGCCGAAAGTGCCTTCGAAGATTTCGTCAATTCCAGAACTTCTGATTTTCATGCTACTGGGATAAAAAAGCTTGTGTCCCGTTGGCAAAGATGTGTAGAATCAGAAGGTTTTTATTTCGATTAATAAACTTGCCTACAAGCCGAGATATTAACTGTTTAAATTTACAGTGGTTCAGTGCCATTTATTTCGTTACAACCTAATATATTGTGTTTTCAAGTCATAAATATTTAAAAGAGTACATAGCAATCGATACGGCCATTTTGTGGAGAAATCATAGCAAGTATTCTAGCGAAACACAATCAATGAAGTGTAAAATGCAAAATTTCAGAAGAGTGGCGCATTCCATGCTACTCATTTGTCAGACAATTTCTATTTTCTCAAGCTTTCATATGAGTCCTTAAATCTTTATTACTTTCAATGAGGACAAAGTTGTCACCATTCAAACAGAGTGTACATTTTTTGAGACACCCTGCATTATAAATATTAATAGGTTGTTGCATATAAAATGGCCGATTTTGCTCCCTCAATTTCTGGTCGATTTTTCGTGGCTACGAATGTTCCCATTTCTGGCACTGCGTACAGTTTCTGAAAGAGGGTGATCTACATTTTCTCACTGTTTGTAGGTATTTTGACATAATTGCCTCTTGCCGAGTTTTTGACGTCGCTTTTACAGCGTGAATCAATGTGATTTTCGGGTGCTCTACTTATATGAATGCAAAAGTGGATACAGCGCCAAGGCCGCAGCTCGTGACATCAACGCTGCATTTGGAGAGGATTTCGCTAAGGAACGCACATTTCGTCACTGGTTCGAAAGGCTTCGATCTGGAGATGAAAGTCTCGAAGATGAAGACAGAGGTAGGCCGCCATCACTCCTTAACGACGACCAACTCAACGCCATGGTGGAAGCGGATCCGCTTCAAACTGTGAGAGAGCCAGCACAGCACTCCGGCGTTAACGGCAGCCCTATCAGTTGCCTCTTAAATGCGATCGGAAAAGTGAAGAAATCGGATGAATGCACCCCGCACGAACTGACCGCCGGGCAGATGCTGAAGCGCCACGACACCTGTGTTTCGTTGAGGCTACGTAATCTAAGTGAGCCTTTTTGGACAGGATTGTGACATGCAACGAAAAATGGATCCTTTGTGACAATCGTCGTCGCCCTCCGCAATGGCTGGACAAGAATTAGAGTCCCAAGGAGATGCCGAAACCAGGTCTCCTTCCAAAGAAGACCATGGTGACCGCAAGGTAGACGATGGCTGCTATAATCCATTACAAGTTCTTGAAGACTGGAGAGGCTACCACGCCGAAATTGTAGTGATGCAGCGGAAGTTGATTAACGGCAGCCGACTATGGTGGTTCTTACTTCGACTAATAATATTGCTCCCAAGCAAAGTTATGATCTGTCAAAGTTTTCATTCAAAATCGGCCATTTCACACGCAACGACCTAACTGGAGGGAGTTCAGTGAACTCGGTCCGGAGATTCTGAATGAGACCTATATGGTCTTGTAGGGCATCGGACGAGGATCACAGAACTGTGTTTCGTTTTTGCTAAATGCCTCTGGGTGGTCCAAAAATGGCAAAAAATTGTATCACTTCAGGGCGGGCTGATGAGGCATAAGTGACACCTGGAATGGTCCTGTCGTGCTCAGAACTTGACCTACAAAGGTTTGGGGCTCAAATTAAAGTTAGATTATAGTAATACGATAATTTCCTACGCTTCCTAGACGAAGCTGCAGTGCACGTTCAAGTGATTCATTCGCATCAAAGGCCAACGACTGGATGAACGAGTGGATAGCGGGGTGGACTTACGGGAGTGGGTCGAGGGTTCGATTACGGGGTGTCCATGCGATTTGCTCTGTGGTGTGCTCCCTTTTTGGCTAAGAAAGAGTACACTTTGGCTTAGGTAGGATACCTTCTTCGCTTCCTAACCCCGCTTTCAACCTGTTGTCAGATGTAAAGAAGCTAGTTTTGTCGTGTAGGGTGATGTCGAGCATCCATTAAACCACGCTTGTCGCGCTGAGGAGGCTTTCGTTAGATGCCAAGCCCCCTAATGACCTCTTTGGAATGTTCTTAATTAGTTTTGGAACTGCTGCTCGCTGTCACCTTATTTGTGAACACGATATTGAGTTGACCCATCATCAAGACACGTTCATCGTTCTTCGGATTTCTTTACAGGCTGCTCTTTATTCTTAGCAGCTTTCACTATTTCAGCTCACTGTTGCCAACTACAGCATATTTTGTCCACCTCATGGTATTTATCCAGCTGTGTATTTTTTCCTGACTATTCTCCAATACACCTACCGTAGACGGGTCGGGGCATTGCAGCTATGACCACTTGCACACCACCCTCAACTCTGGAGATCGAAAAAGGTTTTTTTTCGTCCCAAATTCATCTATATGGTTACCTGGGATGCAGATCATCAATCTGGCAACTATTTTCGTTGAAACGATGGATGACAGAAGGTTACGATGGGTATGTGTAAGTAATGGGGTGTACGCGGAATAACCGGCACTGCTGCCTTTCACGACTCCAGAGGTCCAGGAGAATGCGAACGGAAAAATTTCGCCCAAACATCGCCCACGGGAGTTATTTAGGGTGCTGACCACGGATATGATACCTGATTTTAAAATTTCGGTATATTACGGTAGGTTACGGTGAATATGGGTGTGTAAATCCATCTGCGTTAGCAGGATCGCTTTCTTCTCCAATGTGGTCAAACTTATTTTCCAACCCTCGACTTCAACCTTCGATGGAAAGTAGTGCAAGAAAAGTGATAATTTAGAAAGAGAGTGACAGATTCGTGATCAGCAGCTTAAATAATTCCGCCCGCCGAGTCTGGGCGAAATCGGAAGTCACGAGTTCGTCACCCTTACTCACCATTAGCCAACAATATGGTAACCTACCGAAGCCGAAATGTACTCTTTATTAGCCAAAAAGGGAGCACAGAGCAAATCGCGTAGACGCCCCCGGAATCGAACCCTAGACCCACTCCCGTAAGTCCGCCTCCTTATCCACTCGGCCATCCAGTCGCTGACGACAACATTACGAATGAATCACTTGAATGCACGCTGCAGCCTCGTCTAGGAAACGTAGGAAATTATCATATTATTAGGTTGTCACACAAGTTCTGTCCGATCCCGATAGGCGTTACTTTGTGATTGATTGTTTTTTTCATGTTTAGAGAAAGTAACTGTATATATGTTGTATACTATTTTGTAGCGCTTGTTTCGCTCTATAAAACTTGGTGTGTTGCTTTTAAAGAGTCGTGAGCATTGCTTCGTTTTAGATGCTGGAAGAAACCATGGAAAAAACGCACTTGCGGGTAATAATGCTTCATGACTTCAAGCTTCGCCACAAAGTTAGCGAGGCAACTCAAAACATCAAGATGGCATGGGGAGAGGACTCCGCTAACGAACGCACCGTGCGCAGATGGTACCAGAAGTTCCGGGTTGGAGACGTGAACCTCGAAGACAAGGACCGCTCAGGACGACCAGCCAAATGTGATGACGGACGTTTGAAAGAACGAGTGGAAGCCGATTCACGAGGAACTGTGCGTGAGATGTGGAGAGAACTTCAGGTCAGTCGTACAACCATTTCGAGGCACCTAGAGGCGATAGGAAAGGTGAAAAGCTGGATAAGTGGGTGCCCCACGAACTCACTGAGGAGCAGCAGAGGTGTCGCCTGGGATCTGTTCTTCCCTTACTATAAGGAACGAAAACGATCCATTTCTTGACCGGATAATTACCTGTGACGAAAAATGGATCGTGTACGACAATCGAAGAAGATCAGCGCAATGGCTGGATAAGGAAGAACCGCCGAAACACTTTCCCAAACCTAGCCTCCATCCGAGGAGGGCCATGCTCACTGTCTGGTGGGCTGCAACTGGTATTATCCACTACGACTTCTTGAAACCTGGTGAAACCATCACGGCAGAGAGGTACTGTCGTGAATTAGACGTGGTTCACCAAAAGTTGCTTGAAATGCGTCCTGCACTGGTGAATCGAAGAGGACCGATCCTTCTTCACGACAACGCCCGTCCACACGTCTCGCATCTGACCACCCAAAAATTAAACCAGTTGAGATATGAATTTCTCCCGCATCCCGCTTATTCAACAGACCTAGCTCCAACGGACTTTCATCTTTTCAAGCATCTCGATGGTTTCCTCAAGGATAAAAACTTTACTAATATAGCAGATATCGAAATTGCCTTCGAGTGTTTCATTGCTTCTAGAAATTCAGATTTCTTCCGAAATGGAATTAACGCTCTTGTATATCGTTGGCAGAAGTGCATTAATTGTAACGGTTCTTACTTTGATTAATAAGCTTTATTTTCTGCTGAGATACTACACCGCAAAGTTGCCGTCGAAAATCGGACAGAACTTATGTGACAACCTAATACTATTATCTAACATTAAATTGAGCCACAAACCTTTGTAGGTCAAATTCTGAGCACGACAGGACCATTCCAGGTGCCACTTTTGCCTTATCAGCCCGCCCTGAAATGATACCATTTTTTTACCAATTTTGGACCACCCAGGGGCATTTAGCAAAAACGAAACATAGTTCTGTGATCCTCGTCCGATGCCCTACAAGACCATATAGGTCTCATTCAGAATCTCCGGACCGAGTTCACTGACCTCCCTCATAAGTTCGATTTGTCGGTGGTTCAGAATATGTCCTTCGGTACACACATACATCAGTTGTTCGACACAGTTCACCTCAAACTAGGGTAATTAAAATAAAACTTTAATGTACAAAGACAGTACACGTTAGAGCATGAAGAACAGAAAAATAGAACATGAGAAGAGCGCCATGTGAATTTTCCCATATGACTTATTTATAGGGAATTTTTTTTTGTTTGCATAGCTGCACAATCTGATAAATCTTTAAGCGACATTCCTCACAACATCCCGCGAAATCGTCCTATGATCGCGAGAAAGTCGATCGATAACATCGATCGATAACACTTCAGTTTCAAACCGGGCAATCCGCCGTCGAAACAGCGCGGCAAATCAACCTTGTGTGGGGCGAATGGTGCAGGAGAAAGGACCGTGCAGCGGTGGCTCGAGAATTTTCGTTCTGGAGATTTCAACCTTAAAGATGTATCCCGAATCGGCCTACGTACGGCCTGGCTCCTATGGCGTTCTTTGGCCTTTTCTGCATCGTTTCTGTAAGAGTTTTCCTGTGTTTTCATCAATGCTCTACCTTATCTTTCTCGCTTACATGCGTTTACTTCCTTTCTTCCATTTGAAAAGGCGTTACCCTTGAAGTTCTGGTAAAGGTTCCGACTACTTTTGAAGCCAAACCATCAACGATCTGACTGTGCGATGGGATCCTACTCGGGTACAGTGTAGTCAGGCGTCGTATGCCCAAGCGCAGTTCAGCGAGAGCGAGATAACACCACTTGATAGTGGGTGGTCTACGTTCCTTTCACCTCACCTATTTCGGTCAATCGACCCAGTTTTTGTTATGTCACCTACTGCGTTCTAATTCAAATGTGGATTTAAGATATGGGCAGCACTTGCGAAACCCACTAAAGCCACAAAGATGCCAAATTGTGAACAAAGTATTGCTATAATAACGGCTTTCTAAAAATGATGGCTAAGTGAATGTGTTCGTGGTCGATGCACTGACACCGAAATTCGGATGACATTGCGTTTTCTTCTTTCACAACAAGTATCAGCGGTTCGAGGTTAATAAAGGTACCAGTGGGTAAAAGCATCTTTCAACTGGACCTAACATCAACTGTTTCTGCAATCTGTAATTCAGCGATACTGTCTCCAAGCAGGCTGATCTGCTAGTCTTAAAGCCTTGCAAGAACACTCGAGTTTCATTTTCTACTATAGGCACTGGTTTCCACAAACGTCATACAAGCGCCATATGGGCTGAAACTCGTCCAGCTGATAAGGTTCGGCTCCACTACGACCAACATTAGACGTGCAGACTCGCCAGCGTGCAACTTCTTATCACATTGTGCCGAGACGTCACCTTCACGGCGATTGCTTCGACGACATTAGCGTACTTTGTCACCGGATGTCCAACTCACCCCATTCCCTTCACGTAGGCTTGCGACGCGTAGATAGCTCCTGATCCTGCCTGTTCTTGCTTTTCCTTTCCCTGCTTGACCGTTTCTTGATCCCCAAGATTGAAGGGGAATACGGTAAATTTGGTGAAGTGCCCTACAGCACGATTTCTAGACGACCTTGAATAACTGGCCGCGATAATCCTATTCTGCATGGCTAGCCAAGGGAAGACAATTCCTGGTGGCTCCTTCTCGCATAGGCTACTGCCTTGCTGTAGCGTAGTTTGTAGTTTCGAAAATTTTATATCATTTTCACGTCGAATTTCACACTTTTCAAAGAAAATTGGACACTCTCCTAGGCCTACACTTAAAACTTTTGAAATTAAAGTAAACGTCTTACAAATTGGAATGAACTATCCTAGAGCAAAAAGCAGAATGAGGTATCAGTTTTTCACTTGCTTTGCAGCTCTGAATTTATGAAATTATCTAAAAAAATCCACTTCGCCAAACTCTACATGACAATGAAAATAAAATAGAAACTTCTTGAACGGTGTCCACAGGATGCAGCTTAGTAGTTTTCCCTTGTAGTAGGTTGATTATTGTTGCTTATTTCGTTAGTTTTTCCCGCTTCCACTAACTTCAACTTTCTTGCTTTTTCTTTGCTTTTCTTTTGCATGGTTCTCCATGTTCAGAATAAATAACCTGTATCACCTATCGTCCCGTTGACCATCGAGTTGCTCGAGCGGGCGCCGGCAGCGTCTCCATTCGTCCCTATCGCGTGCCAGAGTGGTCTAATGGATCCTTCTCGCTCGAGGGACACGAAGAGCGTCGTATCGGTCGTTCAGGGCTTTCACGAAGAAGTCCGACCAACGCGTTGGTGGGCGTCCTGGTGTTCTTTTGACATCCCGCGGAATCCAATCGGTGATGGCTCTCGTCCAGCGGGTGTCTGCGAAGCGCATTACGTGCCCGGCCCACCTAATTTTCGACAACTTGGCCCACGCGACAGCGTCTCTGATCTTCGAACGTCGGCGAAGCTCGGAACTCCGGAGGCCTTCTCTCACTTACGTGAGTCGTGTCACTCCGAGCATCGTCCTCTCGATTCCCCGTCCGCGACGCTGATCGCGTGTTCATCCTGCTTTCGCATTGCCCAGGTCTCTGAGGCGTATGTTAGGGCAGAGCAGTGGAGTCGAATATTTGGGCACGGAGTCGGACGTTCTTCGTCTTCTTCGCGACTTCTTCGACACTCTTGAAAGCTCCCCAAGCCGCTCGTTTCCTCAGCTCTGGTGCTAGGTCGTTGGCCATGTTAACTTCGCCATCCAGATACACATAGCTGGAGCATTCGGAGATGTTCGTTCCGTTGAGCGAGAATGGGGCATCAGAAACTTGTCCGTTCCTCATGAACATCGTCTTCGTAAGATTCAGCTGCAGTCCAACGTTCCCACATACACGATCGAAGTCGGCCAGCATTCGCTCCGCCTGGCTGATGCTCTGTGTTATGAGCACGATGTCGTCAGCGAAGAGAAGATGATGTAGTTGCCGGCCGTCGACCTTCACTCCCATGTCTTCCCATTCTAGTCCGCGCATCACGTTTTCGAGGATGGCGCTGAAGAGCTTCGGGAATATGGTATCCCCTTACCGAACCCCTTTCTTCACGTCGATGACGACGTCGTTGTGGAATGGAGAGATCTTGGTCGTGAATCCACTGTACAGCTCTCGAAGGACTCTGATGTACTGAGTAGGAACGCCCTGAGTGAGCAGGGCTTCGAGGACCGCTTCAGTCTCGACGGAGTCGAAAGCCTTCTTCAGGTCGATGAACGTAAGGCAAAGCGGCAGCTTGTACTCTCGCGACACTTGGATGAGCTTCGTGATGGTGTGTATGTGGTCGATCGTGCTGAATCCTCTCCGAAATCCTGCTTGCTCGCATGGCTGTCCTTCGTCCAGCGTTCTGCTGATCCGATTCAGGATGACTCGAGTGAACAGCTTGTAGACTACGGACAGCAGGCAGATCGGGCGATAGTTGCCAATGTCGTGCACGTCTCCCTTCTTGTACAGAATGAATAATGGATAAAATAAAGAAAAAAGAACGGCGTCACTCAATCCCTTTTGGTATGCGCCACGCATTCTACTTCTATGGGATGTTGTGGAGGAGATTTGAATGCTCATTTCGCCACACAACGACTTGCGGTGGCCATCCGATGAACGAATCAGTGCTTCATTTTTACCAAACAAGACTGGTACCAATTCACCGGCCCGGAGGGATGGAAGGCTTGGTTAGCCTAGGCGGCAATCCGAACCAGAAACCTGGTGCCGGGTGCACGCGACAGTCGGCACCTCCTCCAACTGCGTTATACGCACCCAGAAAATGAATCAATAAAATCAATAAAGAACGACGCCAGTGTATCCAAGCGGATCTGATGCCCTTGAACTGGACCGTAGTAATTATCAGTCCGAGGTCACTGTTCAGACCAGAGTCGTAGCCTTTTAGGCGTTAACACCCTACATTCACACCGTGGCAGGTCAGTGGATCGCACCTTTAACTGCCTGTTGATGGGTTTTTGATCCGGATCTCACTTCGCTACTACAGAAAGGCTTGTTCTGGGGCTCGCAACTCATTTTATTTTCATTTATTCTCTGCCTTGTTTCGTCGACTGGGATTTTTTTTGTAAAATGTAAGAAAGTGGTGCACACTTTGTATTCTGTGACACATAGAATTTCTTCATTTTTTTCTATATCGCAGAAATCCCTAGCTGCACAAAAAACTCATTTTCACCTAATAGCGCTTTTTTTTGCCGCGATGCTACATGAACAACCAATTCTCTTATTCCTATCCGCATTTTTATGGTCATTGGCTGAAATAAACAAACGTAGGCATAAACACAACTTAACCCTAGGATAAAGGATTAAGTACAGCGTGACTCAATCTCTTTTGGGATGCGCCACGCATTCTACTTCCACGAATGTCGTAGAGACGATTTGAATTCGTATTATATTTAAAACTTAGCCTTATTTTCCAAAAAAAAAAAAAAAACAGAACCAGCTGATTTCCGTCGGTGGGTTTTTTTTTTTGATTATGATAGTTAATATCTACTGAAAGCCATATTTAAAATATTTAGTATTATTTATTTAACAATGGAAAAGACTCGTCGACAGGTTTATCCATGACGCCCCTTAGTTTATCCTGGTTTGATGACTACAATGTTTTGCTCATTGCTGTTTTAAATGCTGTTTGTTAACCGTATTTGAGTTGTTTATCTGCGTGGTTCTTCACGTACAAAGTAAAAAATTAAATTTTAAATATTTCCCGTTTCAGCTTCAGCATATCATGCGGCGTAGTTGGGTGTCAGTGTTTTCGTGCTCAATGTTTTCTCATGAAGACTCAGTGAATGCAAACGCTTTTATTTTGATTGTGTTATTTTATTATGTTATTATATTTTACAATTGCTGCTTTTATTTTAACCAGTGTTACCTGGAAAACGCTTGGCATGTGCAATCGAAGATATTAAGTGGCTATAACTTTCCGTCGAATGCACTTCGCTTCTATCTGTTCGTCTGTTCGATCGTCAATTCTGAGCGAAACCTTCAGTTAGTTCAAGGTTCTTCATCTCTATTCCAAAGTATCTCATGTCAGAACGTTATGGCTGAATTTTCAGACAAATACAGGGTGCGGCAAAATTACCAGTGCACCCAAACATTTTAAATTCTTTCCGCTTTTTTCCCCGAAACGTATCTCTCCAAAATTCTTCATTTGCCTAATATATGTTGTCTGAACATTGTGGAACTCATATGTAGTTGAGCACAAAATGCTTAGGAGTTCCAACCTACGGAGTGCTATTATCGAACTTCATAGGGCCGGAGAGATATTGTGAAGATCCTTTCGGTGCCCCGAAGAATCGTTCAGGATGCAGTAAATCGCTACAAAGAATTGAAGACCGAAGAGGATAGAAAAGGAAGAGGGTGTCCCACGACAGCTACCAATCGGGAAAATGTAAAACTCGTGAGAGAAAAAATCTGAAGAAACGCCAGGAGATCGATGCGCTAGATAGCAAAAGACGTAGGAATAAGCGAAAGGTCACAAGGAGGATGGTCAGGGGAAAGCTTAAGAAGTTCCCTTGTTGTCTGTAGAAAAGCCAACTCCTGACGGACACTATGAAGAAGAGCAGGTTGGAAAGATGCAAAAGGTTGCTGCAACGATTAACGGTGGCACGCGCTCGAAACATCGTCTTTAGCGATGAAAAGATTTCCACGTTGAATCCAGCCTTCAACTCCCAAAATGAGAGGATTATTGGGGACTTGCTTGCTGATGCTACCGCCAAAGGAAGACTTCTGGAAAGTGCGAAAAAGCCTCAATCCATTATGGTTTGGGGAGGAGTCACATCTTCAGGAACAACTACACTTGTTTTCGTCGAAGGTGCGTGAAAATCAACGCAGCGGTTTACAGGGATGTCCTGAAAAAAGCTCTCAAGCCGTAGGCCGATTCCCACTTCGGAGAAGCCTACTGGTGCTTCCAACAAGATTCTGCTCCGGCACACAAAACGAAGGTGGTCCAGGATTGGTGCGCCGAGCAGCTGCCTGACTTCATCACACATGAGGAATGGCCCTCCAGTTCTCCGGACCTCAACCCGATGAATTATTCTGTGTGGGCCATCTTAGAGAAAAAGCCTGCTCTACCAGGCACCCAAATGCGGACCCTCTTAAAGAAGCGCATTTGAAATCCTGGGACGAAATTGATGAACCGTACCTGCACGCCACATGCCAAGCCTTTGTCGAACGTCTTAAGGACTGTGTGGAGACTGAAGGCGATCATTTTGATAACTGTTAGCATGCTTTGAATTGTCATGTTTGTAGTAGATAAGCTTAACAGTTAGAATTGATCTGCGATGCTTGACTTCAAAATGCCATTGAATTTTCAGTGCACGGGTAATTTTGCCGCATCCTGTACCTCCTGACTTAGCATCCAAATGTCGGTTTAATCCCGTCTTCGCGTTTCCGAGATTCAAGCGATAAAGCTGCGTAAAACGAAAACCGGACTTTCCGCCGTCACGGAAAGTGGCCACAATCCTCAGATTTTTGATTAATTATACATCTCATAAGTACTTAAATCTCTGTTTCTGCGCAAGGACACAAAAACCTCCTATGGAGTCGTTCATAAAGAACTCAGACAATGGCGGGAATATTCAACAGCGGACACTTTCGGTCGGAACTAATACTGCTGTTTGCATCACGATGCTTTTCGTTCTTTTCCAGCTGTCACAATTCCAACCGTGCAGTCATATATTGAGAAAATGGTCTATTCATTGGTACAAGTCTGATACCTGGTCGAAACTTCCATGAAAAAGGCCCGTTCGGGCGATGGAAAGAAATGTATTCAGGGCCGAATTTACCAACGAAGGGGCAAGTGGGCAGAAGGGAGGAACGTAGCCACGATGTGCTGGCATTCGTCATGTGCCCTACCCAGTCATTTCCGGGTATCTGCTAGCTGGAGGACACTCGAAGATCCGAGTGGGTATCTCTGCATACCCAGTCGGAGGGCTTTACCTTTGACCAGATGAGGCTGGTGAATCCTGCCGAAGACAAGATAAAATTGAAAAGGGAAAAGCTTAAGAAAGCTATGGAAACAAGGACATTCAAGAGTAGGCCTTTTTCAAGCAACATACAGAGTGCGCATTAATTATGGGTCTCAAAAAATCGAAGTGCCATAGTGACGCAAACAATTCAAAATAGAGAAGAACACTTCGAAATCTTTACTAAGGTCCTTAGCAATCAAAAATTACAATCTTCATTCGAAGTGCCCTCCTCCTGCGTGTATGCAGCTACTCTCACGAAGGCGTCGCAGGTGGCACGCAGATAGCCCTCATCAAGATCGTTCCAAGCTTTTCTAAGAGCAGCTTTGAACGAACCCAACTTGTTGTGTCTTGTAGCTGAGATCTTCTGCTCTAAAACTGACGAGACCGAAAAGTCAAGTGGGTTCAGATGTGGTGAATTTGATGGCCATTCTTCGAAGGCGATGAAATCTGCAAACACCACTCCTGGACGACACTCGACTTATTTATTTATTTATTTGAGGACGTGGGCGAGCCACGTGTAGACAATAAAACTGGTGAACATTCAGAGCAATTACAAAATACGATAGCGATTATACGTCAAGAGGTGGTAGCAAGCATTTAGGTAATAGACACAAAAGTAAACTAAAGAGAAATCAAGGAGAAAGGAACATAACTGCCGGTCTCACTTGAGTGCACGCTTCAACCGTTGATTAAGATAGCATCTGAATCTTGTCGTAGACATGTCAAGAACTTCTTCTTTTAGCATTGGAAAGAACACGTTTACGGTCCTGTGTGAAAAGAATTTTGACCTGATCTGGCTTTTCGCTACCGAGTCCGCGAGTCTCAATCCCCCACTTCTGGTTCTAGCAGGAGCAAACACAAAGAACTCATCAGGATCAATGTGTATTTTTCTTGTAAGAATTTTGTGCATCATAAGTAGATCATTTCTGACCCTCCTTGCCTTTAAAGTAGGCAGTCCAAATAGTCTAGCTCTGTCCACTCCACTTGGTATGGAAAGGTAATTTGTGCCATAACATCTAATCATTAATTTCCGAGTAAAGCTGTTTTGCACTGCTTCCAACAAATTTACGTCTTTTTGCTTGTAGGGGTTGAACACGGTGGTGCCACACTCGAGAATTGGCCGAACGTATATCTTATAAGCGCGTATAAAGACATTGGGATTCCTTGTTTTCAACATTCGAAAGAGTTTGTAAACGCGATTTAAGGCTTTGCTGACCAGAATACTACAATGATGTTCAAAATCCAGTCTCTCATTTACAACATAGCCTAGGTCTCGAACTTCCTCAATCTTTTCCAGACGTTTCCCTTCAATATGGTACTCTGCATTAACTGCACATTTTCCTATGGTCAGTAAATGAGTTTTGTCGACAGCAAGAGGCAGCTCCCACTCATGTGACCACTTTTCTATGAAAATTATAGCTGCTTGGAGTCGTTCTGCGTCCTCTAGCGAGTGTATGGTTTTATAAATTTTGATGTCATCGGCGTACATTTTGCAACCAACATTAAGTTTAGAAATTTCGCCAGGAATGTCAGATGTGTAAATAAGAAAAAGTATAGGTGAGAGGACCCCTCCTTGTGGAACACCGCTGTATGCATGATGTAATGAGGAATATGTCCCGCCAACCCTTACCTGAAAAGTTCTTTCGGTGAGGAAGCTCTCAATCCATGCAATAATTCTAGAGTGAATACCGACCATCTTTAATTTCTTAATCAGTTTAGCAAACGGAACCTTATCAAACGCTTTAGCGAAGTCAAAATAGACCACATCAGCCCCTTTTTTAGCCTCGAGGGCCTTTGTCCAATCATTTAAGGCAGTAAGGAGCGCTGTCTCGACGGATCTACCCTTTAGGAAACCGAACTGGCTTTTGTGAATGACATTTTGGTATTCCAGATGCTTCAAGATATGCTTTTTCATGATTTTTTCAAAAGTTCTAGCAAAAACTGAAGTAATGCTAACTGGCCGGTAGTTTTTTGGGTCACTCAATGCGCCTTTCTTAGGAATGGGTGTAACCAGTGCGTGTTTCCAGCGGGAAGGAACCTCAGCCCTCATGAAACTCAAGTTGAACACGTATTCCAAAGGATAGCCAATAAAGGGAATTATCTTCTTGATAAAACAAAGAGGAATGTCATCCGGCGTTGTAGAGAGCGAGCTCGGCCATTTTTCTATGAGTTCTACTATTTCGTCGCGATAGAACCAGAGAGAGGAGGGCATGGTAGGAAGGAGCTGATCAGCTTCGGAGAGTGAAAGGTTGAGAAGATCCGTCTGCGATTTATTGAAAAAACTTTGGAAAACATCAGCCAAAAGATCGGCCTTGCGCTTTTCATCAGTTAAAGGTTCTCCATTCTCATCTAATAATGTATGCACAGTGCCTCTATTCCCTGCTCTTACCTGGATGTATCTAAAGAACTTGGTGCGGTCCCTACTCTCAACCAACCTTTTTTCCACATGAGCTTGATACCGTTTAATCGCCTTTTCCGTTTTGAAATTGATGTACTTATATTTCATCCACATATCTGAACCTCCGCTGGAAATAGCTTTGTTCCAAATACGAGAGCGATACTGCAACATTTTACGCAGGTATTCTGGTGAAGCCTGTTGAGCGATTTTAACCTTTCGTAACGGAACAAACATTTCAATAGTGTCATTTAACACAGCCAAAATCATTTCATACATCTCATTAACTGTTTTGGAAGCTGTAAGCGAACCTATCCAGTCGATCTTAGCTAAATATTCAAAAATCGCTTCGTAGTTCGCACATTTAAAATCGCGTTTCCATCTAACGATTTCTGGTAAATTTTCAAAACTACTATTAAACGTTACTGTTGCATGGTCACTACTACCAATAGGTGCCCCAACCTGAACGCTGTCGATCAATGATTCGTCGTTGCAGTATACTAGGTCTAAAAAGGAGCTACCTCTTGTAGGCGAGTTTACAAACTGACGGAAATCGTGACTTGCAACAGTTTCAATAAAATCTTGCGAAATTTTGCTTGGAGTATGCAGTTTGTCAGCAGAGTGTAATTCTGGTAAGTTGAAGTCTCCAAGAAGAATACAAGGATGTTCAACAACAGAAAAGTCACTGATTGTCTTAATGAGTCTATCTGAACTAGTTGTGCTACAACTTGGAGCCCTATAAACCACAATGAACCTAGCGCACCTGTCTTTAGCGAAGATGTCACATATCAACAGCTCGTAGGAATCTTTCACGGTATCTTCGAACACTACCCTACAATCGAAAGAGTTTCTCATAAGCAAGAGAATACCACCGCCTTTTCTGAATTTTCTATCGCATCTGATACCTTCATATTGGCTGTTGAGTATACCAAGTATAGGAGCAAGATCAGTTTTAGAATTGAGCCAGGACTCGGTAAGAAAAACTAGATCACATTTAAGTTCACAGACAGCAGTAATCAGAAAGTCTGCATTCTTAACCAACGATCTCACGTTAGATAGCAAGCAGCGGAATGGTCTATGAGAATTGCTAGAAGTTCTTAAGAGTTTCCTGAAGAAGGAGGATGAATGGAATCTCCTTCAGGAGAGATGGAGGAATCAGAAAGTTGACTTAAGAGAGCCGGCTGTTGAGAACAACTATGGAAACTGTTTCCAGAAGAAGAATTAACATTCCTTGTAGACTCATCCATCGACCGATGTCTCTCTTCCCATGTGAGAGATCTACGAAGGCGCAAATTACTAAATGGAAAGGACGATAAACGAGAGGCACGCTGAAGAACCTGCTTTTGAAACCGGCTAGAAGGCAGGACTACTTTTAACAGTCGGGGAAAACTTTTTCCCATGCGAAAAACAGTAACCGACAGACATTGCACATTGAGAAAACCAAGGATACTAGCAACAGAGCTTAGGTCATGAACTACGTTATCGACGGAACGGGCACACCGAGGTTCTGAAAGATTTTTGATTACAATTGATCTCTTTAGATCCGGATCTTCACTCGGTTTATGCTCAGAAACAGGAGTGAGAGGCTGCGAAACAACAGTGGAAGGAGGAGTATCAATATTAGATTCCAGCAAAGCATTAAATTTAGATTTGAGCTCTGCATTCTCCTTCCTCAGCTTGATTACCTCCTCCAGCAGCTCAGAATTTCGGATGTTTGCCTGCTTGATCTCCTGCCTAGCCTCGATGATATAGTCGATCACGATTTTCATGTAGCTGGGCATCTCGGCATCCATACGCAATGCTTCAATGCACGATGACGTAGAGCTTCCACGGTCAGTCTCAGCAACGTCCTGGTTGACAGGTCGGACTGGAACAGATGGAGAAACGGCAGTCAATAACTCCATATCCGATGGTAGAACAAAAATCGATTCTCCACTCTTGTCTGCAGAAGCCGAGTCTTGCTAAAAGCACCATGGCTTGTCTTGTCTTCGAAATGAGGAATGAACCATGGCTTCAAAAATTTTTCCAGCACCGATTTCAAGTACATTTTCTTACTGAACTTTACTCAGCATCGACGAAACCCAGTGGCGCCTTCCCATCTGAGGTTATCACACCGCAGACCATAACAGAGCTCGGTTGTGCAGTTTTTCCTTTGACTTTTTTCTAGAAATGGCCTGCCTTTTATCTGCTGCAAGTATCCGATTGTCTTGTGGATTCACAATAGGTTCTGTTAAAAATTGAAAATTTTCTCGTCACTGAAAACGGTGCTACGGTAAATGTCATCTGCAGAAGCACTCCAGAAGTCTCCTGCACCTCTTCAGCTGCATACTCTTCATTCGGGCCGAGAGGGACGCCCTTACCGTCTGTTGTCGGTAAGGGCCAAGTCCTAGCTTCCGTCTGACAATGTTTCTCACAGAGGTAGCACTGATGCCCTCCTCCTTCGCCATCTTCCTCTTTGACCGGCGTAGAATTTTCTCACGAATTTTTTTTATGGTATCAGAAGTTGCAGCAAAAACCTTTCTACCTCGTCCTTTTCTGTCCAATGTTCTTTCGAGCTCCTTAAACCATTCAATCGTCATTCGGAGCAGTCGCTGCAAAACGAATAGAAGATGAGCAATTTTTCTCGACTCGTGACTTTCCTGGTGCAGACCGATGATGGCGGCGCGCTTCGGATGAGCATCAGCTGTCGTGCAGAATGCGAAAAGCGTACAAAAAACTTTCCGGGTAGCATAATATGAACGAACAACAAGACAATAGCGCTTAAATTTTCAGAAAAAAAAAGATTTCGCTCGCGGTTCCAACCGACAAATTTTCGCCGAGACCCATAAATATTGCGCAGCCTGTATTTAGAAAGTTCCAATAGAGGGTTAATTTAGCTATTAGTTTTGAAACAATGAACGACCAAAAAAGAGCTTCTCTCGTAAAAGACCTTTTGGAAATGAAGAGACGTATAGACGAAAGGTGCGTGCTGGGTGTGGTGCTACGTGGCGCACCTTATTTATGGGCCCATTCAAGGCAGACTCCCTAGTTTCTGGGCGCACAAGTAATTGAGCCGTATATGAATAAGCAGGCATTCTAATAAATCAAATGGAAAATTGAAAAGTCGACGACGGAATCTGAAGAAAATGTGACACACAACTGCTTAAGGCTTCGTTCTCAAGAGTCTTCAAGGGGTGCGATCTGGCCAAATCTCGTGTACTGTTGCGCGTTGGAGCTCTAAGCGATGAATATTACAAGGTATTCGTCCAGTACTTGTTCTATACTTTATAGGTACAATATATTTTTTAACCCATCCTAATGTTAAATTGGACACTATCCTGAACAAACGTGACGTCTCAGAAATCAAAGAAAGCATCCTCTAAATCGAAATCGAGCTTCTGAGTTAAATTGCAGATCTACAAAGATAAAAGATAAAGGACGGCGTTACTCAGCCCTTTCTAGAATGCGCCACGCATTGTATGCCTTCGGCATGTCATGGAGGCGATCTGAATACGTTTTTGGCCGTACAATGACTTGTATCGGCGATCCGATGAGCAAGTCAGCGCTTTATCCTTCCCAGACAAGTCTGGTACCAATTCACCAACGCCGAAAGGGTGGAAAACTTGGTTTGCCTGCGCGGGCAATCCGAACCAGGAGCTTGGTATCGGGTGCACGCGACAGCCGGCACCTCCTCCCACTGCGCCACACGCGCCCATTCATCAAGATTTTTTAATAGCAATTTGGGAATAATTTAAATAAAATTAATAACATTGATATTTTGAATAATAGAAATGAATATTTTTTTGTTCAAAGAAAACTTAATATAACTTTCATTGATTTTTTTAGTTTAGCAGGACGAATTAGTGTAATAAATTTTATAAAAATTTCATTTTTTCAGTAAAAACAATGGATTGAATTTTGTTGTAAAGTGGAATAAAGCTACAATCATTTAATCCATTAGAATATGAGAATGCGTCGTGCACTTGCAAAGCTTGTCGCGAATCTTATTTAATTGATAGCGTAAATGTTGCTTTATCATCAAATTGAGGATATGTGTCTTCTTCACAGTTGTTTTTGTTATATCGTTTACAGGTTTAAAAATCCATGTAAACAAAAATCAATCGAATAAAAATCGCGACGTGTTGGACGAGCGTATGGCGCTACCTCTTCGTTTGGCACTCTTTTCTGGCCGCTTGCCTTCTGTTCAAAACATGCTTTAAACCTTATTTTTCATCGACAAATTAGAATTTTGCAAAATTTTTGGTACTGATGAAGCACCGGTTCCGTGATGGCGAGGGGTATCCAGCCAATCACAGTCGAGCATCGATCAGCGCGCCCTTTCTGCAATTAGTCAATGCCCTCAAGAGGCCTGCCCGTTCTCCGCCTCCCGCCTGCGCAGGACCGGTGCTTCATAACTACTAAATTTTCAAGCAATGTGTTGACTTGTCGTAGAAAAGCACGACTTTTGTATGACGAGGTTAATTTGCAAAGAATCGATGGTACTGCGCCGTGTCTTTCTTGGCGCCGTAAATCCCGGAGTGATGGATGTTCACTTCTAACTGGAAGGGGTGAATTTGTAAAGGATTCTTGTTGAACTCTTTACATTTGCGCAGCTTACAAAGAATGTCAGCAGGTTAAGAGGCAAGAGGTTACTACTGGATTGCGTTATCACTGGCTCTCATCCGACTTTTGTTAAGAACGGAACATTAAGGTTTCAATTTTCTGTGATCTTCTCCGTGATTATAGTCTGTCTCCACTTTGTCCTAGTAATATCTGTCGTGTCTATGATTCTTAAATGGCATCATAAGACCCTTTTCAGATGCCACTGAACAAACTTCTGAGGGCCGGCGACCATGAAGATCTAGCGGAGGAGCGCCAAAAAGCCACCTTCGACACCGATGAGATGGCCGCTATAATTTGGGAAAGCAAAGAGGTATGGTTTTCTGCTGCACATAAATACAGCTTCACCCTTCACTCACATATTCCTTGATCCAACTAACTAAAACAAGTGCTCTAGATCCTTCATCGGCGCCGTGAGATCACAAAGAAAGTCGAGCAACACACAGAACTCCACGACCCATACAGTCAGTCGTTTATGTCACGTGGAGAAGCGATGGAAAACGCGGCTAGAAAAGTGAGCATTTAAACGTAAAGACGTGGATGACTTGCAGAAGTGTGCCTATCCTCCCAAATTTTAGGTGACAAAAATGGTCAGTGAGCTGGACGAACTTGAAGTAAATCCGATGGATGCAAACGACATGTATCACTTGGTCAAGTTCGTTATCTTGCTTCAAAATTGTTAAATCAGTGAAAATAGAATCTTTTTTGTTGTTATTGAACTTAATGGGCTCTCTATGCCAATTTCCTACTCTTTAGTGTACAAAAATGGAATGGCGGTACAGTTTAATTGATTCAGGTCTACTGTAACAAAAATCCCAGCGTTCCCTAGGAAAGGGTTTCGACCTCCCATAGAACTTCAAGTTGAGACCAGGATCATTAGAAAGACCTCGGAATGCTGATTACGAATATGGGTGTCAAAATTGCAAAATGAAAGAAAATGAGCGAGTTATGGCCTGCCGAAATTGGGGGCCTCACCACAGGCTGGCTGAACGACGCAGCGGGCGCGAGAGTGGTGAGTAATCGGGGCTCCGTAAGAACTACCCGACAGCTGCGGCGGTGGCGCAGGGGTAGTGCTCCCGCTCGTAAGGTGCAACGTCGTTGGCTCGGTTCTCATTGCTGTCTGTTTCTTTGCAAATCATAATTTATCTTCGAAATGACCTTTTGTTCTGAATTATGAGACGTGTTTGATTAAACAGCCGTTAAAACTACCGATGCAGTAGATCAACGACATTTTATTCCTCCTCATCATACATTCCACTTACCTTTTTGCTTCACACATTTTTTTTGATTTGTTCCATGAATGCCAAGGTTGTTAGAAACACTTCTAGTTATTCAATATACGATTTGAACTTTATTTGTGCAAAATACTAAATAAAAATGTCACCATAGCGGTTTTTTGCCTTCAAGCATTTTTACAGACGTGTATGGTAGTTTTCCCTGCAATTTAATCAGACACGTTCATAATTAAGAACAAAAGGTCATTTCGAAGATAAATTAATATTTGCAAAAAATCCGACAGCAGCCGGAACCGAACCAATGGCGTCGCACTCGAGGAGCGGGAGCATTGCACCTGCGCCACCGCCGCAGCCGGCAGGCCTTTCTTACGGAGCCCTGATGACTCACCACTCTCGCGCCAAGTGGATCGCACGGCCAGCCCATGGTGAGGCCTCCGATTTCGGCAGGTCAATTTCATTTTGCAACTTTGACACCCATATTCGTAATCAGCATTCCGAGCTCTTTCTAATGACCCTGGCCTCAACTTGAAGTTCCATGGGAGGTCGAAACCCTTCCCTAGCCAATAGTTTTCTGAATTTCCTGAGGTTGAAAAGTAAGGCGGTTTCTAGAAACGTTATAAAGCGAGAACTGAACAAAAGAAATAGGCTTCGTCTTTGCCGCGTCCCAAAATGACTCATTGGGACTCCTTAGCCGCACTAAGGGCAACATTTCCAAACATATTCCAACGAGTTTTTACAAAGGCCGGTAAACCTCCTACATCTCCCGCTAATGTATTAGGTTGGTGCATAAGTTCTCGGACATTTGGGGCATGAAATATTTATTATCACAACATACGAACAACAATATCAAATCATTTGAAGTAACCACCCTTTACATCAATTGTCTTTCGCCAACGTGCTGGTAAGTCATGGATGCCTTTTCTCCAAAACGTGGCCGGTTGTGATTCGAAAAATGTGGGCAGTGCCTCCTTGACATCCTCTCGGTTCCTAAATTGCTGGCCGTCCAAATAGCGTTGAAGGCTTGAAAACAAATGATAATCAGAAGGAGCGAGATCTGGTGAGTAAGGTGGATGTGGAAGAACGGTCCATCCGTAGTCCGCCAACTCAGCCACCGTCGCTCTAGCAATATGCGGTCTAGCGTTGTCGTGTTGAAAATACACCTTCACTCGCTCTCCTCATGTGGTTTGAAGGTGGGCCCTCAACTTCCTCAGTTGGTTGACGTAAACCTCTGCCGTCACTGTTATCCCTTCGTTCAGCAGCTCCCAGTATTGGCATTGAGGCCAGATTGATGCAGGAATAACATGACGTGCCGAATATGCGTCTCAGTTGGGACGAATTGCTTAGCCATAATAGCTGACGTTAACAACGCAGAAGTGAATGTTAGGAACAGTTTTGTAGCCACTTCCTTTCTCTATCGATCGATCATTTACGCGTTGATACATGTGAGAAATTTGGCGGGAAAATGCGCTTTCAATTCAGGAGGGATCAAATGTCCGAGAACTTATGCACCAACCTAATATGATGTATTAGAATGCGTGTCCAGTGATGTCCAGTGAAAAAATTGTCAGAAGGGAGTTTTGCAACAAAAAAGATTCCTCACAAAAATTTCTTTTCTTTCAAGGTAATTAAAAATTTCAGCGAAGTGATCGGTATATCCGGTCATCCACTGGCACTTCATGGAATCATGTTCGTTCCAACACTCCAAGCGCAGTGCTCCGATGAGCAGATGCACTGGCTCGAAAGAGCTGTTTCGAGAGAGATTATCGGGACCTATGCACAGACGGAATTGGGACATGGTATGTCGACTGCGCTTTATTGACTATAAGTAATTGCATGATTGAACATTGTACAAGACATTGCCTTCGTTAAAACCATGCATGATGCAGGAACGAACCTGAAGAAACTGGAAACAACAGCCACCTATGACGCGAAGACACAGGAGTTTGTACTGCACAGCCCAACGAGAACATCGATGAAGTGGTAAGGGTTGTACTAATAGCAAATTCTTCCTATGAAAATCGCTTTTAGTGAACGTGCTATCGTTTTTGTTGGTAGTTTATCTTTTTCGGAGATTTTCCTTCTTTTGGGGTCTCCCATAATTTTCTGGTCTATCATGTCATTTTTATTAAAACCTATTGCAACAAGATAATGACCAAGGGTAGTCAATCGATATATTCTCCATCTTTGGTTACAATTTCCTTCAACGATTGGGCAGAGAGTTGATTGCATTCTCCCAGAAAGAAGCTGTCCTGCTGCCGATCCAATTGTCGATTGCGCACTGAACTTCTTTATGTTGCGAGAATCGCTGCTCATGAAAAAGTGAGCAAGAGTTGCTGCATAGTCACAAGTGCTGATATCTAGTGAATACGAAGGATGTGCCAAGATTTCGATAGACTCCTTCCTCATCATCTCCTGCGTTCGTTCCTCTCGATGCGGTCGTGCGTTATCTATTAAGGCCTATGGTATACTCCCAGCCGCTGTAGCGACACGGGAGTGCACAGCGACGCGACGGCTCGCGATGCGCGTCGCGAGGCCTCGCCATCGCTGAGGCTGACATAGTTCACGCAGTTCTGCAGACGGAGACTTGCAAAATTTTAGCAAATCAGGTGCTGCGTGCGAGAACTTTCAGCGCAAAGACAACGAGTCAGCGAAATTGAAGTGGTTAATGTGCCGTTCAGTTGGCACATTTCTGTGCCGGACATGTCAAAAGAACCTCCCTGTGACTTGTCTGGCACAGAAATGCTGATTTCAGTGCCGGCGAGGAAGTTCACAGGAGAAAAAAGCCCGAAATGAGCCTAGCCACGACGGAATCCCTATGAGGAGAACAACAGAGACATCACATGACCACCAAAACATCACCAGAAGTGTGTTGAAATCACTATGGTACGGTCACGAACCAAGAAGCTGTCCAAATAAGAGAGCGGAAGTGTAAAGAATAGGGCACGGCAAGCACTTCCCCTCCGCGACCATCGCTGCCCCTCGCTCCTCGCAGTGCATTGCGACGAGCGATGGGCAGCGACGGCCGTCGCACGTAAGTATGTTCCGCTTCTGCACCGCGGAGGTATATCACCCCTCTACGACGCGTCGCGGGAGCGATGGCGCGTCAACTGACAAGCGCGCCCCACTGCGCCGTCCGCCGCTGCAGCGAAGGCGCATCAGGGACAGTTGCCCCGCGCCCGTCGCTGGAGCGACGCGGGAGTATACCGTAGGCCTAACACACGTATAGTACCGAATCTCGGGTAATTCTCACTTCAGTAAGTCTCCAGCTTCTCTCGTCATAAAAACTCGGCATTGTGGAGAATAGTTGTCAATATTTTGTGTGCCGCTCGAGGTTGTTACGGTGGATCTTTATTGCCAGGCCTAACGTTTCGCCGCTCCCGTCTTCTTCAGAGGCCTGAACGTGGTGCAACTATTAGATAAGCGATTTACCCCACCGAACGCTATCCCCACTCTAGCGGTTTCGCTTCCTTAGAGAAATCACCCCTGAAAACCCATTCAAAGAGGGATAAACTCACGTTTGATCCACCTATGGAGTGCTTTCGCAACTCTCTGTTAGTACGACCGGGCGAATGAGACTTACTGTGCGGTGCTAGATAGTATACGATAAAGATAACGACCTGCACATGCGCCCTTCCATTCTACAGCTCGCATTTTGGCACAAACGGCAGAAAATCATTCGTAATTGACGGGCGTTCCTGGCGGTCGTTCATGCCAGGATTTCTTGCAAAAATCCAGAACGCTTCTAATGCCTTCCTTGCCGATATTTCTGTTTCTACTGCCAACACCTTGCACTTTATCTCAAAGTCGTTACCGTTATGCTGCTCAGCTCTGTGCTTTCCGAGAGGTGTTCTAATGTTACCACGTTGCTTACTAGCCAGGTGTTCTCTAACTCGGATGGCTAGTCTTCTCCCCGTTTCCCCTATATATGTGGAGTTACATGCTTGGCATTCAATCTGATAGACTACTCCTTCCCGGGAACCATCTCCGACCTTGCCGTATGGACATGTAACGCAACTTTCTGATAAGCACTGGTTTTCGTACAGCCTATTCCTGACCAGTTGGTGTTTAATATTGTCGTTTGGAATGTTGACTAAAACGACATCGTTTTGCAACTGGGCTTGAACTATGCTCCTTTGAATTGCAGCAGAGACTTTATCAGATATGAAAGGTATACATAAGGGTACCCTGTTATCACGTGGTCCACTTTGTCTGCGGGTAACACGAGCTCTGTGCTGATACCGTGACGATACATAGCCATTTTGCATGGCTATTTTCGAAGCCATTCGCAGTGACTCTTGTCGCTCCTGTTCACCCGTACATATCTGCAAGGCCGTTCGAAACATGTTTCTAACGACGCTGCGTTTTATGCTTATTGGGTGAGCAGAGGTGGCGTTGATCAAGATGTTTTTCGAACTTGGCTTTCGGTACCACTTTACGCTAAACATGCCATTGGAAACTTTTATCTGTGTATTAAGGTATGGAAGCCAGCCATTCTTTGGAGTTTCCCTTGTAAGCCTAATGTACGCAGACTGTTGATTCAGTAATCGAAAACACTCGTCCATTTCAGACTGTGTTGAAGTCACAATGCAACAGTCATCTATATACCTGCAGTACATTATTGGTGCTCGCGCAAGTACTGGTTCCTCTACTCTGCTCATAAAGCAGATGGCGAGTACGGGCGCTAACCGTTGTCCCATAGCCAGCCCTCTGACTTGTGAATAGTATGTACCCGACCATTTAAAGATGTTGCAAGATAAACATTCCTTCGTCAAAGTCATGATATGCGCCTTAATAAGTCCAAATGTGTTAATACTATCAATATGCCTATCCAGCATTTCTGATAATGCTTGCAAGGCTTGATCGTTTTGGACGTTTGTGTAAAGCGATGTCACATCAAATGACTCCACTACGCAGTCACTAGTAAAGTTAGAGGTGCGTAGCTTCTCTAGGAATGTTTGCGTATTGGTCAGGTAAGAAGGGACCATGGGCAAAAGCTGGCTTACAATTTTGGTAAGAAACCATGATATTCTGTCGGCTGGTCCACCCACACAGCTAATGATAGGCCGAATCTTAAAAGTTTCCGCCGACGTGGATAGCATATCAGCATGAGATAGCTTGTGAGTCTTGACAAGGCTGTAGAA
>OX375865.1:108186601-108240145 GCA_947359475.1 Heligmosomoides polygyrus bakeri
CCTAGATGATTTTGGACGAAGTTTGCACGAGGAGATTTGGCCAATTTCGAAAATACCGGTTTTTGATGACGTCATCGTCCGGGCAGCTCGGCCTAGGGCGCCACGTCCTCGATGGAATATTGCCGAAAAATCTATGGCCTCTGTTATACTCCCGCGGGAGCATCCGCGGAAAGGCGGGAATCGCGCCGAGATCCCTCACCTGGCCAATCGCCGCGCCCCGCCACGCTCGCCGTCCGCGGTGCACCCCTCGTCCACGGAGGTTCCGCGGATGCTCCCGCGGGAGTATAACACAGGCCTATGTTTCCAAAATCGGTCGTGATTGATAGAATTCGATAGCGCTCTTCAAGCAGAACAGAACGATGTTATTGGGAGTGTCGAAAACCCAAATATGGACAAGTAAGAGTGCAGGAAACTTCAATCGCTAAGTCTGCCGCCCTAAAACGGCAGATGGGGCTAAGGCAGTTTAGGCAGCTGAGAAGTTCTGATCACGCCATCGTAAAGTACCGTACCTTAAGCGCTCTGTTCGCGTACGCATTTTGAGGCTTTAGCTCGCCGCGTCTTCTCGCAGTGGTTCACCGAATTCGGAAAAAATGCATCACGCAAGCCACACCTGCATTTTCGCACCGCTGTAACATTGCCCCCTCCTAAGCTAAGCCATTCTACTTTAGTATACTTATATATCGTTCTACTGCCTACAATACGCACAAGTTGCAGCCGAAACGGTTCGAACTCGACAGAGTTTTTGTGCTCCGAACACGCCCGCGCGTGCAATTTAGCGCAACAACGGCAGACGCTCTCCGCGCTGTTTCTCGCCCAGATTACAGTTTTTCCCACTCTAAATGACTCGATTCAATTCAGCATGAAAAGCTCTATCGAATGGTATCAAGCATGGCCCAACTCGAAGACATCGTTTTTTCGATGACGTCATCGTCCTTCAGCCGCGGCCTCGTCCTCTATGCTAAACAGTCAAAAAATTGATGATTCCAAAATCGGTCGAAATTGATACCGTTCGATAGCGCTCTTCATGCTGAACGGAACTGTGCCATTCCGAGTGTCGAAGACTCAAATCTGGGCGAGTAGGAGCACAAGAAACTCTAACCGCTAGCTTTTGCCGCTCTAAAACGCCAGCAGAGGCTAAGGCAGTTTAGGCAACTGAGGAGCTATGAGCATATCGTCGTAAAGTACCTTAGGCGCTCTGTTCACATACGTATTTTAAAGCCGTCAGCGCGCCGCATTTTCTCGCAGTGGTCCACGGAAATCGAAAAAAAATGCTTCACACAATCCTCACCTGCATTTTCGCACCCCTATAACATTGCCCCTTCCTAAGCTAAACCATTATACTTTGGCGAACGAACAGAACGTTTGACTGCCTACAAAACCTACAAGCTGCAGCATGAAAGGTTACAACTTGACAGAGCTATTGCGCTCCGAACACGCCCATGCGTGCAATTCGCGAGCGGTCGCCCCCCTCGATTGAAAGGTTCGAATCCGTATGTATTGTTCACGGCGCACTTCAAAGGCTCGCTGGACAACCTTAGAGCAACTACTGACTAGGGCGGCAAGAAATTTCTGATAAAACTCTCCAAACGCTCAGTCTACAAGCTGTCCCCCCCTCGATTGAAAGGTTCGATTCTTTATGCATGTTCATGGCGCACTCCAAAGGCTCGCTGGACAGCCTTAGAGCAACTCCTGACTAGGGCGGCTGCAAATTTCTGATAAAACTCCCCAAATGCTCAGTCTACAAGCTGTCCCCTCCCTCGATTGAAAGGTTCGATTCTGTATGCATTGTTCACGGCGCACACCAAAGTTTCGCTGGGACAGATTGGAGCTAATCCTGAGTGGGGTGGCGGGGAATTTCTGATAACATTCTCCAAACGGCTCGAAATAGTCTTGAAAACGTCGCAGTTCCCAGTGAGAGAAGATAGAAGCGCAGGGGACATGCGCTCGCCCACTCGATTGATAGGTTAGGTTCTGTGTGCAATGTGCACGGCGCACTCTCGGGGCATTCCTGGTATGACAGAGCACTGGCGACGTACGCCATCTTTGAGATACTCCGAAAGCACGCATATCCTGGGAAATAAGCTGCTCTAATCGCCCGTCCAGCCAATTTTGGACCACCCACTGCGAAAATACGGGTGTTCCGGTAAAGTTTTACACATGTTTGTGTAGATCTCAAAAAGGCAAATCGAATGGTACCAACCTTTATTCAAGAAACCTAAAACTGAAGGAGTTATGAGCGTGCGACGCTTTGCGACGCTATGTTGGCGTTTTTTCGCCCACTTTTGACCGTGCGGCGCGAGCGGTATTGTAGCATAGCATCAAAAAACAAGTCTGCTGTAATCGTCTGTCCATTCGGTAAAACCGAGTAGTCCACCACTCGTGTCCGATCGGTCTTAGAATATGCTTCTTGTTGCAATACTGCACTGTCCTTTCTGGAAACGAATGAACTAAGTTTCACATGTTGACTTGCTGCAGACGTGTAGACCTAACAAAGCAATGATAGCTTTGTGAGCAGCGTACGCAGGCAGTCGGGAAGGAACGTGATGAAGAAGCAAGTCGCGATTTCGGCAGTCGGCAATTTCGTTTTCAAGAAATCGCCAAATTGCTGACAGTACGTCGATAGAGGTAATCGATATGCTGTTGTGAAGTATATTCGAATCGCCTTGTTGTGCCAAGAGAACATCCCGTTTGGATCTTGTATAAAGAAGTTGTTACGCTCCAAACATTCGTTATTCAATGTTTGAACACATTTGGTTAAGCCTGGAGCGGCTGGCAGAGAGGCTATATGTTTTTACAGGATGTTTTGTTCCGATCAAAACTCTTGTGCCAGACGGGACTCGAAAATCTTTTGCTTTCCGGACAGCGATATTCGCCTTACCCGCCTTATCGCGGATGTTACGTGCGGTCAAACAGCGCCGGTGGTGTAAGGCGAACATCGCTGCCCGGAAAGCAGAGGATGCGGGTTCGAGTCCCTCCTGGCGCAAGAGTTTTGATCGCATCAAAACATCCTGTAACAACATATAGCCTCTCTACCAGCCGCTCCAGGCTTAAGCAAATGTGTTCAAACATTGTTACTAGTAAGATCTTCAGCTTAACCGGTTCCATGCTGATATCAGCGGCCGGCCCATCCTGTATCACGGGTGGGTGTTGACAAACGTCGAGGATATCGCAGATGTTACGTGCGGTCAAACAACGCCGGCGGTGTAAGGCGAACATCGCTGCCAGGAAAGCAGCCAGAAAATGTGGGTTCGAGTCCCGCCTGGCGCAAGAGTTTTGATGGCAAGAAAACATCCTGTAACAACATACTCATGATTCAAATAGCCCAGAAAATTATGGAACACTCTAATAGAAAGCCGATGAGCACCCACGTAGACGTGGTGGACTCTCGCCAAGGCAAGTCGAAGTGAGGGCCGGCAGAAAAAAGGGCGCATAAAAAGCCACTGCGAAGAGCCTAGAGGGTCACCGCTATCCTGCCACACATCGTCACTAACTCGTCGTCATGTCGTTGTCGTTTGGACCGCTTAACTAGTAAACCTAATTGGTTCTGTCTGTTCCTTCAAAGGCTCTCTGTTAACGCAGAGAGCAGCCAGAAGAGACTTCAGTAGTCCTGTTAAGCGTATCCTCAGTAATACAACACGGTGAAGATTCTTACGTTTTGCAGCAATACCAAACTCAGTAATCTCTCTAAAAGCTGACCTCGTCAAGGCGTGAGATGAAGCCACTGAAACTACCTGCTGGGAGCGGGCCGCCTTTAGGAGCCATCCGACCCAAGGAGATCATTGAGGGTGAGGAGAACAGCGAACCCTGCTAGCATGCAGGACTAGATAGACGGTCAGAACAAGAAGAAGGGGCAACTAGTTGGAACAAGATTGAGCAGAAGTTTAATCCTAGATATTCATAAATAAGACCATGTTCAGAGTTAAGCGGCTGCAATGATGTAACCATGAATACAAATTTATTTGCAAAAGACTGTTATTTCTTGTTTGCATTCGCACTCTTCAGGTGGCCTGGAAACCTGGGCAAGAGTGCCAATCATGCCGTTGTGGTCGCTTGTTTGATCGTCAATGGCAAAAACTACGGTCCTCATAATTTCGTGGTACCACTCAGAGATGCCGAAACTCACATGCCTCTTCCAGGTGAGCTTTCGTTTCTGCGTACCTGCGTAAGCTCATCTCATTTTCCTTAATGTATGGAATGCATGACTGTCCAATGGAAGACTTTGGTGGCTCCTTTATCAACACACCTCCTCACTTATGATCATTATTTGCGATTTGTTAGACCACTATTTACAGAAAATCACTTGGAGGGAGAGGCAGAGTGACTAGGAGTCGTTGTGTTTCTACTTCTCATTCCTATTAGTGGTTGCTCATTAGTTGTAGCTCTTATTGTGTTCTCGCAGCTTAGAGTACGAGTCCAACGTCAGAAGTCCACGTCCATATAGAATTTGCTCTAATGTGATCCTCTTCGGCCTTTGCTATTGTATTATAATATCATTGAACTCCCACTGATTTATTTTAGTGTAGCGGTGGGGACGTTCGAGGACATTAGCTATAGGTACATGATTAACTTATGCCTACAGGACTCGAGAAGCCTTACATAGATTTATTACTAAATATACAAGACATGGATAAAACGAGGAGGAATGAAATATCCCACAACCTGGTGAGCCGGACCAACACCCACTACCAACCTCCCTCTCAGATCCGGAGGCGGGACCTTAGCTTAACGGCTAGATGGTACGGTAGGCCCCCCTCTGCTTAGGTTTTCGAATCGGGAGATGCTTGGGCAGCGGGCGGCACAGTGGTTATACGGCGGGTCGAGAGGGCTGCGCGGAGCGGACTAGATGCAGTCCCAGCTGTCCTACAGCCACCTGTCTTTACTCTAGGATCTACAGTAACCCGGTCCTCAACGACGAAATTGGACGAATTGTCCACGAATTACAATTCAAGACACCTAACGAATCTTTAGGTGTGACAATCGGTGACATTGGGCCGAAAATGGCCTATAACGGTGTTGACAACGGTTTCCTTGGCTTTGAGCAGTTCCGCATTCCAAGGATGAATATGCTCATGAAGCATGTTAAGGTGAGTCTTCCGAACAGTTTGTGGTTTGAATCGATCCTGCTCAGGAGCTCTGTTCTAGCTCTCACCGGAAGGCAAGTACACCCGTCCACCACATGCGAAGGTTGGCTACTCTGCCATGGTGCACGTTCGGGCGCATATGATCGCCACGCAGGCTATGTTCTTGGCTCAGGCACTAACCACAGCCATACGATACTCGGCTGTGAGACGACAGGGCGAAATAAGGCCCAGGTTGGGAGTAGTCTTTAATTTTTCCCTAATATTCAGAAACTGATTTGATCTTGTGATGTTATTTCATGCCAAGTCCTGCCATCAATTTAGCAACGGAGAAGTGAAAATTCTGGAATACCAAACGCAGCAGCATCGGCCTTTACCACAGCTTGCTCGATCCTATGCGTTCATCTTCACCGGACGGGCTGTTCGAGAGTATTACCATAAAGTACAGAAGGACGTGGCTCGAGGGAAGGTGGGTCCAGCGTGCAAACTCACACCGAAAGGTATCTGTAGTTTGAGCTTCGTCAAATTATGAAAACTAGAGGCAGTGCGAGTATCTCAATTCTTCAGAGATAACTACGTATAATGCTAGAATGCTTTCTAAAAACCTTCTGCACGAAAAACTAACCAGGAAAGGGTCTCAGGTGTAGATCAGAACAGGGGAAACGGATAGCACTGCAAGAATCTCCACCCGTCATATAGCAGAAAAACTTGTTTCGTTTTTGCTGAGTCCTTGAACCAAGAGAGCTACGAGCCCTCGAAGCGCGCTGATGTATGATACAATACCAGCCCTATCTTTTGTCCATTCTGCGTTTTTTGCGCCGTTTTGGGCGAGAAAGCGCCGCTTTGTAATAACTTGCTTCAAAAGCAACCATTTTTGAAAAGAACGTCATATTCGTAATGGTGACCGGATTTGCTACCAGAAGATGTGCAAATAGGCGTCTAATTTTTAGATGAAAATCGTGTAAACTGATGGTTACTGTATTGGCCCAAGGAGTACGGTCGGTTTACGGCCTCTCCCTGCTCTCTCGAGATAATTACCTCCTGAGGACCTTTTTGCTTTGGGGACAGTCTGGTGGAAGATTCTACTGTATTCTACAGATTCTACTGAACGTGGTCAGCACCCAATAGGCGTCTTTGCAACGATATCGCAGGGCTCAACACTAGGCAGAGGACCCGCAGTAGGCCTAAACATTCCCAGACGACTATCAGTTGTCTGGAGTGGGGTTTCTTCAAGAAGTTCGAAGTTAGGGCTTCGAGAAGGACTTTAGTTTGCCTGTGGAGTCCAACTCACAGAATGACAACACGGTTCGAAACTCAAGAAAAGGAAAGGCTGCCAACGTGGATAAACTATGAAATTATTTGGTCTGCGCCAAATGTTTTCACTTGCCTATTCTCGTTCCTTGGCAGCACTGAACAGTACTACAATACTACTCGGGGTTTTGTACTTTTTCAGACAAACGTAACCTGAACTCCTTCTTGCATCTGTTTTAGAAGCGAGCAGATCCCTAGGAAGCTGAACACACATGTCATTTAAGTCAGAAGCACTTTCTAGCGACTTTAGTCACATGTTTCTCGGTTGGCAATGTGTCTTACTGGAATAAATTCCACAAAGTTGATAGAAGTAATGCTCCTTCGAACTGTGGCTAAGCCATGAGCTTGCATATTGGAAGAACAGGCGTAATTCGTCACCTCGAATCCACTCCATGTCAGCGTTTCATCTGCTGAGCTGCATTTTCTTCACTTTCGAAGCGACTAAAACCATTTTCTGCAATGAGGTAGGAAGCCCGGATTTCACTTATCCACGATAGGCTTTCAGGGGCTCATCACAATGCCGACAGGACAAAGCGGGTTGTTTCGGATCATGTTGAAGGGCTCTCCCAAGTGCACACTTTTTGCAAAAAATTTTTAAGGGAATAGTTTTTGCGCATTTGCTCTTTCGCGTCATCCCTTTTCAAAAAAGTAGTGCGGCAGATATCGTTTCCAAACGAGGAGCTTTTCAACGATACATTCTTATCTCGATCCGAAGTGATCGATATTTTGACATTTTACTGGGATCTGAAGCGAGCTCAGTCGAGTCTGAGACCGCTACTCGACCTGAGCCCAACGCCTCTCGTTGGGTCACCGACCTTCCTGCCTCGCACCATGGTGTGAGGCCCAGCGGAAATGCGCCGTTGCAACGAAGCAATAGAATATCGGCGAGCTGGTAATCGATATAATGACAGTTTCTTTAGGATCGGCATCATATTCATGATTTTTTCATTGTTTTCCATATTTTGCTCCGAGTACACGTTCGTCACCTCTTCCTGGAATGTCACTTGTAATAGGGTCTTTTTACCATTTTCACGTCGAACTGGATACTTCTCAAATCAAATTGGACGTTTTCAAACCAAATTGGACACTCCACTAAGCTAGTTTTAAGGTTTTTTTAAAATAAAAGCGAACCCCTCGAAGTCGAAGTGACCTTCGGGCAGGTTAAACTACAACCTCAATAAGATGGTTAGAATAACTTTTTGTTCCAGGAACTTTTTTGAAATTTTTAGTTTACCTTTTAAACAGAAATTCTGCTATCAATCGAATAAAAATCACGACGTCTTGCAAGAGAGCATGGCGTAACCCCTTTCTTTCGGTACTAAAAATAGCCACCTCTTTTTAAAACAAGCTTTCAACCATTTTGTTTCTTAGAAATGAGAATTTTATAAATTTCAAACAATGTGTTCACTTATTGGGTAGATGAACTAAAACTTCAAAGAAAATCATACTCAAATTTTCCTTGAACAAAAATTGTTCCAACCTTTTTGAAGAGTTTTTAGTTTAATGTAGGAAAAGCTCATTTCAGTTTGGAAGAGTTCGCTTTGCTTTCAAAAGTCTTAGGATTCCTGGATCACCGAACGTTAATGTATACTCGCCATGATGTGCTTTCGTAAGCGAGCCATAAGAGGCTTTCTTCGGATGCTGGATTCCGCTTTGCTGTATAGATGTCGTGACGGCACAGGTGTGCTCGGTTAGATCTAAACCTGCGGAGGATCTGCCCTATGGAGCCAATCGAGATTTACAAGAAAATTATCAAGCTTTAATGGATAAAACTTCGATGACTTAAGAGCAGCGTCGAAATGTAATGCGTATGAATCGATAATTGGTATGGTCCCCTATGCGCTTGAAAGCAGTGCTTCTTACATACTGCACCGCATACCTCCTCTTGTTAAAAAAAACTTTGGTGGTTACAAACTGTTGAGCTCTGCGGGTCATTGCTTGGCCGTAGGATCGTGACTGGAATGAGAAGATAAGAGGTCTGTTTAGAATGATATTTCTATTTCTGGCTTTCAAAAACTTTCTCTGACGTTATATTAGGTTTTTATTTCTAGAGCAAGGCATAATCCGAGGCTATATATCGTAGGTCCTTTAAAAATCTATTATTGACAAGAGGTGAGGATAAATTTAAGCGTCAATAAATTACTTTTTTGGAAACGCTCCGCAATCGTCTCTTACAGGCCATCGTGGGGTGGTTCGGGTAGCGGTGGGAACCATACAATCACTTCCAGTGGCCAGTCGCTCGAAAGCCGACTTTTCGATAGGCAAGAGTCTAACTTTTGATACGCGCCAAAAATCCTTGGTCAAAATGGAAAATTTTCGCGCCTACAATCTTTTTAAAGTTTGAAAAATAATAATCCTGATCTCCTTGGTATTGCTTGAAAACTTAGTATTAGTTTTAAGTTCACCTGCCCCCCAATAAGTTTAATAATTTTGTAAATTTTTTAAGAAAAAATAATAATTTAAAACTCGTAATTTTCCTAGGACGGACGAATGATTGGAATAAGGACAGACGGACGGAACAGCTTCTTCATAAGTGTTTAGATATTAGCGCTTGAAGTTTCAGGGTTCCTGCGCAGCTGTCAATCCTGGACAGTGAATCGCGAGGCAGAACATGTGACCTATATATGGTTCACACGATCTGTCTCGCGGTATGGCTAAGTAATGTCTAAATCTCTGCTCCGTGTCTTCCTCTAATCAACACCTCCTATGCAGCATTCCCATAAAAGATAAAGGATAAAGAGCTTCATTAATTTTTTAGTAGGATGCGCCATACATTCTACTTCAACGGGATATCGTGGAGGTCATTTGAGTGTGTATTCGACCTTCACTATAGTTTGCGGTGACGAATTGATGAGTTAATGTTCTATCGTACAAGGAAAGGAAAGGAAGTCTAACCAATTCATCAGCTCTCGAGGAATGGAAGGTGGCTCAGTTGCCCGACTGACGCGCCAACCTTTAACCCCTGATACGGTACGCATGCGACAATTTGTGCCATCTCCGTCTGCATAAAAGACGCTTCCAAAACAAGAAATGGAAATAGAAATAATTTGTAAATTGGAAACAAATAGCATTGCTAATAAGAAAACTTTAGTATTTAGATCCTAGCCAGCTTAACATTCCAGGAAGAGGTGTCGAACGTGTACTCGGAGCAAAATATGGAAAACAATGAAAAAATCATGAATATGATGCCGATGCTAAAGAAACTATCATTATATCGATTACCAGCTCGCCGATATTCTATTGCTTCGTTGCAACGGCGCATTTCCGCTGGGCCTCACACCATGGTGCGAGGCAGGAAGGTCGGTGACCCAACGAGAGGCGTTGGGCTCAGGTCGAGTAGCGGTCTCAGACTCGACTGAGCTCGCTTCAGATCCCAGTAAAATGTCAAAATATCGATCACTTCGGATCGAGATAAGAATGTATCGTTGAAAAGCTCCTCGTTTGGAAACGATATCTGCCGCACTACTTTTTTGAAAAGGGATGACGCGAAAGAGCAAATGCGCAAAAACTAATTCCTTAAAAATTTTTTGCAAAAAGTGTGCACTTGGGAGAGCCCTTCAACATGATCCGAAACAACCCGCTTTGTCCTGTCGGCATTGTGATGAGCCCCTGAAAGCCTATCGTGGATAAGTGAAATCCGGGCTTCCTACCTCATTGCAGAAAATGGTTTTAGTCGCTTCGAAAGTGAAGAAAATGCAGCTCAGCAGATGAAACGCTGACATGGAGTGGATTCGAGGTGACGAATTACGCCTGTTCTTCCAATATGCAAGCTCATGGCTTAGCCACAGTTCGAAGGAGCATTACTTCTATCAACTTTGTGGAATTTATTCCAGTAAGACACATTGCCAACCGAGAAACATGTGACTAAAGTCGCTAGAAAGTGCTTCTGACTTAAATGACATGTGTGTTCAGCTTCCTAGGGATCTGCTCGCTTCTAAAACAGATGCAAGAAGGAGTTCAGGTTACGTTTGTCTGAAAAAGTACAAAACCCCGAGTAGTATTGTAGTACTGTTCAGTGCTGCCAAGGAACGAGAATAGGCAAGTGAAAACATTTGGCGCAGACCAAATAATTTCATAGTTTATCCACGTTGGCAGCCTTTCCTTTTCTTGAGTTTCGAACCGTGTTGTCATTCTGTGGTTGGACTCCACAGGCAAACTAAAGTCCTTCTCGAAGCCCTAACTTCGAACTTCTTGAAGAAACCCCACTCCAGACAACTGATAGTCGTCTGGGAATGTTTAGGCCTACTGCGGGTCCTCTGCCTAGTGTTGAGCCCTGCGATATCGTTGCAAAGACGCCTGTTGGGTGCTGACCACGTTCAGTAGAATCTGTAGAATACAGTAGAATCTTCCACCAGACTGTCCCCAAAGCAAAAAGGTCCTCAGGAGGTAATTATCTCGAGAGAGCAGGGAGAGGCCGTAAACCGACCGTACTCCTTGGGCCAATACAGTAACCATCAGTTTACACGATTTCCATCTAAAAATTAGACGCCTATTTTGCACATCATCTGGTAGCAAATCCGGTCACCATTACGAATATGACGTTCTTTTCAAAAATGGTTGCTTTTGAAGCAAGTTATTACAAAGCGGCGCTTTCTCGCCCAAAACGGCGCAAAAAAACGCAGTTTTGCGCCGTTTTGGGCGAGAAAGCGCCGCTTTGTAATAACTAAGATAGGGCTGGTATTGTACGTGGCGAAAGGCTCCGCCGCAAGCGAGTCGGTGGCTCCGCAGGGTGCGGCGCTTCCTCACAGGTGCGAAGTCGAGTGTTCGACTTCCGTGCTATGCACTGTTTTTGCATTTTTTCATGACCGCTGCTTCGTTTAACAATTAGCTTCCTGCACATCTCCTACACATTATTTCACTCTAAATTGTCAAGTGAACGTCAGATTCGTGCTCTATATGAAGTACTGGCGAAAGCGATGAAATCACCCCTACCTACTGTAACTTAATGTACTACAGCGTAACATGGAAAAACGGATGTCAGAACCCGTGATCACCATCTCAAATAACCTCCTGGGAGAAGTTTGGGCGAAATCGGCTATTATGACCTCGACGGCCATAGTCACCCGTACTTACCGTAACCTACTGTGATCGGCCGAAATTTCAAAAACGGATGTCAGATTCGTGATCAGCACCCCAAATAACCTCCCCCTATTACGGTAGGTCACGGTAAGCATGGGTGACGTTGCGACACTGTACCTCACCTTCGAGGGCCCGCAGCTCTTTTGGTTCAAGGACTCATTGTCAGCAAAAGGTGTTTTTCTACTATATGATGGGTGGAGATTCTCGCACTACTATTCATCTTCCCGTTCAGACCTACGCCTGACCAGGATACTATCTCAACGGTAGGTCGGAACGGCGCAAATGTTGTATATGGGCACAACCGCCTCTCTCTGGGTAGTAACAAACTGCAGGTATCTCGACCCCAATACAACTCTGCGCAGAGTTAGGGGCGACGGAAGTCGCGTGTTGGCGCCCTGTTGATTCACGTGCTCCATAGCTGACGGGCGCGCGCGGGATGAGGGCTCGTATCGCGAATCAGCGCAGTGCACAGGTGCCGTAGTAGGGAAGCGCTCGGGCTCGTGAGCGAGGGGTCGAGGGTTTGGATCCCGCAGACTACGTTTGTTTTACACTCTTGCAAAATCCATGTTTATCATATAGGTAATCCACCTAGGGGTACTATAGTGTGTTGTAGAGCATGTTTACATATAGCATACCACCCATACCGGTAACAAGGGTGGTCCAGGCAGGGTCACCGATTTCCCTGAAACTTTGTCTAGAGGTTATTTGGGGTGCTGATCACGAATCTGATATCCGTTCTTCACGATTCGGCTGGATAATATAGATACAGGAGGGCACAGGATTACATTCTTAAAGTTTCTGCCGGTGATGGTAGGTAGAGTCAGAATCGTGAAAATCGGATATCAGATTTGTGATCAGCACCCCAAATAACCCCCAAGACGAAGTTTCAGCGAAATCGGTGACCCTGCCTATACCACCCTTGTTAACGGTATGGGTGGTCTCCGACCGAATCGTGAGAAACGGATGTCAGATTCGTGATCAGCACCACAAATAACCCCCTATACGAAGTTTCAGCGGAATCTTTTTTGACTGAGGTCTTGTCGGTTGAGTCAGAACTTTTAACTAGTGCCACAAAATATATATAGCTACATAACTACTTTCACACAAAATAGGCTTCAAACAAGTGACAGAACAAGTGAACGTTTTAGCTAATCTGTAGTTTGAAGCATATGTTATATGTAAACATGCTCTATAACACACTATAGTACCCCTAGGTGGATTACCTATATGATAAACATGGATTTTGCAAAAGTGCAAAACAAACGCAGTCTGCGGGATCCAAACCCTCGACCTCTCGCTCACGAGCCCTAGTTCTTCCCTACTACGCCACATGTGCACTGCGCATAACCGCGATACGAGCCCTCATCCCGCGCGCGCCCGTCAGCTGTGGAGCACGTGAATCAACAGGGCGCCAACCCGCGACTTCCGCCGCCCCTAACTTTGCACAGAGTTGTATTGGGGTCGAGATACCTGCAGTTTGTTACTTTCCAGGGAGAGGCGATTCTGCCCATATACAACACTTGCGCCGTTCCGACCTACCGTTGAGATAGTATCCTGGTGAGACCCTTCCCTGGTAAGAAAAGCGCTTGAAAATGTTTTCCTTACTTGCTAACTATGTTGAAGAGTAGTAGTGGCTATTTTAACGCTTTGCTATCGCTTCTAAAAAGAGATGTTGTGCTGATTACAGTCTAGTTAATTTTCGACGACTTAGTCCCAGCGACAGCGTCTTTATTATTTGAGAGTTGAGGGATCGAAAAACTGAGTTACACGGTTTGATTTCCATTGGTGTTCAGGTCGACGACATTGCTGAGCTACATTACATCACATCCGGTCTGAAGGCTGTTGTCACTCATCTGACCGGTCAGGGTATCGAACAAGCTCGGATGAGTTGCGGCGGTCATGGCTATTCAAAAGCCACAAATATCCCGGAGTTATACGGTAGGTTCTACGTGAAACTCATGATGGGACAAACAAAACTGGTTGTGATAAACTGGTTATCCTGAGCAATATTTAGCATAACCTCCGTTCACTTTTTCCGTAACTCTCTTCGTATTAGACCTACTTTTATTGATGCTTATGATTGTCAGTTGCCAAAGATCTTGTTAGCTGTACAACACAGATGTAGAACAAAACCTTTACAGGAGTAGCTATCGGCGGTTGCACATATGAAGGAGAGAACATGGTGATGTTGCAGCAACTAGCCAGGTTCGCACGCTGCCTTCATTGAGTATAATTAATTGGAATCAATAGTCCTATCGTCTAGATATCTCGTAAAGTCTGCAGAGGCTGCTCAACAAGGGAAACCTGTCGGACAGCTGGTGGACTACCTGGTAAAGCCGAGCGACAGATATTCGAGCATAGACCGACAGCCCGATCACGGTAAGTGAGCGTCGTTTTTGGGAATCGGTGTTCCCACAAACACATGAGCACGCCGAAGAACCCAAAGCCTGACAGATAGTTCACATGGTGGAACTTGGCCACGACCCTTTCCTCACTAAGCTCTGGTCTGTACTTGCGCCGCGCGGCACATGATCACCATAGATATCGATTTTCCGCGCCGCCCAGTCGATATCTATCTCGGCCATCGTGCTGCGCCGCGCGGCGGCGCAAGTATAAAGTAGGACTAACCATAAGGGGACGTTCAGAGCAGCATCACGGCGTGACGCGACGTAATGACAATCTCTCATATCGATCGGGCGACGTCGCGAGGTGTTCATACCTGTTCTGAAGCAAACACCTTATCGCCACGCGATGATGGTGTCGCTGTTCGTTGCTGAGCCATTTGCTCATCGCTCGGTGATTAGCTACTACTCTATCGTTTCGAACGCATGATGTTCGTAGCACCAATAACCTCGCGGAAGAGCGTGATGCGATGATCGTGTCGCACGGACAGTGGGCTTCGCGACGCTACGCGAACGCTTGAACGCCCCCTAAGGCCCCGTTTATACTTCGTCGCAGCGCGACGCGACGCCACGTATAGTGGCCATATTGATTGTGCGACGCGATCGATCAATTTGGCCTCATTGCGTGGCTATCGCATCGCGCCGCGACGAGTTATAAACGGGGTCTAAGGCCGGGGGCATACTTCCATCGCCGCGATGCCATCGCGGCGCTCAGTTCATGGCCATTTCGCCGCTCGCGATCGAATAGTCAAAGGAAACTTCGCCGCGGCCGCCGCAACAGTGGCGGTCGTCATGCGCGATGGCTTCCCGCGCCCATCGCGGGCATGGCATACTTTTTCGCGTCGCGCGCGGTGTTTAGCGTTGGTTCTGGACGGATCGCCTTTGCATTCCCTTGCAGAGCGATGGGCGATGCGACGAGCACTGAGAAGTCCACATTCTTTCGCATCGCTCTGCAAAATTCATCGCCGCGACGGGAAGTATGCACGAGGCTTAAGGGGTTAGTGTGCGCGCGACGCGCGACGCGATGCAGGTGTAGTGACCAAATTGATCGAGCGACGCGTTTGATCAATTCGGCCACTACACATGGCATCGAGTCGCGCGTCGCGCGCACACTAAACGACCCCTAACGGCGGTTCGCGTGATAGTCTATGGCAAATACACTAACGAAAGTTCAGCCGCCCTGATGCACTCACTACCACACGACACTGAAGGCTTACTAAAGTGAGCACGCTGGGGAGGCGGCGCGTTTACTCATTCATTTGCGCGCGCACGCAGCGTGTGCGACGTCGTCAGCCATATGCCTGCGGTGCGGACGGGACTTACGTACAAGACTTATTTCTTGCTTAACACCCATTTGTTGGACTTCTGTTTTGAGCAGATATTATATTATATTAGTAATAACGCGTAGGGCGTGTGTAGCGCAGTCGGAGGAGGCGCGACTGTCGTGTGCACCCGATACCAGTTTCCTGGTTCGGATTTCCCGCCCAGGCCAACCAAGCCTTCCATCCCTCCGGGGTCGGTGAATTGGTACCAGACTTGTCTGGGAAGGATAGAGCGCTGACTTGTTCATCGGCTGGCCACCGCAAGTCATTGTATGGCCAAATACGCATTCATGTCGCCTCCACGACATCCCGTAGAAGTAGAATGCGCTGGCGCATCCCAGAAGGGATTGATTAACGCCGTCCTTTATCCTTTATCCTTTAATAACGCGTATTCTGTGCTCTTTCTATTATTAACTTCTCTGCTCTCTCGTCATGAACTCTAAGCTCGTCAGTTTTGAGGAGTAAGTTTTTTTTATAATCAACTTATCTCTTTCCCAAGAGAAGGGTTCTGTTCAAGTTAGTTGCTGCCTTTGGAGGTTCTGCTGTCGAGTAGATAATCATTTTGCCCTCATCCTTGTTCCGACATTCTTTTCTTGCTGGATTTGCCTGTTATCCATGATAGTCGGTGCGGCACCCACACGCCAAGACTTAAGCATAGAGGCATCAATCGATGCCCCAAGAGCCGCTCCGTGTGGGGGCCTTAAGCCCAGCAACGCTGAGGCTTAAGGCCCCCACACGCTTCTGCGGCAATGCCGCTCGCCGCTATGATTAAGGATAGGGCAGGGACTCCGCCAATGGCGAGCTCTGCGTCCTCGCCCTAAGGCCTGAGTTATACTCCCGCGGGAGCATCCGCGGAAGGGCGGGAATCGCGCCAAGACTCCTCACCTGGCCAATCGCCGCGCCTCGCCACGCCCGCCTCCGCCGTGCACCATAGGTCCGCGGACGTTCCGCGGATGCTCCCGCGGGAGTATAACAGATGCCTAAGGTTAAGGTTAAGGCAGCGGCAACGCCGCAGAAGTGTGCGTGAGCATTTATCCTGAATGGTGGAGTCGCACTGCGACAGAGGAGACGGCAATGACAGTGGAGCGCACTTTTCCACTGCCACAGTGCTGCCGGCAGCGGACGCAGCTGCAGTGGTAGCGGGGACTGAGCTCGGAGACTGCTAACTGTCGCTCAATGTGGGTGAAGACCAGCTCCCCCTACATTCCACTGCCCACTGCCCGCTGCAAAGTGTGCATGCGGCTTAGGCCTATGTTATACTTCGGCGACGCTGTTGTCGGCGACATCGGCGGCAGTGTTGAGCGGGTGCAACGCAGTGCGTGGCAGCCCGCGCAACACTGTCGCCGACAACAGCATCGCCGAAGTATAACATAGGCCTTATGCTTAAGCATTTACTGCCGATGCTGTCGGTGCCGCCGCTGCCGAGTGGGCGTGTGCCTATAACGAGCTAGAGAGTGAGCACAAGGTCGGCGCCCCAAAGTCGCGCTAGCGGAGCCGCTCGGTGAGTCGACGAGTCGATGAGAATGAACGGTGCGGCGCGCGATGTCTTCTTTTATTCGACACACTATGTCGATCGATAGTGAGCTCCGGACGCCTATCCGATTGGCGCTTCCTATGAAATCGCTCGGAACTGTAACCTGCGGACGGTCAGTCATCGCATTCGCTACAGACGTCATAGGAAAATGAACTAGCCAGAACTGGTAAAGCCTCATTAGTTTTCGTTTGTTGAATCCAAGCAATGCAAGTCAGCGAGATGCTTTAACTTTTGACTGCGTTTTCCCCTTGACAAACTTCAAAGGACATGTGTAGCCCAGTCGGGTAGAGGCGCCATCCATTGCGAGGTTTAGGTTTGTATCTCTCCAAGGCCAAGCAAGCCTTCGATTGCCTCCGGCAAGTGATTGTGCGAATAAGGCGCATCTGTCTACATTCCAAGCGGCGCATCCCTGAAAGAGATTGACGAGACAACGTTGACCTCCATCGTTTAACTCTCTCATCATCTGCTTCTCATTTACCGCATACTTTTAGACTACGGTGGTCACCTGCAAGCTTTCGACAAGGCAGCAAAGCTTCAAGTGATCAAGGCGAGCGATAGACTCCGATCACTAAAAGCCAGTGGACTCTCCGACGACGAGGCATGGAACGCCAATGCGGTCGAGCTTAATCGTGTACGTCGCCATGTTGGGAACGATATTTGTCAGTATGAAGTCTTACTTGACTTCAGGCAGCTCGCGTACACACTCGACAGTACATCGCTAGAAAATTCAACGACTACGTTTGCGCAGTGGCAGATGTGTCTTGTCGCGAGGTCCTGCAAGATCTCCTTCACCTTCACCTCAACTACGAGCTGTTGGACATGGCATACTACTTATTAGAGGTGAGTTTGATGGCCGTACAAGTCTGGCCTGCAATTTATAGACGTGGTTCTTATAGGACGGCTACTTAACCGGTCATCAGCTTGACTTCATGAAGGAAGATATGTATCGGCTCCTCGCCAAGCTGCGGCCGAACGCTGTCTCACTTGTGGACGCATGGGACTATTCTGATCACGAGCTGCGATCGGTCAGTGCAAACATTTACAGAAACACTCCGTTTAACGTCAGTTAGGTGTTATAGTGGTTTGGAATAAGAACAGCCCTATCCAGCCCGCAGCGGCACCTCTTTTGCTTTAACCTTTTCATGATGATTACTTGAGCCGAACCAAGAACGTCGATCGAAAAGCCGCTGTCTCCTCGGACTGCGGTACCACGAGCTCTTGTGGAAGCTGCTCCTGTTGAGTCATATGAGTTTTAAACAAACTCAAATAGGCTCAAACAATCTGCACCTCGAGTTATTTATGGAAGCTATACACGAAATAAACCGCAGCACCTGAACAAAAAACCTGCAGCAGGTGGTTTAAAGGGGTGAAAGGGAAATGCGTCGTGCACACGTAGTGTCATGGCACTCGACGCATTTAAACTTACGGAGAATTGATCACACATCGCACCTACCACCCTTCTTTTCGCCCGTCGCGTGCACAATAAGGCCTTGTTTAGGCCTATGTTATACTTCGGCGACGCTGTGTTACGCGGGCCTTTGTGTGCACGCGACGCGATGCATGTGTAGTGGCCAAATTGATCGAGCGACACGATTGATCAATTCAGCCACAACGCATGGCATCGCGTCGCGTGTCGCGCGCACACTAAACAAGGCCTTAAGCCCTCCGCACACTTTTGCGGCAGCCGCGTTCGCGGCAGAGGCCAGAACTGCCGCGTGCTAGAGTTCACGCGGCACTTCTCCCGCTCACTCAATCGCCAACGCGGCAATGCGGCAACAATGGCTTGAAGGATTACTGCCGCTGCCACCGCGTCTGCCGCGCAGGCAGCACCGCGTCTGCCGCGTAGGCGGCAACCCGGGCTGAGGTAGTTTTGCCTCGCGCGGCGATTCTGCGTCTCTGCCCCATGCTTAAAGATAGGGCTGCCGCGTTGCCGCAAAAGTGTGCAGTGGGCTTTAGTCCTAGTTTAGGCCTATGTCATACCACCGCTCACCCCGAGCGAAGCATAATGATAGGCTCCAATATTGATCGCGCGAAGCGATGAGTCGATATGGGAGCTTATCATTGGGCTTCGCTCGGGGTGAGCGATGGTATGACATAGGCCTTATACTTGCGCCGCCACGCGGCGCGGAACCACGATCGCTATAGATATCGATTTGTCGCGTCGCCCGGTCGATATCTATCCCGACCAGCATGCCGCGCCGCGCAGCGGCGCAAGTATAAACTAGGGCTTAGGCCTATGGTATACTCCCGTGTCGCGCCGGCGACGGCTCGGGGCAACTGTCAATGATGCGCTTTCGCTGTAGTGGTGGACGGCGCAATGCGCGTCGTCACGGTTGTGAGTTGTAGCGCCGTCGCTCCCGCAACACGTCGTAGAGGGATGTTATACTCCGTATGGCGGAAGAGGAGCATAGTCCATCGCTCGTCGGCGTGCCCAGCGACGAGCGACGGTCGCAGAGGGGGAAAAGCCGGTCGTGCACTATTTTTGCACTTCTTTCGACAGCGCGTCGCTGCGGTAAACGAGAGTATGCCATAGGCCTAAACGCTCCCTTGAGGTTTCTGCACACTTTTAGGATATCGACCGGGCGACGCGAAAAATCGATATCTATGGCAATGGTGGTGTAAAATCGTGGCGATCGTGGTGTGAAGTATAAACTAGGGCTTACACACCCTCGAGTCTTGTTGTCGCCGCACCCCTGTTGACCAGGCGGGAATGCTCTATACATGAATATACACAGACGTGAATCATTATAGCCGCTGTTGCATCTGCGGCGCTGCCTGCGGCAAGCTCTTCGCTCCGCCCTATTATGGTTAAAGATAGCTCCGTAGCTTTGCCTCAGAAGTATGCGAAGGCCTTTAAGCGTCGCTATAGACTCTACCACTTTCATTATAGGTTCTTGGACGACGAGATGGTCACGTCTACGAGAATTTGTACAAATGGGCACAGGACAGCGAACTCAACAGAACACAGGTTTGTTCATCGTCGCCATTTGTTGCTTATTACAATTACATTACATTACAAGGTTTATTATTTGTTAATCAAACTGAACCTCAACAATGTCATAGTCTCGTCCAGAGAGGTTAAACTGCAGAAGCTACGAAGTGACAACTTATTTTAGACCTTATGAAAGCTACTCCTTTACAGGTACTCCCAACGTTTGACAAATACCTCAAACCGATGATGCACGAGGCCAGGGAACTGAGCAAGTTATGAACACAGCTTGCAGTGGCAAATTGTTCCTTATCGTAATAAATAAATATTGTACTTCATCTCGACTTGTTCAATGAGCTCAAGTAACCCTTAAGGCCTTCGTAGAGTGTAGCGCCGAATATTGTTGACAAGGCCAAGATTTGGTTCGAGTCCAGAGCGAGGATCCATCCTGCATCTCCTCTACACCTGTCAAGTTTAGTCGAAGCAGAACTAGATGATGTTCAGCAACAACAGCGCATACCATTTTCACGTCAATTTATTTATTTATTTATTTATTGCACACATAGGTTCGCTCTAATTGAGCGAAACAAAACTTGTAACAGTTACAGAAGTACGATATAACGCTCCTCTATTCTATTAGGTTGGCAACTAATTTCGTGGACTCTCAAGAATCTTCAGCAAAAGTCTTTATTAACAAATGCTGTCGCAGTGGCTTATCCCTTAGAAATAATATTTAATTTTAGCTTCATGCATGGAGTAGTGCCAAAAAGATGGAAGCACTCGTATGTTACACCAATACCAAAGAAACCGCCCTACACAACGGCAACAAATTATCGTCCCATCAGCATTACTTCTGTGTTTTGTAGGGTTTTCGAAAAGGTTCTAAAAAGCGCTATTGTGAAACATGTCGAGTCTAATAACGTGTTACCGGAAAATCAGCATGGCTTCAGAACTGGGAGATCCACAGAAACGGCTATGCTAGCAGCGCTCAATGATTGGATGAAGGCTCTAGACCAGAAAATAAATGTCGATGTCGTATACTTCGATTTTACAAAGGCTTTCGACAAAGTCTCGATTGACATACTGTTGTCGAGATTGCGACGAATAGATTTGCATCCTCGTATAATTAAATGGATCGAAGCCTACATGGTTGGCAGATCTTTTCAAGTTAAAGTCAATAACACTCTCTCAGAATCTTATCCAGTTACCAGTGGTGTGCCGCAAGGAGGAGTTTTGTCACCTATTCTTTTCATAATATATACTTCTGAAATACCTGAGGCTATTGAAAGACACGGTGTATCATGCAAAATGTTCGCTGATGACATAACTATCTATAGAGACATTAAGGGTATTGCGGATAGTGCTTCACTTCAGTCCGCGATAGATATAATTGCCGCATGGTCAGTCAAATTGAAGCTTCCACTGTCTGCCCCCAAGACTAAGCTTCTTCGTCTGGGGTGCCCCCAAGGTAGGTATACATACTACGTTGGTAACACCCAGCTTGAAAATGCAAGTTTAGTTCGCGATCTCGGTTTTCTCATTGATTCTAAGCTTACATTTGATGCCCACTGCCACGACATTTCGAATAGAGCAAACAGAGCTATCCATAATATATTCAAATCTTTGCAAACGAACTCTGTTAGACACCTCGTTATGGCCTACAAGTACTACGTAAGACCCATTCTGGAATATGGGACGACGGTGTTTAACCCGTCTTCCAAACGGAATATAAGAAAACTGGAAGCAGTGCAAAACAATTTTACTAGGAGGCTTTGGATAAGACTTCATGGGTATGAGTACTTCGCCATCCCGCCTGCTCCCGCACGTAACAAAATTTTCAATATTTCATCATTGGCGTTTCGAAGGAGAAGATACGATCTTGTCATGGTTTACAAGATGCTAAATGATGAAGTCGTTCTTCCTCCGGAACAGTTTTACAGTATTCTGCCTTCCACCACCAGAGGAGCCAATGCAAAACTTCATTTTACAAGGTCCAAAAGTTGTTTGCGAGCTACATTCTTCACCCAAAGAGCTGGTTCGGAATACATCAAACTAGAAAAGAAGTTTCCAGTTCCAAATTCTCTAAGTGCATTCAAACGGTTATTAGACAGGCACTTCCAAGAAGCTTGAATGATTATCGAGTTCTTGAACTCATGATTTATTTCGCCGTTCCTCTTCTTTTTTTGTATGATGGTTAAATTGCATTCAGTTCAGTGTTCGTTCGTGTTTTTTTTTGTGGCTATTCATATATGTGTTGCTGTATCTAGCGTGGATTCCACGTACAAATAAATAAATAAATAAATAACTATTGACAATCTTTAATTAAAATAAGATCCCTCGGGACGCAGAAGTGCTTCCCATATATCAGGTAGCTGGTCTATCCCACGGCCATAGAATTAATGTGCTTTTAATGCCAAGAATCTTTGGAGGTGCATTTTGACCCGGTCCACATTATTAAATCGTCTTCCAACCAAGAAGTACTGCACCGAACTAAAAATGTGGTAGTCACTTGGCGCAAGGTCTGGGCTGTAAGGTGGATGAGTTTGACGCTCCCAGACAAGGTCTTCTATTTTTTGAGGCGTCCGGTTCGCTACGTCCCCTCCGTTTGGTGGTGTCAAGAAGGTATTGACTTCTGGAGCTCATCAAGAACGGTTCCAGCATTAATGCTGTAATCTACTGTTCTCAACGTGGCCGCGCGCCGGCTGAACTCCACTGGAATCGGCTCGGACAGGTTTTCAGGAGCGGAATTATCTAACAGCAAGATAACGCCAGATCACACGTCACGAATCTGGAGCTTCAAAAAATCGAAGACGTTAGCTGGGAGCGTCTAACTCACCCACCTTACAGCACAGGCTGTGGCCAAATGACTAGCACCTTCATAGCTCGCTGCAGCACTTCTTGGTTGGAGGACGATTTATTAATAGGGCCATGTCAAAATGCACCTCCAAGGATTCTTGGCTTCAAAAGCACAAGAATTCTGCAGCTGTGGGATGGGCGAGGTAGCTGATGAATGGGAAGCAATCCCGCGTTCCAACAGATCTTACTTTGGTTGAAAACTGTTATTTGTTATTTGTTTATGAACACTTTTGTTGAAGGCGCTTGAGAGTCCACGAAATTAGTTGCCGACCTAATATTTGTTGTATTAGCAAATTTTTTTGCTTAATTGAATGGAAATTGGTTACTAACACTTAACTTGACATTCTTTGTTCAACAAAAATTTAGTCTGATTTTTTTGCTTTTTTTTGAAAGAGTTCGCCTCGAGACGCTTTAAGCTAGCTTGCCTAAGTCCAATTTGATTTTAAAAATCTTCCAATTCGCTATAAGAAATGTCTAATTTGTTTTGAAGAGAGCCCAGTTTGACGTGAAAACAGTGTTTAAGTCTGAAGTCTCCATTCTAAAAGCTTTAGAGGAAATTGTGCTGGCTTTTATGGAGAAAAATGAGGATGCCCCTATTCTGGACTTGGACATTTCTTTTTTAAGCCGTTTTATTTTTGTTATGTTAAAGCTACTGTGGATAACCCTACGTGACGCGTGTAGAGCAGTCGGAGAAGGCGCCGACTGTCGCCTGCACCCAATATCAGATTCCTGGTTCGGACTTCCCGCCTAGGCCAACCAAGCCTTCCATCCCTCCGGGGTCGGTGAGTTGGTATCAGAATTGTCTGGGAAGGATGAAGCGCTGACTTGTTCATCGGCTGGCCACCGCAAGTCATTGTATGGCCAAATACGCATTAAAATCGCCTCCACGATATCCCCTAGAAGTAGAATGCGTGGCGCATCCCAAAAGGGATTGAATAACACCTTCCTTTATCCTTTATCCTTATCCTATGTCAAAGCCACAGCGGAGACTTGGGACAACTTTTGCCTATTAAAACTAGAACCCAGTGCAATGAAGCACATGCGCAGAATTTATTCGCGTTAAAAATCGCGTTAAAAGCAATTTTTACACGTTTCATGAAAAGCACAGGACAGAGAAAACGTATTGCGTGAGATATTCCTACATATGTACCCAAGTTCCACAGAATACAGCAGATTTTAAGAATCGTCAATAAGATACAGATTGTCTGATCGTTCCTGCGCGGACCTGCAGAACGGACAGTGTCCTTCTTGAAGTACGGCCATCTCGAAGTCGTCGCTGTGAAACACCTGAACATCTCGGAGGATTAGAAGATCACCATAGAACTGATCCGAGCGGTCTCACCTTATTGCACGACGTGCACTTCGAGACCGATATCGACGGCATCTGATTGAAGAGAAATCGAGTTTTAAGCGGCGGTGGCAGCTTGAGCACAACCACTTGAGCTTTCTCGAGCCTCAGAAGGTCATCGGCGTTCAAGCAAACATCTCCTGACTTCTTCTGCAACACAGATGTGATATAATTCACTTGATAAGAAGACAAAATTGGAAGGTAATTAGTCACTTCTATTGGTTGCGCCGCGAATCCAACGTCGAGTATTACTGGGCGAACTCAATGCGTATTCGACCTTAGCACATTTAGTGGCTGATAAAGCTGACAGCTGAATAAGCCAGCATGTTAGTATGCTATCCCTCGCAGACTGCATGCCCATTTCTCGACCTCAGTGGTAGGAAAGCTTCGTTTACCCAATTTTGAATCGAGGCACGCTCACAACCACTACGACACGGCACGACACCTCAAACTTGGGTAATTAAACCATATGCTTCAAAATTAGCAATAAAGATATTCACGCAAAAATTGGATATGTAAATTGAACCGAAACGTGGACAATAAAATACGAGAAACGGAAGATGCTAGCGTCGGCTGCGATGGAATGTCCTCTCGTTGTTATGCAGTTCACTTATATAGAAGCGCGTGAAAAGCCTATGTTTCTTGAAAGCAGCTCGCAGATGAACAGCCAGATAGGGATTTCAAATTCTCAAGCTACCGTCAACTACAGTGAGATAAGATAACATGTGGCATCCTATGTCTGTGTTATGATGTTCTTCGATTTCTTTTTATGCATTTCGAGTGTGGAGGTCGACGCTAAAATCATATCTGAGGCCGGATCCATGATTGAGTTTACCCTGGTTTATGTGGTTAGTGGGTAGAAATTTGAGCATTTCCTGTGATTCACAAGAGTGAAGCGGTGGGTGAAGGGCAGGGTAGAATTTTATCATCCAACGAATGATAGCTATTATCACTGTCGATTCCAAATTGATAAGTAAATATTCAGATGTTGACGAGGGTGAGGGGTAAAATTTCATGCGCTACTCAGCATTCATAAAAATCGGTTTAGAGCAAAGGGTAGTGAAAAACTCTTCCCGACTCTAGTGATGGGGTAGAGCCTTTACCAAACAGAATAGCGTTGCCGATTTTGCTTTTAATTCTTTTCTTTTCCAGGATTTTGCCTTTAGACCCACATCCCATTATATTTGAATCAACTTGTCTGGAAACAACTGTTTATTATTAATAATTAAAAAAAGCGTTCAATAATAAACTTTTGAAGACTCCTATCTTCCCCCCAGCTGACCGCTATTAGGGGGGGGGGGCAAAAGTAATGAGACACCCCATGCCGTGTCCATATATCTCGTGGCTGGAGTCTGAATTCGCACTTGTCGTACTTGTATGTTTGTATGCTACTTACTGAAGCCCATCTGAGAAGTTACCACTTCCGCCCTTTCCAAAAGCATGCCAAAACCCCAGCCTTTCTCATGCCGAAACCCCAGTCTGACGAGTCGACCTGTGTCGCGCAAATCTCCCCCAATTCCCAACCCCGAGCAGCCTGGGCTCAATATTCACGCAAGATGAGAACTACGTCTCCTACCTTAACCCTGTCAAGCAGCGAGTCTGAGTGAGGCCTGGTGAATTGTTACCGACCTTCGTTCGGCGAGATATTCACGACGAGAAGCATCTTTGGAGCTTTTGGGTCTGCGCCCATGGATCGGTTTACCGGAGGCTGTTTCCCAAGAGCACCGTGATGAACTCCAAGGCCATGGTGAACGAAATAGAGAAGATGGGCCGGCGACTCGTCTTATTCATTCGCAGCGCTTCAAGAAGGTTCTCCTCTTCGACAACGCCGCACCCCATCGGGAACAAGTAAGCACGGATAAGCTTGACCAGCTGGGCTACGTTCTCATGCCTCACCCACCGTATTCGCTGAACATCTCTCCATGCGACTACCACTACTACTTGACCCTACAGGACTTTCTAGTCGGAAGGGACACAAGAACCCAAGCAGTCCTTGACAACCATATCGAGCAGTTGATCAACACCAGGCTCAAGCAGTTCTGGAAGGATGGGATCAGGAAGTTGGCTGAGCGATAGCAGCAAGGTCCATGCCCTTAATGGCGAGTACATTCCTCACCATCGTTGAGTTGTAATTGAGTTATAAAGAGATAAAGATTTTTTCATTTTGTCTCATTACTTTTGCCCCCCCCCCCCCTAATAGAATAACGTCACCGGCTTCAGGATAAGCCGGTGACCTTATTCTAGCGGCTTCGCTTTCCTCAAACGGCAGGTCTTAAAGCTCAATGCAAATACTTCCTAAACATATAGACAATGATCTTCGATGCTCTTTCGGAGAGTGCCTACAACAAAATTATAAGCGTAGAAAGCTGACTTGAAAGTTTGGAAGTAGCTTTAACTCCGGTATGGAGGGCCTGAAACTGCCACTTCTACCGAGGAATGTGGTAGAATACGACGCAAAATGTTTTTTATGTAACTCTATACCTAGTCCTTTCATATGGATATGATCAGTTGGAATTGTAGGCAGTATCCAGTGATAGCGCTACCCACTCTTATGAATAGCAAATCTACCCTACACTCATCATCCTTACTAAGCAAGCTTATCAGTTGGTAAGTTTTATCCAGTGAGGTTCATTCGTGAGCAGTTTTTCATGCAATCGGCAAGGACCCTATTCCACACAAAATTCCTACGTTTTTGGTTCTGAAGTAACAAGACAGCATAAACAACTCCAAACGTACGCTCTATGGTGTTATTCAGAGCGAAGTGTGTTGAAAACATCCCAATTTAGAGATCAAAATATATATTCTAGCTAGGGAATTATTAGGTTGTCCCATTTGTCCCCGCCGTTTTTTAACGATTCACTGCAGATTTCGCCGGCAGTCTCTTGCATAGCGCTGCACAGCTTTCGAAAGAGAATGATTTGCTCTATCAGAACAGTTAATGCATTTCTTTTTTCATCATGAATTTTGTCAATTTTTAGGTCGTTGAAGTGAAAAATGAAAAGTGAAAAAGTAGCCATTTGCGCACTTGTCAGGTTTGTAATTTTCTGCGCAGTTTTTTATAGCATTTGAAAGACAATGTTCTGTACTATAAGAATATGTGTTGATCCTATTTGCTCGTTTGTCCTCTATTCATTTTTAGGTCATCAAATTGGGAATTCCGACTTTTCCGTCCGAATTTTTTACCAAAAATCCGGTTCTATGGTTGGACTTTTTTGCTTGGTGTTATATGTCGTTTGGAAGAGGATGTCTTGCTCAGTAAGACCTTGTGTCGCGTTTATTGCCTCACGCTGATTTCTGTCGAATATCAACAACTGAAGAAGGAGTTGTTGGTTAAGACAATTTTTCTCTTTTTGGCATTTTGTTGATATTCGATAGAAATCAATAAACGCAACACATATTCTTATAGAGCAAGACATTTTCTTTCGAATAACATATAACGCCAACCCAAAAAGTCCAAAGTGTCCGCAAAAACAACCATCCTCCTTCGGACGTCCCAATTTGATGGCCTAAAAATCAATAAAGGACAAGTGGGAAAATAGGACCAACACATATTCTTGTAGTACAGAACATTGTCTCCCAAATGCTACAAAAACTGCGCAAAATTCCAAACCTAAGCAGAGAGAACAAGTGCGCAAATAGCTACTTTTTCACTTTTTCACTTTTCACTTCAACGACCTAAAAATTGACAAAATTCATGATAAAAAGAAATGCAATACATGTTCTGATAGAAAAGAATCATTTTCTTTCAAAAGCTATGCAGCGCTATGCAAGAGACCGCCGGCGAAATCTGCAGTGAATCGTTTAAAAAACGGCGAAGACTTATGGGACAACCTAATAATATACTCGAAGTATAATGCATCATCTTTGTGTCATTGTGAACCACAGTGATAGACGAAATTCTTCTTTTCTTTTCATAAGTGCGTGAAAATTGTCTGTGGTTGGCTTTTTGGTTGGATTTTTTTGGCTAAGAAACACTGTTTCGCTAAAAGTACATAATAAGCGTCTAAGGCCTGAGTTATACTCCCGCGGGAGCGTCCGCGAAAGGGCGGGAATCGCGCCGAGACTCCTCACCTGGCCAATCGCCGCGCCTCGCCACGCCCTCCTCCGCCGTGCACCATTGGTCCGCGGACGTTCCGCGGATTCTCCTGCGGGAGTATAACAGATGCCTAAGGGTGAATTATTCTTCGAGGATTTTCACTAACTATCTAATCTGCTGGGTAGAAAAGATATTTGCAAATCAACTTCAACCTTAATCGAAGTGCTTATCATAGAATGAACCGCTCAACGAATACGCTGATAAGCTGATCATGAATACCAAACTTACCCGCCACCCACTATCTTCACCGAGTAAACTTTTTCATCCTTAGCCTTACCAATGATGAATTCGGGCTCTGATTGTTCCATGTTCATGTCTGATATCATATTTGATTGTTCATTACTATGTTCATTATTGTTGAATGCATGCATGCATGATTGTTGGATGCATTTCCGTTCGTTCTCTGTAATCTTTTAAATAAAGGATGGCGCAGGTTTAAAAATGGAGGTTCACACTTCTTCTCCCTCACAACGTCAGCAAAATTCGTCAAAAAAAAAGTTTTAGAGCAGAGCATTTCATTATACAATGCAATTGTAAAGGAAAGCTTAGGTCAGATGTGGCTAAAGTGAAAGTGTTCGTTATGGAAGAGATAGGGCTGATCTAGACGTCCACCTGTATGGTGACCCATCTTTTTTTGACAGTCTTGAAATCTCCTCGTTCAAAGACTTACCAGTGCAGCATGGAAGGGACTGAAATTCGTTTCGGATAGCGGTGGTTCCGACTCGACAAGCTTCACCGCCTCATCGGGAGGCACACTGGCATCAACGGTGAACTCGACTAGTGGAAGGACTTCTGAATTAACCAATCCTGATCTACAGGCAAAGCTGCTTGTTTCTAAAGTCACCTACCAAACGTTGCGAATGAGTGGACGAACGGTGTCTTGCAGTGTATACAGCTAAGTCCGCATGTCAGCGGATTGTTGAGACCGCATCTGGAATTAACGACTTCAGAAGGAAATCGCGAATAGGAATATCGTGATCATTCAAGAAATGATGGGTGATTACAGTAGATTTTATGGCTACCTTGAACTCAAGATTAAGAAAGAGGATGATATCAAACTTGGGTAACTAAACCACGCACGACTGCACCTTATCCTTTTTACCATAAGGTATGTGAAGATGGAAATGCCTATTGCACTAGGCTGACTTGTAATATGGAGTTCATGACAGCAAATAGGATAACAGGAGTAGTGGAGTCACCGGACATGAATGATAATAATTTGGAACACTAACTTCAATGGGTTCGTATGTTTATTGGATTTGGTGTTCGTGAGAAAGTTGAGATATAAGCTGTTAAAGTGAAACATGCACAAAAGCAAGAGGCACACCCAGAGACACAGATATCGAGTAGAAGAAAAATATTATTCAAAAGAAAAAAACGCTTACCTATGGCAAACAGGCAATAGATCATCGGCATCGGAGAATGGCTTCGCTCTGATGTTCACGGTCATCAGCTCGACATCACGCTGAAGACGAGGAGGCACCCGAAGACTACCGAGACGGTCGAGTGTGTCTCGTGCTAATTTGTAGGCGCCCAGTTCTCGACCAATTCGAGCCATCGTATAGCAGATCAGACTAAAAAGATTATGATTTCCGATGAAAGGGTAGGAAGTGATTGCCCTGACAGCTATCGATACGACCGAGTTCAATTAGGGCAAAATTGTTAGGAGCCTATAGAAGAAAATTTTTCAGTTTACAGACCTTTTGTCGAATACACCTTTCCAATAAATTAGACCTAAGGGTTAGAATTATAGAATCTAGAAAACTACTGGCTCTAGCACCGTTCCACCTTAAAAACGAGATTCCTATAGAAAAATCGACGTGACGTTATTGTTTTTTGTTATTGTTTTATTTCGATTGCTCATTGCAATACGTTAGAAAACAAACACAGAAACAATCACAAAAAGGAGCACAGGGACGAATACATACAAACAGTGAGACAATACTTACAAACAATCATACTATTCAACCAATTTCAGATCTGAGCAACAAATTTTCAACTCGGCTTCTGAATTGTCTCGGTGTTAGGGTCAACTGAAGGTGCTTAGGGAATTTCAGGTATTAACTACCTGCCCTATAAGTGAAAGACATTGCTAGTAAATTGGTTCTTGGCCGAGGTAGCTGTAGCTTAGCGGAGCTACCTCTTGTGTGCGAAGTCTTCATGTTAGAGAATCTACGAGGCCCAGAATCGGTGGTAAAGTATAACAGCTTGTGTTCAAGACAGATGTCAAAAACCCTGCGGCGAGAATCTAGGGACGGTAATCCGAGATATTTATTTCTGATTGATGCCTTCGGTACACGTGAATATACGAAACTTCCTATTCTAAGAAGAAGAAGCTTGCTGGTAAAGTTGTTCTGTACTTTCTCTATAATATAGATGTCCTTTCTCTTTTACGGAGCAAACACGGACACACTTGATTCAACAGAGGGACGTATATAAGTCTTGTACACCCTAAGGAGAACAGATTTATTCCTAGTGACTAACGCCGTAAAGATGTTATATGTTCGTAGCATAGCCGTACCACATATAGCACGTATATGCCTTCCAACAAGTCTAGGTTATTGCTATAAGAACAACCCAAATCCCTGACAGAGTCCAATTCGCGTAAAGCACATCCTTCAATGTTGTATCTATAAGAGAAGGTTTCCATTTCAAAACAAAGATGTAAGACTACAGTCTTTTAAGGAGATAGCGGCAACTGCCACCGTTTCGCCCAATCAACCATCAAATCTATTGCATTTTGAAGCACACATACATCCTCTGAGCCTCAATAGTTTTATAAATGTTTACATCATCAGCATACACCTTTGTGATGACGTTGCACTGCTCCATGACATCAGGAATCTCTGCGGTGAAGATGTTGAAAACCAAGGGGAAAGGACTCCCCCTGTGGGACTCCACTGACTACCCGCCTTACAATTGAAAATGACGAGTCTATTTTGACTTGAAATGCTCGTCTGGTGAGATATTGAGCAATCCATTTAAGAAGGACGATCAGTGGCATTGGCCAACCGTACAAGTAATCTTGTGAGCGTTTCAAATTGAAGCCACAGAAAGCAAAGGTGGTATCCATTGTAGGTGATTAAGGAAGTCTGCTGAACTTCGGCGGATACATAATGATATTCTAAAGAAAAAATAAGACTCCTAATAAATACTAAAATCGAGGATGTATTTATTTCCTAATTATTAAGTTTTGCTCTACCATTACGTTTGAGAAATCTAAGAAACCATAGATTTGGAGCAGATCTATATATAGTAGACACTTACACCTGCGAGATATTCGGGACAGGCTCCTGTGCGGCGAGATACCTAGCCATGTTCAGTAGCGTCTCGGGACTATGTCTTGTGAAGGGCTGGTTCTGAAAGTAATGAATGTTGATCACGAGGTGTTCGCAATATTTGCAGGCTAGGTGAGGGTATTATGACAAACCCGACCGCTTTTAAATTCCAAATTCAACTGATCACAACATTGTTCACTCTCATCTAATGTAGTCCTGTTAAGAAGTATAATGCGACGGCCACGTCAGAGGTGTCCGCTGTCGCGTGCATCCGATCGCAGGTTCAGAGCGTTTGTCCCGCTTCGAGAAGGGGTCCAGGTCTGGTATGGTGACGCCACTTTACGCGATCAAACGCTTGATCGGAGTGGATGCCAGCAACCTTCAGGTCCACATGCAGTCATAGCTTTGATTACTGATCGTGGTAATCTGAGCGCCCCCGCTAGAGCGCGAAAGATGAGGCATAAAAAATGATCTCGACCCGGAATTTTTTTTTTCTTCGCCCGCCTTGTCTCCACCACTGTCCTACAATCATTATTTCTCCGACATTTTCACTCCTAGTGTGGTTAGGTTGTGACTTCTGGGCCGTTCCGTTCCAATCTAGTGCTGGGGAAGGAGATACTAGGTGACCATGAAACTTTGAAATGAGATGCATATCACGGGATGCGGCTTCGAACGCTGATTCCAAATATGTGTTCCGTTTCAGCTGTGCTCATCTGTGAACGGAGTTATGGACCATTTTCAGCATGGTTCCGAGCTCAACTAGCCTGGAAACTGCGCTGCAGGCTGAGCAGCGATGGCGCAGAGGGTAGGAGGGGCCGGGTAGAGACGGGTGGTTTATGGTTCGACTCCCCTGTTGTGTGGGATTTTTGCACTTCCTTAAAAAGATCGGCCACGATTAAACAAAGCTCTCTATGCCAAATGGCGAAGTTTGGGCGACATCGATTACCATGATCCCGCCACCCATAGGTCGTTAAGGACAGAGATTGTGACAAATCTTTTTTAAGAAGTGCAAAAATCTCGCGTCACAGGGGAGTCGAACCATAAACCATGCCGCCTCACGATGCCGCTTCTCTGCCCTCTGCGCCACCACTACTTGGGCGGCAACGCAGTTTACAGGCTCAATGAGCTCGGAACCATGATGAAAATTGTCCATAACTCCGTCCACAGATGCGCTCAGCAGAAATGGAACACATATTTGGAATCAGCGTTCGAAGCCGCATCCCGTGATATGCATCTCATCTCAAAATCCCATGGCCACCTAGTATCATTTCCTTTTAGTCGGCCTGAAGTCTATACATGTCAGGGTATAGAATACGGACTTATTTCAAGTCTTCTCATCTTGAAACCTCCCCATTGTGAAAATGCTAGTGTGGGCGGAGCGTTTGGTGGGGTAGAGTACAAGACTAATGCCTCGAGCTGTTTTAAGACAGCGACAGATTCGAGGTCAGGTGAAGCCGTAAATAAAAATTTCCCTAAAAACCTCACTAGTAAAGAACATACTGGATGAATGCTGCTTTATTCATCGGCTAGCCACCGTAAATGATTGAATAGGCCAACTACGAATTCAAATTATCCCCACGATATCCCATAGAAGTAGAGCGCACAGTATAAAGCGGCTTTCACGCACGAAAAAGGGGTGGAGTTCGACGCTTGCTGCAACCGCGACGCGTGAGATAAGATAATGAGATAAGACCTGTGATATGCCTCTGCTGACGAACATCAGCAACAAGGAATGATAGGCCGCGCAACCGTTGCCAGCCGATGCCCGTGTTGCTGATGCGGGGCTGCGGCAACAGCAGTGTGAAAGCACCCCTCGTTGCTGTTGTTGCTCCTCTGCGTCTCTGCGGTATGCTTCATCACTACGGCATCGGTTGCTCAACAGCAGCAACAGCAGTGTGAAAGCCGCTTAAGGCAATAAGTAAACGCAGTCCCTTATCATTTGCCCTCCTACCCAGCAGAACATCCGGTAATAGCTGCTCGCACAAAACTCACACAGTAAAGGAAAATAGCGTCGTAAGCGTAGTACATCTCCGCTAGTTTCGCACTGGCGTGGTATTTGGGAATGAGCGATGGGTTGTCCTTGGCTCTTTCCAGGTACTGCATGCTCAGCAGCCAGTGGTAGTGCCTGAACGATACCAAGTGACCCTCTTAATGCTGGCCTGACATTTATTGCCGACGTTTTTGTATTGGAAGTTGTATGGAAAGATTTCTGAAAGTTTGTCAAAGAAAAAGGAAACTAAAATTAGGCAAAACCTAAATTAATTACAATTAGGAAATGTAAAAAGTTGGTTTGAGCTCATGAAACTAATTGTTATCCTATACCCGGGGAGAAGAAGAGTTTTGTGTTGATAGTGCCACTACCTGCCTAACTACTAAAGCGGCTTTCACAGTGCCGTTGCTGCTGCTGCAGCAACGAGCAACCAAAAAGGGGAGGAGTTCAATGCTTGTTCCAGCCGCAACGCGGTGAGATAAGATAATGATATAAGACCTTTGATGTGCCTCCGTTGACGAGCATCACAGCAAGGAATGATGGTGATCATTCCTTGTTGCTGAGGACGCGCAACCGATGCCGGTGTTGCTAATACGGGGTTGAGGCAACGGCAACAGCAGTGTGAAAGCCCCCTCGCTGCTGTTGTTGCTCCTCTGCGTCTCTGCGCTATGCTTCATCATTGCGGCATCGGTTGCGCAACAGCAGTGTAAGCTGTCCCAGGAGGCTGATTGGGGATGCTTCTCCCGATTTCAAGACATTGAGACAGCTCCTTAACGAAGACTCGACGCCGATATCCGACATGCGGACTCAATGGGAGGAGCCAGAGATCTGGCGCGACCAGAAGACATTCCTAGGGACATTTGTGACTAGAGGAAGACTCGTGTTTTACTAAGAATTTATTATCGAAACCAGTACTACCATGTGGATTTATAAAGAGCAAATAGCAAACGTGGCATGAAAGAAGAAAATCAAGGGTAAAGATATGTGAATGGGAATAAAGGATTTCGTAGAAGAAGGAGAGGGTCGAGGAAGAAGAAGAGGAAGAAAAGGAATATTTCAAGCAGAGCAGGAGGGTGACCGAAGGCAATCCGTGTGGAGTGTCGAGCCCGGGTAAGAAGTATACTTATGCTCGAATGACCTATTCGAATAGGTATTCGAATGATTTTCATTCGAATTTGAACATTCGAATTCGAATATTCGAAAAATCGCGTTTTTCGAATGTATTCGAATTCGAATGTTTAAAAAATCGCGGTTTTCGAGTGTATTCGAATTCGAATGTTCAAAAAATCGCGTTTTTCGAATGTATTCGAATTCGAATATTCAAAAAATCGCGTTTTTCGAATGTATTCGAATTCGAATATTCAGAAAAATCGCTTTTTTCGAATATATTCGATTTCGAATGCTCGAAAATGTTCGGTATTCGAAAACGTTCGAATATTCAAAATTTCCCAGAAAGCCAAAATTATTCGAGTATTCGAAAAGTGCCATTCGAATGCCCAACGAGAATTTGTGTAAAGGCGTATTTTGAAGGGACTTGTTAGGTTGTTCGGGTAATTAGGATCTCCAAAGCGGTTCTGCTTTTGAATCAAAGCTACAATAGTGGCTCGATGTCAGGATTCTGAACGTTTCTTCTGGTCACTTTCCGAAAAGTCTTCTTGTCAAAGGGAGAACTTCCACAACTTCTTACAATGTTGAACGGCATAAATTTTTTCCACGCAGAATCGCTGCTGTGGTGAATGACCGGACGCCTAATCGTCATCAACAACAAGAAAAAACTATCAAACGATTGCCTGATCGATCTCCAACGTCTTCTGACTTACATCTCAGGGTTTCTGAATCCAGACGCGCGTTGGACAACATCTGTTGCACGATTTCTGAATCACAACGCGCGCAGGATACGCTCAAAACATCGATAATATCGATCAGCAGTGATCGAAAATTTCCCCAGCTGTGAAGCCTTTCCGTCGGCCGTCATATGGTCTACGGAGAAAATGCCCGAATCTCACTGCGCGCGTTGCGTGCGGAGAAAATGCGCGAAATGGGGAGAAAATGCCCGCAACCAGGGGAGAAAATGCCCGTGACCAGGAGAGAAAATGCCCGCAACCAGGGGAGAAAATGCCCGCGAATAGCAGTCTATTTCCGCAACGTTTCATTCGTATCAAAGCTCTAATAAAAAGTTGATCGCAAAGTTTCATGCTCGAAAAACACTCTATACTTCGAGAAGGTGGCTTGAAAGATTTTTGGCGAGGTGCTACACCGTAGGTTCTGGTCATTTTAATAGGGTTTTTAGTAAAACCTATGTTGCAACAACTAACCATTCAGATATTTAAATCCTTTATTCAGATATGTGGAAATATCAGAAAAACAGCAGCAAAGCGAATAAAAATAGAAGTCCTATACTGAGAAAAACAATAAAAAGGAGCACAAGAAGTATTTACGATGCCAACGATGTATCAGATGCGAATCACTTGAAAAGCAATGAATGTTGAAATATCTATGTTCAAATCCTGTTTTAGTAAAGAAGGAAATGATTGGTCAAAAATGAAGACTTCATCAGAAAGCCTCAGTAAAACCTCAGTAAAACATAAAAACCAATTTGTAAACAAATTCCTAGATAAGTTCTGTCATTTTTTCATTTTCTACTTCACATGACTTTGAAGTACATGTACCCTACTGTTCACTCCATGTGGCGTGTGGCTCAAAAACAAACTCAAAAGTTGAGGTGGCCTGCAGTTCACAGCTCAATGCTTCGAAATGTAATTCTATGTTACCAGGTTCCGTTGGTGTGGTTCTGTTCTAGTTTTACGTTCTAGAAATTGAGATTTGGGCGAAAACGCTTCTTTCGCTCCTTTCAGTGTTTTTAAGTGTCCTTTTCACATAAAACACCGTTGGTACTAATTTAACCGTTGAGCATGCCTGTTGTAACGTCTTTCCTCATATTCTCCCATGCTGCTCTATCACGGTAAGGCCATCAAGTCTGCTAGGGAATCCAAATGATGGTGGCACAGTTTCAGCTGCCACGCCCACGATTCCTCATGCCCTTTACTCGACGGCGTGAGAAAAATACCGTATCCCTGTCCACGTGATTACCATGTGTTTTCTTGTAGTGGTTGTTGTAGCGGACCCTATCGAAGACCGTTCAGTGGCCACAGATATTTTCTCCCCTGGTCGCGGGCGTTTTCTCCCCTGGTTGCGGGCATTTTCTCCCCTGGTTGCGGACATTTTCTCCCCTGGTCGCGGGCATTTTCTCGCACCGAAACAGACGCGGCGCGGTTCGGGCATTTTCTCTCGTAATCCCGTCATATTCACGCGACTCTCACCCCGATCGGCTAACTCTGAGAGAAAACCGAAAGATCGGCAATATCGGTCGATATTGATTCTCTGATCGATCTGTGACACTGTCTTCTAGATTTCCAGCGCTCGCTGAAGACGTCTTGATATTTTCCGGTGTTATGTGTACCATCATCAAGTCCTGATGCAGTGTATCAAGCTAGTGCTGATTTGGTCTCCCTCTTGGCCGATTTCCGCGGGTACCTCGTGGTTAAGGCCAGCCTTTCCAACAGGGTCAACTTTTGAGCGAAGAACGTGGTCGTACCACCTCAGACGAGCTTCGCGTAGCTTCTCAATTATCGGGGTGACACGAAAACTTTGTCGAATGGAGTCGTTTCGCACTCCGTCCAAACGCGTAGCTCCGGCCGTCCACCACAGCATCATCGTTTCCATTACGCTGAGGCGCCTTTCAATTTCTTTAATAACGGGCCAGCACTCAACTCTGTAAATAGCTACAGGTCGGACGACTGCTCTGTAGATCATCGACTCGAGGCGCTCTGGTATCTTCTTGTCGCAAAGCATTCTCGTCAGAGAGCGCCATTTGAACCACGCTGCACTAACGCGTGAGTTGGCCTTAACGAGTAGACTGCAATCGGACGCGATTGTTGATCCAGGTACTCGAATATCGAAGTACGTGGCAGCTCATGCCGTTTACCTTAATGGAGCTGGACTCATCTTCATCAGTCGTCAAATACTCGGTCTTTTTGACATTAAGTTAGAGTCCAAATCTCTCCATGCGCTCGCACCAAGCTTGTACCTACCGCTGGAGTTCAATCTTATCTTCGCAAGCGAGCATTACATCATTAGCGTAAAGCAACGTACAAGGGACTGGCTGCTGAAGATCACGTGATATGACATCCATAACGATGATGAACATATCCATAATAATGTTTGAGTCGCACAGTGGGGAGTGCGCAGACCCTTGGTGTTCTCCAACACAGATGGGAAACTCCATCGACGTACCTGCTGGCGCTTGCACTCTACTCCTCAGAGGATAAGAGTAGAGTAACCGTGCCCGCTCAATAAGCTCTTCGGGAACGTTATGCTGTCTTAAAGCATACCATATCACTTCACGCGGAACACGGTTGAAGGCCTTCTCAAAGTTGAAGAAGGCAAGATGCAACGGCTTCTGTTTCTCGCTGTGCCTTTCTATAAGTAGACAACGGAGTGTATGGCATCGTTAGTGCCACACCCAGTTACGAAGCCACACTGATTTGTAGAAAGCTGGATGATGTCACGAATTCGTTCATCAACAATTCGCTTAGAGATCTTCATGCTGTGCGAAAGCAAGCGAATCAGAAGGTAACTGGAGCAGTCTGCAGGACTGCCCTTCTTCTTCCAAATCCGAATCGTCGTACTTATCTGCCAACTATCATTTACTGCCCAAAAATCGGCCACCAAATCGTCAGGGCCCGTTGCCTTCTCTGGCTTTATCTTCTCTAAAGTCGATTCTGTCTCCTCAACAATGACTTTCGTAACCGGGCCGTATACGGGAGGAGCGTGGCGTGATGGGCAAACTCAACCGCCGAGATTTCCTCGAGGTATTTAGCTGCGCCATCGATTCAATCCATTTCGCGGCCCACTAGAAGATGACCATTCTCATCGTTGATGCCAAAGAACTTTTCAACATCATCGGTCTGGTGATGACGGACCTTGGCGGGTCGATAAAGGAATCGCTCACCATTGCGCGACTCAAGTCTCATATTGACATCATCGTAATGGCTCTTGCGTAGTGCCAAGTTCGAAGCGTGCAGCATATAGTATGGCTTCGGTAGCACCCCGCCAATACTCATTCGTCAGTCTTTCTCCTTAGCTGTTCACTTGCGGTGCTCTTGCACATTCTGCTATCTATTTTATGGTGAAAAATAAACGAGTAACGAACGGGATTTATCCGAGCAGTAAAACCAACCGTGGATATGTCGGCCGTATACCAGGCTTCACAAAAGGGAGGTCGGTTTTTACCACTTGGGCGAATCACCAGGGATGAATGATACCGGCCCTCATAGCTGGCGCATTCCAAGCTACCTGTAATAAATTTTGTGGCCGCAGAATTGGCGGTGTGATATTTCATCTTTTTAGATGAGCAGGACAGACTTTCTACAGTTTTGCATATTCGTCGTCAGTCTATCATTAGCTGCCGTTAGGCGAAAGCATTGTTTCGTGAACGTTCTTGAACAGCCAGTCAGCCACCAATTCCAAAAATGAAAGTCGTTTGAAGTGACGTAGAAGCTTACAGTGGCTCAAGCAAATTGTGTCCCCTTCACGTGTATTAAAAAGTTTTCGTTTGTTCCTCATGAGCAACAGTTTACAACACACAAGTACTGCTTTGAAAAAAATTCGTCTTCCGGCAAACAAGAAATTAGACGCTTCTATAAGCCGTTTGGCCCTATTATGTGTAAGTTCTTCACCTCATTTTTACGATGCACAAGGTTTATAAGAGGCCTGTCTATAGAAACCTCGTGCTTAGCTAGGAAGGGATCCGTTATGTCTTGCTCCCACTTTTCTTTTGTGCTGTCGTCTATCATGTCTATCATGCAGCATTATTTCTCATTCGAATTCGAACATTCGAATCGAATATTTGAATTCGAATATTCGAAAAATCGCGTTTTTCGAATGTATTCGAATTCGAATGTTCAAAAAATTGCGTTTTTCGAATGTATTCGAATTCGAATATTCAAAAAATCGCGTTTTTCGAATGTATTCGAATTCGAATATTCAGAAAAATCACGTTTTTCGAATATATTCGATTTCGAATGCTCGAAAATTTTCGGTATTCGAAACCATTCGAATATTCGAAATTTTTGCGAGAGCATAAGTATAGTAAGAAGTCGAGGATTGGAGTTTGACGGAGAAGAAACGATCATCATCATGAAGTAGAATGAAACAAGGATGGGAGAAAAGAGAGAGATGATAGGAAGGAGAAGATGGAGGCCGTTGGCCTCACCTCAGTGGCGGCGATTCTCTATGTTCTGGTGTTTTGGTTTTATTCGGTTTAAGCAGCGCTGGGCTTAACAACTGTCCGGAACTCTTACTTTACTATGGTCTTTTCCGTGGTCCGCGGTCAACTGTTGCAGCCTGGTGCGCTATAAATCGACGTTTGGGGTTCCGGCTTCCCGTTTCAGTTATCCTTTGTATTTGGGAGCGGCTGCACAGTCACCATTTGAACTTCGTTGATTTGCTGTTGTTTTCGGCGAGTGGACGTCAGTTGGTTCTTGGTGTCCTTTTAGCTTCGTTGATTTATGGTCACTTGAGGCAAGTGAAGTGCGGCTGTTCTCTGGTGTACTTTCAGTGTCATTACAGCAGCAAAGGGAGTATGAAAGCCGCTTAAGAGACAGACTCAGTTGGTTTAAGGGATTCACAGAGGTTAGTTGAACTTTGTTGTGCATGTTTAGCCCTTCCATGACATTGTCGGACGGTGTCGTCGGACACTTTTTTACCGCGTGGGACAATGACCGACGAGGTCGTCGGACATAAGAACATAATAATTCATGAAAAGTTTGACAGTTAGTCGTCGAGCTGTCGTGCCAAGATTGATATCGAACGTTTATTCGGCTTGCGTTTCGGCGTAACCGCCTTCTTCAGAGCCTTATGTAAACAGCCGAAGGCTGTGGAGTCACCCTTCAGATGGAGATAAATGTGGGTCACATGTTTGCAAATGGAATATCATGAAAAGTTATCAAATATTTAATAGTATAATATTGATCACTGAGCCTACTAATATCTATGGTCAAGATGGTTCATAGTAAACTTCATTGGTTAGTATTTTATTCATATCTAACGAATAATGCGAAAAACGACGGCATGGGACATCATTATAAAAATCCTTTATAGGCAATTTTTGATTACTTGATGGTATAATATTACAAATTTGTCTACTGGTACAAGCACAAGTGTTTACTGGTACCTACATCTTACGTTGTGCTCAAAAATCTTCTTTGGTTACTGATATAATCATATCTATCTCGCGTATTATATCTTGCCCTCGTCAGACACTCGGCGCGCGAGAAAAATACACGCTGTCCCACGCGGCGGTCACGCCAAAATCGCGCGTGTTGAAAGTGTTAATCGCCTTTATACTTATTCGTCCCGAGCGACGTGATGGCATGTATTTGATGGCGTCGCGCGACGTCGACGTGACCCGGCTCGAAGCACAATTGAACAAGAAGAAGGAGTTGTTTGTGAAGACGATTCTGTTTTTGGGATTTTGTTGATATTCGACAGAAATCAGTATGAGCCAATGAAAGCGTCACAAATTCTTATTGAGCAAGACATCCTTTTCTGAACAACATATAAAACCAAGCAAAAAAGTCCACCACAGAGCAGGAGATATCGGTAAAAAATCGGTCGGAAAAGTCGGAGGTTCCAATTTGATGACCTAAAAATCAATAAAGGACAAATGAGCAAATAGCGATAACACGTACTCTTGTGGCACAGAACATTGTCTTCAAAACGGTATGAAAAGCTGCGCAAAAAATTCCAAATTCTAATCGGAGAGTAGCGACTGCGCAGATAGCCACTTTCCCACATCTTCACTTTTCATTTTAACGACCCCAAAAAATTGACAAAATTCTGGATGGAAAAAGAATGCAATACAGGTTCTGATGAAGCAAAAATCATTCTCTTTTGAATGCTGTGTAGCGCTATGCAAGAGACCGCCGGCGGAGTCCGCAATGAATCGTTGAAAAAAACGGCGGGGACTTATGGGACAACCTAATATACACGGAGACCTACCCAGCGTCAGCAAAGCGATTCTCATCCACTGCATTACCAGTGAGCTGCTCGAGCACTCGTAAAGCTTCTTGATCACGACCTGCCTTGTGGTAGGCTAAAATTAAGTTGAAGTGCAGTTCTCTTTAACACCGGCTAATATAGAAGTTTATGTAGCCCTCCCTACCCTTCTGTGCTTCTTCAAATTGATCGCGCTCGGCAAGATGTCTGGCGTAAGGAAGATAGACGTCTTCCACAAATTTTGGATATCGGTCGGCAATTGCGAAAGCCTAAACGGTGCAGGTTGACAGACAAATAGGACATTTGATGGCCCAGAATATCTTGTTGCTCACATCTGCCCAGTGTCCAGCCGCTACATGCATCTGCGCCACGGACTTAATGTCGTTTATGTTGGCGTATATCCTGGCGGCAAGGTTGAACTCGGACTTCCGTATGAAATAGGCAGCAAGTCGCCGCAGACTGTCCACATCGCTTCGCTCCAGCTTACGCATCACATTGATGGCCCTGAAAAACTTGAAAATTAATTTTTTATACTGTTAGGTTGATAGAGAAAAGAGAGCTGAGTATCAATGACTAGGCATAGCATTGACTTTTATGGATTACGGTAATCACTGCGGTCGCAGTGACAATGCGGTAGTATGGGCGCGGGAAGTGGCGGCAACGGAGCCTAAAGGCGGCCACTGCGTGTTGCTTTGCTGGGATTGCTCCGCTGCGAGGAGCTCGCCGCCGTTTCTTCTTTCTGTTGGTATTGCCGTCTCTGCTTGAGGGGAGGAAGATCCGAGTTTTGTGCTGTAAGGGACGTTTTCGCCGGTTGGGCTCCCAAACTCCTGACTAAGGCTGGAGTTGGGAACCCCGTGGTGTTTGACTCCCAGAAATTCTTGCGCCGCTGATCCCGCGCCGCCACCCAGTAACCGACATTATCAGTTGCGTCACTTACTCTCACCATCAACCGGACATCTCACGTCACTACCATCCACTCAATCTACTTTAGGCTTCTCACAGTTTCTTCGATTTATTTGATTTCACTAGTGTATTTGTTGTTAAAGAAGGAAAGGATTTCAACCCGAACTACTTAAACCAGTAGCCTCATCGAATATTTCGCTCGGACAACCTCGCAGCTATACGTTTAAGTTAAGAACTTCCTAACATACAGATCCATCCAGTCATTGTCGGTGATGAGCACCACAGCCTTGTCCAGATCGCCGCTGGAGATGAGCATCTCGGCGGCCACCTTGGGCTGGTTCGAGTCGCGAGCCCAGTCTGCTCGCTTACGCATCAGCATGCGCTGCGTCTCTCCAGACGCCGTCGCCATAACCTCCTGAAAGGAAGCTGCGTACATCTGCAGAAGTCAGTCGTTTGTGATCGTATGACGGACCTGTGCGTCGTCGAACATTCGCAGATCGGTGAACAGCTGCATGGCTCGCTGTTCGTCTCCGTTCGCTCGATACAGCGCGGCTGCTTCGCGGAACTTTCCCTCGTAGCAAAGCACATGAGCCCGAAGTATGTACTCAGGCTCGTTCGCTGCTAGCATCGCCTGAAATAGGTGGTTGTGGAGTGCATCATTTACTTAGAAGCTTTCGAATTTGAATGTGGTTGAAGCGATTTCGAGTAAGGCGGAACAGATGTCGGGTGGCGCTGCACTATGAAATCTATCCATATCGATTCGATGCGCAGACGATCAATATTTATAGCTCTCATAACAACGCCCTGCTCCGTTACGGAGGTATAAATCCCGCCTAAAGTTCTAATCTTTCAAATCTGACCATGAGTAAAGTATAACACATAAGAAAATGTTGACCAACTACGGACTGATTCTAGAAGGCTGAGCGCCTTGGTCTGGCTATGAAATCAGGCACTGGCTCTTGATGTAGCCTACATGAAGAGGCGGGAACACACCAGCCCATCACAACCAATTACATTGCCGTTCGAACTCGCCAGCCAATCAGAACACCGAGGCGGTCTGATCGATCTGGTGCGTTCCAGCCTCACCATGTAGGCCATATTAATGGCCAGTATATTGAATTCCTCACCTTGAAGTCGGAAAATTTCGAGCTTCTTTCAGGCCTTAAAGATGATTTTTCATCTTATAACAGAAAGGCACAGAAGAATGACCAAGTTTTTAGATCTTCACAGAAACCTTAGCTTAGCTTAGTTTAGTCAACGATTTGCCCCATACGGTGCACCATAGCATAGCGCTGCTCCAATCAGCCACCGGTACTCTTTTTCGTCGAATTAGCTTTATCAAGAAATTCTTTCTTGAAGAAACCTTGATTTCGTGGACCAGTTGCAGCGATCGGTAGTCTTTGTAACGAGCGAACGCCTTTAACGCAATATCACAGTTCAGATTCGAGATGGCGTCCATAGCGAGAATCTGCCAATCTTCCGGTGTCACTCCGAGACACGCCAAATCGTAGGCTTTCCTGAATTAAGCTTATTTGGATTTAGCATAAACCTGTTTATATCAACTCTATTTGATAACTAAAGACTTTTAAGGTATCAATGCTTTTCTGAATTCATTAAATTAATGATAAGCCAGCGATTTCTTCTTTGAACTTCGCTTTTTTGGTGTTATGTGTCCTTAAAGAGTGAGAGGTAGCGCACATTTTACTCATAATAGACTTTCTGCTTATTTTCTATCTCACAATGTTCACTATTTCGAAGAGTTTTCAGCGAATTGGTCCTCTGCTTTCGTATATTGCACATGGAGGTCAATCTGAAAATCAGCAAATACTATGTTTTGAGACGCTGTCATTGTCTTGCGACAGGATTTGCAATCGTTTGTCCTCAGCAGAAAAGACGGTGCCGTTCTAAAGCTAATAACTTGTTTTTTATCGAACATTACCTTGGTTTCATATGTTGCCTAATGACGTGATTAGTCTCCCAAACGTCCAGGTTTTTCGAAATAGACTTAAAAGATTAGATCTTCTGGTAGCAGCAGTGAAAAGCAATCAATGAACCATTAAATTGATTTTATAACTTCAGTCTCAACGTTTGCCGGCTTTACCTTTCTTTTTGCAGATCCATGCAGTCTTAGGCCACGGGTTTTTTGGTTGAATTCAAGGACACAATACAGCACGGTCACACATGGCCATAGACCATACATAGCTTGATATTGTGCTTGAGGCTTACCCTTAGCCAGCCAGTGGAATTCCAGCATTTTTATGCACAGTACACAACTGCTGGTCTATAAAACAACAACAGTAGGGGAAACTGTTCTTCTTAAAAATCTGAAACGGTGTTACCGTTTTCTTATCGCCATTTAATATTCCAAATTTTCTTATAATGGCGAGTTTTTCCTGCATCTTTGCTTCATATGAAATTCATGTTCTTTCACTTATTTATTTCGTAGGATTACATCTGTATGTATGTGGAGTGTATGTATGCATAATATGTATGGATGTATGTATGTATAATATGTATGTATGTATGTACATTTGTATGTATATATAATATGTATGTATGTATGTATGTATGTATGTATGTATGTATGTATGTATGTATGTATGTATGTATGTATGTATGTATGTATGTATGTATGTATGTACCGCGACCGCGATCGCTCCTCGGTCCGTGTTTGGCCTGGGCGCGCTGTTTCTCACGGCGGCTTGCCGATGAGGCGCACCGATCGGCCTGGGAGCATGGGGAAACCGGTAACTCAGTACCATCGATCGGCGCGCGCCGCCTCTCTCTCGACTGACGCGCGCCGCAGTCGACGTCCTGTGCTCCCGCAACGAGGTCTGCCGACCTCGTCCGTCTTCTCTCCATTCCGGATGGCCGCAATGAGGCCTCGTTCCTGCCACTCAATACGCATGCACTACGGGAGCAGCACTAGAGCAGAGGGCGTGAGGTCTGGTGAGCACTATGCTCACCCTCGCGACTTCGGGAACTAAAAACCTGCTCGACCCCGAGGACCCTCTACCCTTGGGCTCTGACCGCTGTTATTGTCTCTGTATTCTGTTCTATGTATTCGTGATAAACCTATACTATTGCTCGATGTGCTGTGGACAAAGAGGAGAGGGATGAGCACCTGTCAATACGTTCGGTCGTATTTCTTGGTCGTGCTCCCTGAATTCGTGTTGTCGTCGTTGATGGGCTGCACGTGTCGTTCTCCCGGGTTCCGTCCTTTTGGGTGTAAGGAGACGGCTGGAGGAGAGAGTCAAGAACGGAGAGGGACGAGGACCACGCTGGAGTTTCCACCTCAGGTAAGTGTTATCAATACGAACTACTTATACGTGTCAATACAAACTGGTGCGCCTCAATACGTTGGCCAGGGCTAGGGAAACTAAGGCCTCTTTCCCCCACGGGTCTGCGTCCTTCTTGGCGATCCTCGGGTGTTCCATGGGGCGAGAGGGGCTTCGTGAGCAGGGCTTGCCTCTGCATGCGCGGCCGCCGATCGCAATAGTATGTATGTTTGTATGTATGTATGTATGTATGTATGTATGTATGTATGTATGTATGTGTGTATGCATGTAAGTATGTATGTATGCGTGTAAGTATGTCAAAAGTACAGGGTTGACGTGGGAAATTCGTTTGCCGTAATCATAATTCAGATTTTTTTCAGCTGCGCTTGGTTTCTGAGTTTTCTCAATCCTTTCTTCTGATGCGCACTTTTGCGTAGATGAAAATAAAACAAATATAGATAAATAAACCAGACGCCGCAACTCTATTGCAATATCGCAGTAAAGTAGCGTTTTAACGCAGACTAAAAACGTACTGCAATTTCTTACAGCCCAAATCGAGTTCGAGTCCCCGACCAACCAATTATTCCATCCCTTTGTCCTGTTCTGGTAGCAGACTTGTCTGGGAAGAATAAATAATATCTCCAAAAAGTTAATATCCTTTAGCCTGGCACCGGAAATCACAGCCAAAAACGCACTCAGCTGGCATCCGTAAAAGAAAAATGCATGGCGAATCGCATTCAAGGGTTACTAGCGGCTTTGTTTCCTTTTCTCCCAAACTGAATTTTACAGACAAGGACAAGAACTGCGTTTTGTGCCTAATTTCACTGCAGAATACACTGTCACGCCTGTACTAATAATAAGATCACTGAAGCTTACTGGTATTCCTTGTTCTCGATGTACTGATAGAGTTGGTTCGAGAATGGCACTTCGAGCGCCTGCATCGCGTAAATGTGTAAGCAATAGACTTTGTTGCCGGAGAACCCTACGACGAAGCCCTGAAAGGCTGAAGTTTGGGAACTTTTGAAGAAAAAAATGTTTTGAAAATAAGAGTTTTTTTAAAGAAAAGAGGACTTAAATCTACTACCGGTTGCAGAAAACGCTGTAGAAAAATGTATAAAATATTCTGAGGTTTTTCTAGAAACGGCGAAGAAGTAAAGAGAACACTTACAAACATTCTCTGCTGGTGTCCTGGATATCCACGTGCTCGTACGGTCAGCTTAGAGCTTCCCGAGTAGCAAAGGATTTCCTCGTTATCACTGTTGAAAGCGACACTGTTGCAGTTTGGCTCCTTAGAGAAACATCAAGGTTATTCAGAGGTCAAGCGTGCCAAGTAAGGTAATTATTTAAAATAGGTTACATTACATTGTCAACAATAAACATGAAAGATAACTTTTAAATCTAAATAGATGTCACCTCAAACAACACTTCCTTCGTCTTCGCGTCAAAGACGACACAGAGACCGCTGTCGTCGACGACTGCAATGTGTCTCCTAAAATTCTCACCTCTTTTGAAAAGCTTTATGAACTTCAGCGCTACTAAAAGCGATTAATGTTAATAGAAAAAGAAATGAATGTGCGAACATCTTTTGCAGACGAAATCTATTAATGTTAAGTTGTTGCAAAAGTAATTGCCATTTCGGAGTATGTTGTAACAGACAGTCATAGGCTTGTAAACAAAGTTCGGTCAGTTTTCGCGCTTTATTTTTAAAAATCATAACTGAGTTCAAAACGAAAGGTTTTGTTCAAAATAAGCGTTCGGGTCAACACAACCCTGTCAACGTGATCCAAGTTTGCGCATGTCATTCTCGTTAAAATGTGAGGATCTAGATTGAATAAACTCTTGGAAGGCACATCATGCTGCTTTTTAAATAACTCGTCCTCTAACAAGGCTATCAGATGCTTAAAAATGAGAAAGTCGGTTGGCGTCAGGTCTGGTGGATATGGTGAGTGAAGGAGTTTCGATCTACAGTTTGTTCAGTTTTTGGAGGACGATCCGTGCGTTGTCATGCTAAAGTAGTGGGTCGTGTCGATTCGCCAGGGAGGTTGCAGTTTCTTCAATTTTGCATGCATTTCTTCCAGCTGCTCGCAGTACCGTTCTGCAGTAGAAGTAGGTTTAGTGGTTCAGTGGATTTTTTCTCGAATGTTCAACGTACACGCACCAACGGGACGACGCGTTTATGTCTCAAACTTGGGTAATTAAACCCAGTTGTATGAGCAATACATTATAAAAAATATATTGTCGGATATCAAGAGATATGCGGCAATTGATAAGGCAAGGAGTTGTGATATGAACTGACGGTCGAATGTGGAACGTCGTCCGTAGGAAGTGTGAAAAGTCAACTGCTTACTGTTAATGAGCCAGAGAAAATGAGATGAGAACGCAACCAATTAACATGACATAAAGATTAGGAGTTGCAAGAGCCGAAAAATCTGGAAGAGCTGAAAACCCTGAAAAAGCTAAAAGGACTGGAAAGTCTAAGAAAGCAGCAAAAGCTGGAAGACCTAAAAAGGGCTGGAAGAGCGAAAAGGCTGAGAAGGCTGGGAAGCGGGTAAAGCTGGTGGAGCTGGGAGGCTGCGGCCGACTGACTGTCGGCTCCGACCGTGGCACTGCCATCGGGAGTCTCGCGGGCTCGCCGCGCATGTTTTGGAATGTGTGGCGCGGTGCCCACGAGAGCTACCGATGGCAGTCGGAGATAACGGGTTACAGAAACAAAAGCTTGGTGTTGACCGACTTTGAGCATTACATAAATAAAAAATAATTACTATTACTATTACTATTACTATTTATTACGCAGCATAAGGCACACGTCAGATAAACAAAACTCAACAAAAACACTAGCAGAACAGATCCAAAAACAAGCAGAACGATCAAAATTTCTACGGGTTATTCAAAACTTAATAGCCGCTTCCCTGCTATTCGCCTACAGGCCGGGAGACAAGGAGGACTAGGTGCAACTTCGAGTTTGAGCGATAGGTATTCGGACCCGGCCCTACATGTAAACATGTGCAGCCGAACACTTGACCGAGGAACTCGAAACCTAATTTTCACCGAGCCGCCCCTAGTTCTGGATTCAAAAACATTAAAGAATTTGGACGAATCGACTTTGAGGATGCCAGATATTATTTTGAACACCATGCAAACATGATGAAATTTCCGGCGCGATTCAAGTGTAACTTCTTGAGACACGTCGGAATTGACTGCGTTTCGTTGACCTCATCGATCGTCGCTAGGAGTTCACGTGGAAACACCGCATCGAGCTGGCCATCCATTTTAACCTCAAAAATACGCCCAAGGAACCGAGTACGCTAAGACGACCGAAAGCAACAGCACCTCTCAAAGTGGCAATTAGGAATGAACACCGGAATTTGTCCCCATGCCACTAGGAACAACACAGAAATCTACCAGGAATCCGTCGACAGCTCCGCAGTGCTGGACACAGAGTCTTGCCCGTCCTCAGAATACCATAGAATAGCCGAATACCAAAAGATGACGATGGAAGACGACTCCGGTCGAAAAATATAAGAGAATAGTTGAGAGGATCGATTAGGTGGGCACACAGCGAACGTCCACCCGACCGCTCACGACGGGCGCAGGGAGGCGATTGAAAGACAATCGCGAATAGTCGCGATAGTAGGGAAGGAAACGTGCACTAATCCACCTGTAGTCCACCGGACCGTAATCATTGTCTTCCTTGTGAATCTGCTTTGGTAATGTCTTTGGAGGCTCTTTGACATAAACCCATTACGCAAAGCGCTTCACATTGTCGTATAGGATCCATTTCTCATCGCAGGTTAGAAGCCGACTGGAAAACGGCTTGAAAACGGCGTAAAATGCTTTCTGACCAGTTAACTCGCGACCTCCATCCGTCTCATCTGGTGCGCCTCGGTGCGATTGTAAGGCACCACTTTCGAATTTTCTTGCTATAATTAGCTGCTTAAGGTGTCTCCCACAAAGGAGGGACGCTCTCCTTGACTTAGTGCTCTGCAACGACCAAATGCTGATTCACGAAGTATCCGCAGGACCTCCATTAGGAAGCAGTGATCACTGCACTGTAACCTTCAAATTAGGCTGGCGAGTGATGAGACAAAAGCCGTCATGGAAGAGAGACTTTAATGCTGCTGACTACGAGAATATCAAGCGGCACCTGGCAGAGATTGACTGGATCGGTACTATGGCTTGTTTGAGGACAGTTGACGAACAATATGAAACTCTTCTTGCCGTTCTCCATCATGTGGTTGACCTATATGTACCAATGCGTGAAATCCTGTCGAGCAAACTAAAACTTTCTAAGTATCTAAAACGAATGGAAGGTTACCGTTCTTTTCTTTGGAATAAGGCTTCCACATCAGGTGATATAAGTGCATGGGCGGATTATGCGCGAAAGTAGACAAAGCTCTTTTCCGTTACAATCTCTATACCGAGAAAAAAATACTTGATCAAAATGATAGAACGAAATTCTATAGATACATTAATCTCGGAGCGGTACTAAGCAATGTGTTCCTACTCTAGTCAGTAATGATGGTCTGTATTTCTCCTCTCCTTCTGATAAAGCCAATCTGCTTGCTCAGGAGTTTCAAAAGGTGTTTAATAAAAATGATCTTTTGACCAAGGATTTAGCAGCAAGTAACGATTTTGATGAATTATCAGAGTTTCCTGAGATGGGACCTTCTCTATGGTTCTACAAAGAAGATATCTCTAAGACTATACTAGAATGGCCAATCAGTTTTTCCACATCACCGGATTACGTTCCACTTGCTTTCATCAAAAACATTGTGCAATACATAGAATACGCTTTAGAACACATTTTTAACAGGAGTTATATGAAAGCAGAGGTCCCCTCTCGATGGAAACATGCATTCGTTACTCTCATTCCTAAGAAAGCCCCTTATAGCAATCCCACGAACTACAGACTAGTGAGCATTACGTCTGTATTAGCAAAGGTTTTTGAGAAAATTGTTAGCAAACACATTCTAAAACATCTTGAAGAAAAGAACATTATTTCTGATAATCAGTTTGGCTTTTTGAAGGGAAGGTCGATTGAGACTGCTACACTTACAGCGTTAAATGATTGGACGAAAGCTGTTGAGGGAAAGAAGCGTATAGATGTGATCTATTTTGATTTCTCTAAGGCTTTTCATAGAGTTCCATTATCAAAGCTGCTACTAAAATTAAGATTGGTCGGGGTTCATCACATGATAGTGAACTGGATACGTGAGTTCCTCTCAGAAAGAACTTACCAAGTTAAGATAAATGGGCAGTTTTCCGAGATCTTTAAGGCTTTCAGCGGAGTACCGCAGGGGGAGTTCTTTCCCCTCTGCTCTTCCTGCTCTATACCCACGAACTGCCAGAGTCTCTTTCACGATTTGGAGTTATTTGTAAAATGTATGCTGACGATATCAAAATCTATAAAACCATTGAAAATACAGATGATTTATATGCAGTTCAAGAAGCAGTGAACTACATAGATTCCTGGGCTGAGAAATGGGAATTACCTCTAGCAGCAGAAAAATCTAAATGTTTTGTCATTGGGACCAATCGCACTGTCGTAACCCCATCTTACAAGCTAAGAGGTGTCACATTAGAAACAACTGCTGACATTCGTGATCTTGGCTTCCTAATATCTAAGGACCTCAGTTTTGACTTGCATCATAAAGCATTGGCCAAGAAAGCTAACTACCGCATCTACAACCTTTTTAAAGCACTGAAGAGCAGAGATCCTCAAATCCTTCTGCGGGCGTATAAGACATATGTGAGGCCCATGGTAGAGTGTGGAACAACAGTTTTCAATCCTTCGAAGAGAAAAAACATTCTTCTTCTAGAAAATGTTCAGAATAGTTCCACTCGTAAGCTGATGATGAGGTGCTACGGGAATAACTATTATCAGATGCCAAATGGTGCCGAAAGAGCGGAGATGTTAGGATTACCAAGCCTTTTCATAAGAAGGAAAAGAGCTGACCTCCTCATGATGTTTAAGATACTCACTGGTAGGGTTTCTATAAACCCACTCAACTTTTTTGGCACTAGGCTGACAAGAAACATAAGAGGGAAGCTCAGACTTTATGTTTCGGTGGCGAAATCACGAGCCCGAGCATGCTTTTTCACCTACAGAAATTTAAAGGAGTTTAACCACATTTTGAGCACAAATGAGGAAGTCTGGGGTCTATCCTTGCACGGCTTCAAGAAGCTGCTTTTGCTATGCAATGAGTGCCTTCGGTTGTATTCGTTTGTTTTTGATTGAGTTTATGCGTTTTTATTCTAACATTGTATTTTCACGTGTGGCCTTAGCTCACGTCATGAATAAATAAATAAATAAATAAATAAATAAATAAGGTGTTTCGCAGCAGCTGTATGAGAGATGCCTGGGCTTCTTCTATCCATCCTTCTTTAAGATCAACGAATGATGGACTCCCGGCTCGTATCGATTCACTTCTGCGAAACTTACTAGACCACGGAAAGGGTTCGATCCGACACAGTGCTTTCTCGAAGAGCTGTGTTTACAGTTGCAGTGTCTCCGCCACGATTCGAAGTTTGAACTCGTGAAGTACAATCGCACTCAAAGCCGTTTTATCCATGATGCAAATAATTAAATTTCCCTAGTAAATCGGGAATGTTGAGGAACTATCAGGAAAGCAGTTGAACTGGAAGAACAACTATTCCCTTAACCAGGAAGCACAACGTATCGATTAGTTGTCCACTCGTTCAAAATTCATAGGCGCCAATATTAGAAACACGCGAAAACTGACAGAACTTTGTTTAGGCCTTTGGTATACTCCCGTCCACAGCGACAGCGATGCCTCGCGACGAGCAGTCGAAACAAGTGCAAAAATAGTGCACAACGGTCGCTTCCCCCTCCACGACCGCAGCTCGTCGTGGTCCACTGCACGGCGACGGCCAGCGACGGCCGTAGTGCGGGAGTATGTTCCGCTCCCTCCACTCGGAGGTATAACACCCCTCTGCGACGCGTCGCGAGAGCGACGGCGCAACAATTGACAACAACTGCGCCGTCCGCCACTGCAGCGATGGCGCATCATTGACAGTTGCCCCGGAGCGACGCGGGAGTATAGCATAGGCCTTGATACCTAACACTTTTGCAGCTGAGGTAACTTATATTATGGCGTACGCATTCGGCATGGAATCGTTTTCTGAACGACAATGAGTTCGAAAAGTGTTCTTTTGGAGATCTTAACATCGAGGACAAGCCAGATGAGTCGGAAGTGATAGGCTGTTCTACCTGGTTGCGCTTATATCGATGCACTTGATAGGTCCATTGAGTTTCAACATTTGAACGGGGAACGGATTGTCGACGAAAAGCTTGCACACCTACAACAAAGTACATATCACCTGACTTTTAACAACTACAGACTAACCAAACCAGGAGTACACCTACCTGTCCTTCTCGTAGGCCAATAAGAATCGTCTCCCTTCCTGGTGGCCCGCCGATGACCTTTAATTCGTCGTTAGATTAACGGATGTAAGATGAAACTTTTGCTATCCTAATATGCTTCGAGCTTACCTTTATATATCGTATGGCAGAGTCCAGTTGCCATTCCCTCTGCTTGAGCCCTTTGTGGTCATAGCATTGCAGGCGCCGCTCGTCGCATAGAATGAGATGGTTCGAGCAGACCACATAAAAAGAAACGCACGTTTTCGTAGCAAAATTTATTTGGTTTTTAAATAAATGTGACCAGGGCAATAGGTCAGGTCATCTTTCTTGCATTCGTTCTACACATTCTAAGGATTCGACCTCACGAAAAATCCTCGACCAGTCTGAAGGTCCGAACCCCGATTTAGTGAATCTGGATATAATGTAGAACTCCAAGAATAAGCATTCCTCCGACTGCGTCTATAGCAAAAAATGTGTAAATCGGTCCCAAAAGAATCAACAGAAATTGACTGGACCGCAAGCAACATATTAGGTTGTAACGAAATAAATGGCACTGAACCACTGTAAATTTAAACAGTTAATATCTCGGCTTGTAGGCAAGTTTATTAATCGAAATAAAACCTTCTGATTCTACACATCTTTGCCAACGTGACACAAGCTTTTTATCCTAGTAGCATAAAAATCAGAAGTTCTGAAAT